>QXTE01000002.1:36357325-36482677 GCA_003942145.1 Platysternon megacephalum | reverse complement strand
TTCTAAACAAATTACCAACAAACGTACATGGGCCTTTAAACTAAGAATAAAGTAATATTGTTTAAAAGTGGTTAACATAATCTGCCTCCATATAACAACCTTTTAAGACCATTTTACACATGTTAAGTAACCATATTAAAACTCCTCTAGAGAATCATCTCATAATACTGAATGAGGTTTAGCTTAAATCCATTTATCTGAGCTGCAGACAATGTTTTACAGAATTTGTTGCAGAGCCACATTAGATCACTCTCAAGGGCATTCCAACAATACATAGCAAATACCAGCATCTTAACTGTTTGCCGAAAGGCTTCTTCAGAACAACTAGCACAATGTAGATCAGCATAAGCAGCATCAAGACATATAAAACGCTGTATTTCATATTTGTCTAGTGATTTTATGCATTGCAAAGCAAATCGGATGTGATTTTCAGAGGGATAATATGGGTGCTCAAATATGGTTGTAAGAATACTCATGGATAGAATGAATTAAGTAAAATTGTTTTCAGACACATAGTTAAATTTTGGACTAAGACATAATTTAAGCATCCTCCCCAATAAATGATTTTAAAATATAGTCCCTTCTTAAGACAAATGCAGCAGCAAATAGTGAAGTATGATAAAGCAACCTACTGTAGGTGAACCAAACCTGAGGTATCTGCTGTCTACCACAGATGACAAAATGCAGTTAAAGCACAAGTAAATGCTAGCAAACCCATAAATAGACAAAGTGTAAGGCCAGAAAAAAGTAGTAAATCTAAAAAAGTCAGTAGCATTAACAATACCTCCCCCGAAGAGAGAAAATAGTAAATTATATGGCAGCTGTATGTATGTAAAACAGCGGTTCTCAATCTGTGGGTCGGGACCCCAAAGTGGGTCACAACCCCATTTTAATGGGGTCACCAGGGCTGGCTTAGACTGCCTGGGGCCAAAGCCCGAGCCCCACTGCCCAGGGCCAAAGGCGAAGCCCGACAGCTTCAGTCCTGGGCAGTCCTGGGCCTGAAGCCCTGGGGTTTTGGCTCTCCACCCCCACCTGGGCCATCAGGGCTCGGGCAAGCTCAGTCCCTCCTCCGGGGTCATATAGTAATTGTTGTTGTCAGAAGGGGGTTGCGGTGCAATGAAGTTTGAGAAACCCCGATGTAAAATATCCTAGGTACTAGAACACAACTACAAGCAAATATAGTGGTTGTGTGTGTTTATCTTTGATAATCTGTATGAAATCATCTGAAAACTGGGTGCAGCAAGTTGCAACTGTGGCCCTCGGTGTCACAAAGAAAAAATTCACCTGAATTAGAGCACACCGACAATCAACCGTGAAACAAGCAGCTTGTCTCGGCCCTAGCCACAGCAGGGCCGTAGCAGGGAAGGGAGAGGGGTCACTTGGCAGCACAGCAGCGGGTTTCAACCTTTTTTCATTTGCGGACCCCGAGAACGTGTCGAAGGGAGGCGCGGACCCCCTCGGAAACCCCCTGAAAACCACCGCAGCGCAGCAAGTGCCACCCAGCGAGCGGGCGAACAGCCTGTGCGGGGGCTGCTGACGGGTCCCGCTGGCCCGGGCGCGGGGCCGGGGCTACACACAGCCCCAGGCTGGGACGGGCCCGAATCCCTCTGAGGAGCCCCCGCCTCACGGGCCGCGCCGAGGTGCTGCTTAACCCCAGGCCAAACCCTGTCCTCTAACGCGTCCTCACCCTGGCTGAAGTCCTCATCCGGGTCCGCCTCGGCACAGCGGGCAAAGCCCGGGGGCAGCGCCGGCCCCATCAGCTCTCGGGCCATGACACAATAACAACACCGCCGCCGCTATGGGGGGCGCATGCGTATGGCGTGGCGACCCTTGCGGCCCAGACAAACCCGCCGGCGCATAGGCGGCTGACGGTCCCCATGGCCCTTCCGGCGCTGTGCGATGACGTTCCTCGGTAGTGTGGCCGGCGGGGTTCCGCACCCTGGCTTTGGGGCGTGGTGTTTACAGTAGTGCCGGAAGTGACGTATAATGCAGTGGCCGCCTGTGTCCCCCATGTGGAAGCAAGCGCCGCTGGCAGTGGCAGCACGGGTGGCCGGCGGGGTCTTTTCGGGCTTGATATGAATCCGTTCGCCTGGTACCCGCCGCCGCCTCCCATGTTCAGGCCACCTGTGTTCTGCCCGCCCCCCGCCTGGGACCCCGGCTTCTGGGCGCCGCCGCCTGGGGATTATCCGCCGCCTGGCGCATGGTACCAGCCATCACCGGCGTACGGGGAGCTGCCGAGAGCCCCGCACCCAGGTAGGGGAGACCCCCGCGGGGGCAAAAGGGGAGGGGGGTTCTGCACCTGCGCCGGATATTCCCCCCCTTCCTGTTCTCCAACGAACACCCCCCCCCGAGGGGCTCCTGCCCGGTTCCCCCCCATATCCATCCTTCTGCGGGGCGCGCAGGGTTTCTCCCCACCTGCATCTCGGGGGGCGGGGGTGAGGAGCAGTGGTCCTGGGTGCTGCAGCCCGGCTTCTCACGTGCACTCTGGCTTGTGGCTCTGCTTAGGTGGTTGTTGCTTTCCTCCAGTGCTGGCTACTTTTTGCTTATGACTAAAAGAAGGACGAGGTAGTTCCCACGCTCTTTCCCAAGTTTCCCAACCCTGAAACTTAAAACCAGGGTTTTGTCTTTTATTTGTCAAAGATTTGGTGACGCTTCTCGGCTCTCTATGAGCTGGGAGGTGAAAACATTATCTACCTCCAAGGAGGCTGTGTCCTTTTGGGGTTTGCCATGTTGATGATGTCATTGAAAAAACAAACCAAAAAATCCATGTGTTATCTGCACTATTAAATAATAATCAGTATTTTAAATTTTTTTTTAAAGTGGTAGCACTAATTTTCAGGCAGTTTTTTAAAAGGATTGATAGAATAAGGGAGATCCTGAGAGGTCTCAGCAATGACGTATAGGACACCAAGGAGTATAAGATAACAAGTAGTGTAAGATTGTGATTACACAGATGAGGTAAGGAATATCAGATGGATCAAAAAACTTCCATATTTGTGTTTTTCTTTAAAAGATTTTTTGTAAGGTTATTTAGAGTGCACTGCTTTTTTTTTTTTCTAAACATAATATTGAAGAAAGTATTGTAACAGCTATGTGTAATTTCATTTTTCTTGTAATATTTTTGTATTGAAGGTGGAAATTGCCATTTTACCCAAGAATGGCAAGCTGAACCAACACCTGCATTTTTTAAATATTCTCCAGGTGGAAACTTCAGGCAAAAGGTACTTATTATAGCTATTATGTGGATTTTAGTAACTCAGTTGTACTTCTGGGATACAGTAGTCTTAATCCTACCACACCAGTTAGGATTATGTTATAACCCAGGGGTAGGCAACCTATGGCACGCGTGCCGAAGGCGGCACACAAGCTGATTTTCAGTGGCACTCACACTGCCTGGGTCCTGGCCACAGGTCCGGGGGGCCCTGCATTTTAATTTAATTTTAAATGAAGCTTCTTAAATATTTTAAAAACCTTATTTACTTTACGTACAACAATAGTTTAGTTATATATTATTGACTTTTAGAAAGAGACCTTCTAAAAACATTAAAACGTATTACTGGCACGCAAAACCTTAAATTAGAGTGAATAAACGAAGACTTGGCACACCACTTCTGAAAGGTTGCCGACCCCTGTTATAACCATATGTTGTAACATATGTTAACCCAGGGGAGGGGAAACTTTTCAGCCTGAGGGCCACATCGGGGTTCCGAAACTGTATGGGGGGGCTGGGTAGGGAAGACTGTGCCTCCCCAAACAGCCTGGCCCCTGCCCCTTCCCACCCCCTGACTGCCCCCCTCAGAACCCCTGACCCATCCAACCCCCCCTGCTCCTTGTCCCCTGACTGCCCCCTCCCGGGACCCCCCGCCCCAACCGCCCCCCCTGGAACCCCACCCCCTATCGAATCCCCCTGCTCCCTGTCCCCTATCCACACCCCTGCCAGGCCCCCTGGGAGTCCCATGCCTATCCAACTGCCCCCTGTCCCCTGACTGCCCCTGAGACCCCCTGCCCCTTATGCAACCTCCCCGCCCCCTTACCATGCCACTCAGAGCACCAGGACTGGCAGCCACGCTGCCCGGCAGGAGCTTGCTGCCCACAGCGCTGGCGGCATGGCGAGCTGAGGCTGCAGGGGAGGGGGGGATAGCCTCCCCAGCCGGGAGCTCAAGGGCCAGGCAGGACGGTCCAGCCCGCGGGCCGTAGTTTGCCCACCTCTGTGTTAAATATTATGTTATAAATGAGAGCATTTCATGATGAGACAAGTCTGCAAGTTCTGGATCCATTCAAGGGAGGGATGCTCTAATCACCTTATTTAAATCGTACATTGTGCACATGATTTTATTGTTTAGACGTACTAACCTTGCAAGAACTTTTATTTCTGGTGATGAGGCCACTTTGGCATTTTGGTTATGTTGGCAGTGGTGACACTTAGTAAAAAGATGTTACTTGTAAACTGAGCACATTTGAGTTGGAAACTGCGAGATATGGAACACAATAATTTTAAATTTTTTTAGTCATTTTTCAGTCTAGATCAGGGGTCGGCAACCTGCAGCACGCATGCCAAAGGCGGCACGCGAGCCGATTTTTACTGGCACACTGCTGCCAGCCGGGGTCCGGGCCTCTGGCCCTGCTCAGCCTGCTGCCGGCCTGGGGTACCAGCAGCCAGCCTTGGGCTCTGCTCCTGGCCTGGGCCCAGCGCTCTGCAGCCACCCCCAGCTTCTAATGAAATCTCGCATGTCTCCCACCCCCAGGAAGGGCATCTCGCACCCCAGGTTAAGAACCACTGCACTAAATTGATAAGATCAGCATTTAAATTTAATTTTAAATGAAGCTTCTTAAACCTTTTAAAAACCTTGTTTACTTTACATACAACAATAGTTTACTTATATAATATAGACTTATAGAGACAGACCTTCTAAAAACGTTAAAATGTATTACTGGCACGCGAAACCTTACATTAGAGTGAATAAATGAAGACTCGGCACACCACTTCTGAAAGGTTGCCAACCCCAGGTCTAGATTATGTATCAAATGTTTTTGACTATTGAAACACCAACTAAAATAATTTTAATGTCTTCATGTAAGCATGTTCCGGCACATTGGTTTCTATTTAAAATAAAGTGTAACTTATTTTTTGAAGAAATGAAGATAACAGTGTCACTCTTTTTAACAGAACAAAAGGAAAAAAGAACCAGTTTTCTCTCATTATTGTGATACTTGTGATCGTGGCTATAAAAACCAAGAAAAGTATGATGAACATGTTGCACAGCACACACAGGTTAGTGTAAATATGCGGGAAAGTTTGTCTTATAAAGCAGCTTATTTTTACAATTTACAGTCATACCATTTTGGCCTGTGATTTCATAAGCTAAGCAGGTTTTGGTTCCAGTCCGTGCTTGAATGGGAGATCACCAACGGAAAATCATGTGCTACAGGAGGTGTTGGTAGCTGGCACTTTCTTTGGAGTCATCTCCTTCACTGACTCCAAATAGTGCAAGGCATAGGCGCCGATTCCGTGGGTGCTCTGGGGCTGGAGCACCCACGGAAAAAAATTAGTGGGTGCTTAGCACCCACCGGGGAGATCAGCTGTTGGCAACTGCCAATCAGCTATTTAGCATGCACAGCACCCTCATCAGCTCTTTGGCTGGCTCTGGCCAATCAGCTGTTTAGCGGGAAGTCCCTGCCTATCGGCTGTTTCCCCTGCAGCTGCTGAAGCTCCCAGCAAGCTCCCACCTCCCACTGTAGGCAGATGTGAGTCCTTTTAATTTTCAGGGCAGAGGGAGCTGGGCTAGAGGGGACAAGCAGCCAGGGCACAGCAGCTTCTGGGCTAGCTGTGGAGGGGTGGGGGAGATGGGGTGAGCAGCCTCTCGGCAGGGGGATAGGAGGAGACAGGTGGGCAGCTTCTTGGCTGGTCCCAGGAGGCTACTGGGGGGAGTACGGGCTGAGGGGTTTCTCGAGGACCGAGCCAGCTATTCTCAGCCCACCCTGGTGTCTCCCCCAGGACCTGTGCCCCTCCCTCCAGCCAGGGGAAACCAGCTGCAGACTCCCTTAGTGCTGGGCAGGGGGACAAACCAAAGGGCATGGCTCCTTTTAAGAAAAGTTTGCCCTTGTGCCTGCTCTCATGCCTGGCAAAGTAATGCTTGCCCAGCTCAAAGCTGTCCCCCCGCCCAGATCAAGCCTGCCTGAGGGGCTTTTCCTCCCAGAGATAAACTTCATCTCTTCCCCCCCTCCCTCCCATCAGCGTCCCCTCCTCCCCATGTCAGGAAGGATTGATTTTCCCCCCCACACACACACACAGCTCCCAGGGAATCCCTTCCGTTGCATCCACCCCCCTGTATCAGCTTCAAGTCAGGAGATGCTGCCTTGCTTCACCCTGGGACACCTGAGCTCGTCCAGCTTCAGGATGCTGGGCTGCTGCAGCCCAGTGGAGGAAGCAACCCCCTTCCCCCCCACCTTTGGCCATGGTCCCACCAGGGGCTCCCCTCCCACAAAAGTTGCAGAGTGTGTGAGGGAGTCAGGAGCGAGCTTCAAAGCAGGGGTGGGCTGCAGCCCTGGGGACTGGGAGGAGCTGGAGCGACACAGCAGCCACACAGCAGGATGAATGAATGGGCCATTTCTATGCTGGGCTGTTGAATTAAATTTCTCTCGGTCTCAGGGCGGGCAGTTTCTGGGCTGGCCGCAGAGGGTGGGGTTGGGGGAAAACAGAGCTGCTTTGAGTGCGTGGGTGGGAGCGGGCACTAAACAGAGCCACTGGGAGGTGGGGAGCAGAGAGAGAGAGAGATGGGAAAAGGGACACAGGTGGAGAGCAAGAACTGGGAAACATCAGGAAGGGGAGATACCAATTGTGATGGGTTGGATCACAGAAACCCCCTTGGGCGCTGCCACCCGATGTACCAAGACTACTTCTATTCCTGTTTTCCCTGCCAGCTCAGTGGCTTCAGCACCCTGTCTTGCTGAAGCCAGACACACCCGTCTGCTCCAACACAGACCCAGGGTCTGAATTACCTGCCCCAAAGCTGCAGGTTTACCTGAAAACAGCTCACAGAAGTGTGCTTGTCTTTAGCACTCAGATGCCCAACTCCCAATGGGGTCTAAACCCAAATAAATCCGTTTTACCCTGTATAAAGCTTATACAGGGTAAACTCATAAATTGTTCGCCCTCTATAACACTGATAGAGAGATATGCACAGTTGTTTGCTCCCCCAGGTATTAATACATACTCTGAGTTAATTAATAAGTAGAAAGTGATTTTATTAAATACAGAAAGTAGGATTTAAGTGATTCCAAGTAGTAACAGACAGAACAAAGTAAGTCACCAAGCAAAATAAAATAAAATGCGCAAATCTATGTCTAATCAAACTAAATACAGATAAGATCCTCACCAGTTCCAGAATGTTCCCTTTTACAGGCTAATCTCCTTTTAGCCTGGGTCCAGCAATCACTCACACCCCCTGTAGTTACTGTCCTTTGTTTCAGTTTCCTTTAAGTATCCTGGGGGGGTGGAGAGGCTCCTTCTTTAGCCAGCTGAAGACAAAATGGAGGGGTCTCCCACGGGTTTAAATAGACTTTCTCTTGTGGGTGGAGACCCCCTTCCTCACTCCTATGCAAAGTCCAGCTCCAAGATGGAGTTCTGGAGTCACCTGGGCAAGTCACATGTCCATGCATGACTCAGTCTTTACAGGTAGAAGCCATTGTCCACATGGTATCTTGCATGTCTCCAGGAAGACTTCTTATGTGGATTGGAGCATTCCAAGATGCATTGTTCCCCAAATGCTTCCTGATCGGGTACTTAACCTTGCAAATTCCTTCCTAAAGAAGCTGACCAAATGCCTCACAAAGCTTACTTAGAGATCAAGCAGGTATACAACCCATATTCTTAACCTCAAGTACAAAATGATATATGTGTACAAATAGGATGAATAGATATAGTAGACCATAACCTTTACAGAGATATGTTACCTGGCACAGGCAGCACAAAACATATTCCAGATATTCCCATAAAGCATTATGGGAGGTACCGTCACACCAATGATAGACATACTTTCAATAACTAGAATGAAAGTGTATAAATATGCTGAAAATAGCCTCCCCTCAAAACTGGCAGAGCACCCCTCCAGCACACGCACTTTGCCCTTAAGGCAGGAGGGGGCAGAAAGGAGTGAGCGGCAGGCGGGAGGCATTTAGGGGAGGGGGTTGGCAAGAAGGAGGCATTCAGGGGGGTCTAGGGGGATGGGGCAGGAAGAGGTGGAGTGGGGGCGGGGCCTTGGAGAAGGGGGCGGAGCCAGGATGGGGCACCCACCGGCAAACCCAAAAGTCAGCAGCTATGGTGCAAGGAGTCACTGTGTTGTTGCGGGTGTTCTTTTTTTATTACGATGTGAAACGGAGGCCCTAACTAAGTACATAGGTTCTGCCTGTACTTATAGGCGTTGGGGTGCTGGTCATGTAGGTCTTTGATTCATAATGGTAAATGTAAAATTGGTAATCAGTAGTTGAAATTATCCATGATATGCGAAAAATCATACAATTTTGTGTGAATTACTGAAGTCTTCGGGGATGACACTGCTAGAGGGATTTGCCTTGTTTTCGCCACCTATAGGTATCCAGTACAGCATGAACCTAAGAGGTGTTGACAATGTGCTTGTGCTGTTTGCATCCAATCTGAAATGCTGACGGTCTCCTGCCCTAGAACAGGGATGACTACAGTGTGTGTACAATTTTGGCAAGTCCTCTATGATGGGGCTAATACTAATTCTTAGATGCCAGCTGCTCCAATTCCTGCATGAAATGATGGAAGATCTTCACTGCTATAAACTGTTGAGTGCATTCTGAATCCTAAGATGTCATCATAAATGAGTACTGTGGAGAATAAATATTGTAAACATAGTGAACATAATGTATTACACTTAGGCCACTTAGTAACTGAATGTCTTTTTTTTTAAATTTAATTGTTAATGCTGTAGTACTGGTACTTAGCCTTTTACATCTTCAGAGCTCTGTGCGAGTAACTGAGACTATGTTGGTAGTTGTTATTTTATTTCACCATTCAAGAAAGTGATCTAATATGCAGTGGTATGCAATGTAGTTAAAAATAAGTGGGCTACATCTTGACTCTTCTTGTGTGCATAATTCCATTCAAATAGTGTTGGAGAATTTTTTTCTTTTTTTTTTTTTTCTTCTCTTGCAGTGTGCAGAAGATGGTTGCGGTTTCAGTGCACATGAGAAGTTGGTTCAGATTCACTGGAAGAATGTAGGTACCCCAAACTGCTTCAAAAATTGAGTCCATGAAAATTGTAGAATTGATTATTAGCTTCTCCTCTGGCTGTCTTTACGCATGTTTATATTTCTCTAGAATGACAAAGTCCAGTCTCAGCCTTAAAACTAACCCTCAATCCCATATTAAACATGAAAAGCATGTAAAAGACAACATAATAGAAATGAAAATCACCATGTATCATTTTTAGTCTTCTAATTTTCTATATGCTACACCCAACTTCATCAATGTCTGGGTTTTTAAAGTTGCAGAATTTTGTGTAATTGCATAAAGGGAATATTCAGTCACATTTTGTAATGCTTCTGAAAACTTGTCCTCCCTAGATGCATGCTCCTGGTGCTAAAAGAATACAATTAGATACTCCAGAGGAGATTGCTAAATGGAGAGAGGAAAGAAAAAGGTGAGTAAGCTTCAGAGACTGTATAGTTTAAGTTGTAAGAGGCTTTTAATTCCAAAACTTCTCATCACTCCCTTGCACTTTTCCCTTTGAGTTCCCAGCCCTTAACTTAATACTTTTTTTAATGCATGGGGGGGAAATAGATTCAAACTTTCAAGTTACGCCAGCAAGAAAAATGTGTGCCTCAATCTTTAAGATGCATTATTTTGTCTTTAGATAACTCATACTGTTTGTACATGTGATGTTTAAAGCTCAGATTCCTGAAATGAGGAATGTGTGCTGGATGAAGTTGGAAATAGTTAGGTCTGAAATAATGAAGATGTGAACACCTAAAAATGGTGTACTCACCACCTCTATAGTATACAGCGCCGGCTCCAGGGTTTTTGCTGCCCCAGGCAGCAAAAAAAAAAAAAAAAAAAAGCCGCGATCGCGATCTGCGGCGGCAATTCGGCGGGAGGTCCTTCGCTCCGAGCGGGAGTGAGGGCCCCTCCGCCGAATTGCCGCCGAATAGCTGGACGTGCCGCCCCTCTCCCGAGGGGCCGCCCCAAGTACCTGCTTGTACAGCTGGTGCCTGGAGCCGGCCCTGATAGTATACTTCGTTGGGTGCAGACTTCCAGAAATTGACAAGTAATTTCTGTAGACTTTAAATTTGTACCTAACATTCTTTCTAACCTGTATCTCTTGATTACCATGCAGCAAGCTCTGCTAATTCATAAACAGGGGCATGCGCAGGAATTTAAATTTGACCACTTTTGGAGGGCCACGTTAAACACACACAAATGAAAGGTTCGTGTGCTCTCCTTCCCCCCCCTCTCCCCCAAATTTCTCTGGACGCCTCTGGTGGGGATGCCCAGCAGCGAGGAGGCAGTGGCTCCCCCTGGCAGCAGCACTCTGTGTCCCTGCAGCCTGGGGGTGGCTGCAGGCTGATGCAGGGACACATGGAGATTTTTGGGGGGCTGGTGGTGGTGAGGAGGGCGTGCCCTTGCTTGCCCCTCCCCCACCCTCCCCACCCCCGTGTATGTCCCTGTTCATAAAGAGCATTTATTCAAGGATGAGTGCTCCTCGGTACCTCTTTCTACTACAAAAACCTTTTCCCGTTTGTAATAGTGTAAAGCACTTTAAATCAAAAGGTATAAGAGATTAAACTGATTAAGCTTATTCTGTGGTTAATGCACTTATAGGAATGACCAGTTCCTCATCTGTGAAATGGAGATAATGCCTACACTCACAGATAAGGTGAAAGAAAAACAGCTGGATATTTGAAAATAGACACTGTACTGGTCTGGACCTGATCCTACTGAATTTTCAAAGATAAGCAGGTTGCACCTGATTAATAGTTCAGGTTGTCACAGATGTTCTAGATTTTGTTTCTCTGGCTGCAATTGTGGGTTATGAACATTTTTATATTTATATAGGTGTGTAATGTCTCTCTCTCCCTTTTATTTTATTCATTATTTATATATATGAGAGAGAAAATTAGTGGTAATGCTTTATAGCATTATATTAGAGAGGTGGGTTTTATTTTTGGACGTCTCTTTGGAATGGCTTCAGAAACAAAACTGGCTCCAGCTTGCAGTCATATTGCAATGGGCTATGATATTACTAAATTGCATAAGAATAGGCCTGGCCATTGCTTGGATGGGAGATACCCCAGAGAGTCCATGGAAGACATCTCTTGGCACGTAACTGTAGTTCTTTCGTGTTCTACAGAACATCTTGTGCGTCCAGAACTGCTTCTCCCCTTCCTACCCTGTAATATTCACACCTGAGGACTTTTTAATTCAGATTTACTGACATAAAAACCCTGCATTAAAACAAAGTAAGCATGAACAGACTTTCTGTGTGGAATGGGTCAGTGGATTTGGTGTAGGATGAAAGAGGTACTATGGAACTGGGGAGATAAAGTGGGCATTGGGATACTGGGCTGGGAACCGGTGGGTAGGCTGGCTGGGAGGGGCAGGAAAACCCACTGCTCTGACCCTGTGCCTTCTGTTCTCCCACATGGCTCTCTGATTTCTCCTTCTGGAGACATACTAAGAATTGCCTGCACACTCTCTTAATAAACCTGCCATGGTCTATCAGTTTGGGACTCACCCCTAGTGAATCAAAAGAGGTTTGCCAGATGGAGGAGATCTTCCCTTCTCTGTGGTAGATCTACAAGCTCTACTTGTCAGGATACCGCCTCCAAGCCTCCCTCTCCCACCATGTCTCAGTCATAACAGTGGCAAGGAGGGGGCAGGGAGAGAGGGAGGCCCAGTGAGAAGTTTGTCTGACAAAGGGGACTGAGTATCTCTGCTACAAAGAGAGATTTTCCTAGAAAAATTGCTATGGCCTGACAGACTTTGGCAGGTAAGATGATGGGAAGTCATGCTGGCAAGCTTTGGAGTTTCTGAAAAGCTAGCGGTGACCCCAAGCCTCTCCTATTCAGTCAGGCACATCTGCCCCTGTCCCCTCATCCCCATGGGTTTCTGCAGTCTCCGTCCCCAGGCTCAACACTGTCACCCCACTAGCTCCTGAGCCCATGCCCTTCTGTCCGTTCCCCCCACTAGCCATTCTGAACCCCAGTCTGTGACCCCCCTGCAGCTCTGTGTGCTCCACCCTGTCCTAACCTGGCTCCGCAGGCAGGATGCTGTAATGAACTCTACTCCTGGGGGAATTCAGCAGCACTGGGTATAGAAATTTTTATTTTCCTGCATAAAAAACATTTTGCCTAATTGCTGCAGTTCTACCTTTTGCCCATCAGAGGCCGCTGTGGTGCTAGAACAGAGGCATGAATGCAGCTGGTTGTTCTGGTGCCACAGCGGCCTCTGGTGGGCAAAAGAAGGAACTGCAGCACTGCTTAGGCAAAATGTTTTTTGTGCATGAAAATACAATGTGTGAGACAGATGCGGATGCGCAGAATTCCCCCAGGAGTAACAGTTAATGGGAGAAAAAAACAAGCTTGACTTCTGTCTGATAACTTCAGTGACTATTAGCTGCTGTAGGTACCAAAGCTTCCTCTTTATCCTAAAGCAATTCAAAAGGAATTTCTTGGGCCACTTTCATGTTACCTGGAATTTGGTGTCATAGCAAACTGGCTTTCTTTTTCAGCAAAGCTTCTAGAACCCCCTCCTCCCCCAATTATGTATAATACAATAAGTGTTGCAGAGTTCATTAAATAAAAATATCTTTAAATCTAATCTATGATATCTGTAACCCATGACTAATTTTTGTGGCACTAGGATAGCTCCAAGTAAAAATCTAGTATTTTAGGGTAGTTGAAAATTAATAGTGGATTTTTCACATGCAACTCCTTTCGTCACTTGGATACAAAACTTCTCCTTTTTGGGGAATATCTGTGGGCAAATTTCCAACTTGTGCTGATGTCAGTTCAGTTTGCTTGTACAGCAAGACTCCCGTTTTGTTTGTAGTTATACTTCATCTTCTGTAACATTGCCCTTGGGAAGGTCAAATAGCAAAACACGAAGTGTTAACACCTATAGTAAGAAATACATTGAAACATTCATTTATGTAATGGGTTTTAAGCTGTTCAGACATGAAGACATGGCTACTGTTTAGCCTACACTTAAAAATGCAGTTCGTTTTTTTGTTTTTTGTTTTTTGGTTTTTTTTTAGGATTTCATTACAAAATACTTGGGTAGCACATGAGGTGCATTTTGTACATCAGACTAAGTATCTCTACATCGGTTCAGAAATTAAAGACTGTTTAAATTTCAATAAAAGAACAGGAAGTTAACTTACAAGATTCTATCTTGCTGATGACTGGAGCATGACTAACAGAATGCCCAAGTAAATATTTAATGGTTCTAAATAATACAGTAGAACTTTACTAGTCTGCACCTTAGATTTGGTTTTGAAACTGGCCATCCTGAGAACCAACTTTAAGGTCTTCTGTACATTGAAGTAGCGACTGCTGAGTTTGTCCTGTTTTGGGAGAAAACTACAGTGGTGTGCTCAATGTGTGGTGATCTCCTTAGATCTTCTGTGGTATTTTAAAAAAAGAAAAGAAAAGAAAAATAGTTATAGCAGTGATATTACTTTATTGTATTCCCTCAGAATGAGGGCTTCTCTTTTCCGGCTTCTGAAGCTGCGGATGGAAGTGTAACAGTCTTTCAGATTGTAAACTATTTGAGGCAGGGACTGTCACTATGTTTGTACAATGCTAGGCATAATGGGGCCCTTACCTGGTTGGCTTATAGGTGCTATTGCAGCTTTAAGGTTGTACTTTTTTCTCTTTGTGCTTTACCTTTCAAAAAACAAGTTAAAATAGATTTTTCCATGAAGTAGTAATTAATAAATTCTGTGAAAGGGATATTAAGCCTCATGTTTTAGAGATTAAGACAATCTCTTGCTATTAGAGATTAGGATGAGATCTAATGTGTGTGTGGGGGGCAGATTCACACCTCTGCCTACTGCTTAGTGCTTACACCTTTCTCTGAAACATCTGGTGCTGGCCACTGGAGATGGGATACTGGTCTAAATAGACCTCAGGTTTGATATTGTATGGCACTTGCTATGTTTCTAAACAGCCCTCTGTTAGGGTATGCAGGTAAAGGCAAACACCTGTTGCCCGGCCCTCAATTTGCATGTTCTAGCTGGCTGCCTAGTCACTGGAAAAGTTCTAGGTTTATGTGTGTATAAACATTCTGTACTAGACACTAACAGATGAGGAAAATAGTATGAGCTGGATTGAGTAAGGGCATTGGCAAATTTATAGGTAACCTGCAAAAACTATTCACTTTTTATAAAGTAAAACTGTATGATTTCCTTGTTGACTTTGAGTCGACTGTAAAGGTGTCTACAGTTAATTCTAAATAAACTTTTACTGGTGAAATATTTTATACCTGAATTGTGTAAGGGCTCAAATTTTTCTACTCAGTATGTGAGTGCAGATACTCTTAATGTCATATTGCAAGTAAGTTACTGTAGAAACTTTGTATAAAATTGCCTGAGAAAAATACTTGGAAATGGGCTTGTTGCTGAGCTATAATGAATAGGAATCATAAGGCCGTGTAACTCGGAACTTGTTCTAAAACAAGTCCACTAGGTGGCGTAGTTCTGTGGTTTATTTCAGTGCTTTCATTGCCTGTGTGGGCATCTTATTTATAATAAATAGGTGCAACAAAATGGCTACCTGGGTGGCTTCTGATACTCTATTAATACCCTGAAAAACCGTAGCTTTTGTGAAGCAGTAATTGGGCCTCCGGTAAAGTAACAATTTAGAACTGGAGTTGTGCTGTTGAGTCGCAGTAATGGAAAGGGGGCACCAGAGGGAATCTGAGCGGTTATGCACTTTGGGTTTGTGATATCAGAAAAACAATTTTCTTCTTTCTGAAAGTTCCTGTGGTTACTCAGGAGGGATTTTTTTAAGGTAATCATTGGTGAGCTCATAAATAGACAACAGTTGTGTTCATTTCCGTGCCAAGACTCTTAAGGGATCTTTTTAATTCCTCTTCTGTTGCTGGTTTTTTCAACTATGAATAGTTACTTTGCAGGATCAGAATTTTTTATTTTTTATATTAGTTGCTCTGTCTTCCAAGAACGTGTGTTCTACTAAAACCTGTTAGTGAGAATGCACCTACACCAAGGATGCATACCCACCTGCAACAGGAAAACTGACATTTTCCTCTCTTCTTAGCCTGCCCAAACAGAACTTTTTAAATTTAGGAAATGTCACTTTAATTGTGGTGGTGACTATGGACTTTGCACTTGCTGTTCCATTGAAAGTCCTGAGGCTGTTTAGTTTTCTGAGGCTGAGGAGGGGCTTACCAGGCCCCAAGACTACCCAAAGTTAGGCAGGTGTGGTGAGGTGCTTTTTGAGGCCTCTGTGCTCACAGGCAACGCAGGCAGCCAATAGAGGGCTCTGATGTCGACTTACTGATAAAGCTAGTAAATCTCATTTGTGTATTTCCCTCCAGCATGTGGAAAAGTCTCTTGACTTGTTGTTTTGGCAGTTGTATGCAGGGAGAGAGGCAGGGTAATAAGAATTATTCACATGAATATGTTTGCCTTCCTTACTATCTCAGAGTGCATTGTTCTCATCTTGTTTCCTTGATATGGTACTCCTGGGGGAATTCTGCGCCACTGCACATGTGCAGAATTCATATCCCCCTGCAGATTTCTTTGCTTCCCTGCAGAAAATACAGGGGAAGCAAAGGGAATTTTAGGGGGGAGGGCAATGCACCTAGTTTGGGGGAGGAAGCGGGGAGGAGGCTTGCCCCCCCAAACAGGTGAAGCGTGGGGGGGGGGGGGCCACACAGGGTCATGTACCACTGTCCTCCCCCCATTTTTGCGAGCGCAGAGCTGCCTAGGTGAAGGAGGGTGCCGTTTGGCTCTGCTGACTCTGCAGGTGGATGCTGTCTCCTGGGTCCTAGTGGTGTTTGAGCTCCCCTTCTGTCTGCTGGGAGCCATCTTGTTTTCTGTACAACGGTGAGTGCTCGTGGTGGAGCAGGGCATGGAAATGGGGGAAGGGTGGTGGGGTGGGATAGGACAGGGGGAAGGGGATGGGGCAGGGGACAGTGGGGAGAGGAAGTGGCAGGGGATGAGGAGGCAGTGGGGAAGAGAATGGGATAGGGGAATGGGGAGGGGAAGCAGAAGCCTGGCACGCGGCATCCCCTCGCAGCAACTGGGGCTCCCCCGTTAAGCAGGCCCATTGAACCTCCTGCCCCACCATGAGCCTCACCCCCCTGCACCTGGACCATACCTGGACCTCCACCCCACTGAGCCCCATCCTCCCACACCCAGATCCCCTTGCAGAGCTCCAACCATCCCCCTGCAGCATCCCATTGCCCCTGCACCAAGAACCCTGCAATGAGCCCCTGTGCTTCCTTATTCCCCCACACCTTAGAGTCCCCCCTCTGAGTCGCCTGCACCCAGATTGCCCTACACAGAACCCTCTCACCCCCCACCTGGATCTCCTCACACTAAGCACCTCCACATTTGGATCTGCTGGGCTGAGTCTGCCTGCGCACACCTGGTGCGCCTGGCACGGAGGGGCAGGCCCCCGGGATGTTTCTGGGTCAGGCCTGTCCCTTGTGCTGCGTCAGGGTCGGGTGCGGCCTCACCGCCAAATCCCTGTCCCGGGGGCGAGGGCTGCAGGGTGATCTCCCACCTCTGTGCAGCGAGCGGCTTGGGCTCCCCACTGCCATGCTGGAGCCTCCACATTTATTTATTGACAAATAAAATTTGCAGAATTTTAAAATACTGTGTGCAGAATTTTTATTTTTTGGGGCAGAATTTCCTTCTAGAGTAATATGGGAAGTACTCCTTCATAATGAAACCTGTGTATTCCATTGGTCCATAAGGAATCGAACTATCCTTTCTCTAGCCATCTCTTCTTGGGGAAAGATTGTGAAGGTTATAGCAAAGCAACTCTGGAGTAATCTGAAATTCTTACATTTCCCTTTCAGTTGGACTTCAGGCCTAGGTATAGTAGAATGTGTATTGGCTGATCATCTCCTTCTGATCTTTTGTTTTCCCTTGTTCCACTTTTTTCTCCCAGCCCATTTTGTCATGTTTCTAGCTGTTCAGGTTAGGGACTATCGTCTACATTTCTTTGTGGTGCACACTTGGGTGCTCCGTGAATGAGTATTAATGCTGACCAAAAGATCGTTAGTTTGTCTGTGGTCTTTTACCTAAAGTAAACTCTACAGCTAGAGTGGTCCTGTTTCCTCTCTGCTGGTGCAGCCACACCAGGACAAGAAGTGTTTTCTTATCCCCTGTTTGCTAACGTGATAAAAGTCTAGCAAAGATGAGGCAGTTAGTATTTTTAATGTGTTAACAGGTTGAAGTACGGGGAGTGTACGGCATGCCACAACTTGCTAACCTGCTAGGACATGTTAGAATCATAGAAGATTAGGGTTGGAAGAGACCTCAGGAGGTCATCTAGTCCAACCCCCTGCTCAAAGCAGGACCAACCCCAACTAAATCATCCCAGCCAGGGCTTTGTCAAGCCGGGCCTTAAAAACCTCTAAGGATGGAGATTCCAACACCTCCCTAGACAACCCATTCCAGTGCTTCACCACCCTCCTAGTGAAATTGTTTTTTAGCCATCTTGAGCAATGGTCTCAAGTTGCAGCTGGGGAGGTCTAGGTCTAGATTGGATATTAGGAAAAACTAAGATTTTTTTTTTTAATTGATTTTATTTTAATTAAATACTTTGATTTTTTTTTTAAATAAATCTGTATTTAAAATTGTCAGCCTATGTAAAGGCCTAAGCTAATCTATTACTTTTATTTAAATAATTAAAAAAATACTATTAAGCAGTATGTGTTTGCTGTTAAAGTTTTAAAGAAAGCCAAAGCACTGAACGTATGGAAATCACTGGCTAAATCAGGGGTCGGCAACCTCTGGCACGCGGCTCGCCAGGGTAAGCATGCTGGCGGGCCGGGCCAGTTTGTTTACCGGCCACATCGGCAGGTTTGGCCGATCGCGGCTCCAACAGGCCGCGGTTCGCCGTCCAGGCCAATGGGGGCTGCGGGAAGCGGTGCGGGCCGAGGGATGTGCTGGCTGCCCTTCCCGCAGCCCCCATTGGCCTGGAGCGGTGAACCGTGGCCAGTGGGAGCCGCGATCGGCCGAACCTGCCGATGCGGCAGGTAAACAAACTGGCCTGGCCCGCTAGGGGCTTTCCCTGAACAAGCGGCAGACTGGCTTTGAGAACCACTGATCTAGGAAGTAAGAAATGGATCATTCGCCATTTTCTACATAAAGTAAAAGGTAAAAATTAAGAATCTGAACAAATGTCCGTAAGCTACATAATTGCTTAAAAATGTATGTAGGTATGCTGTTTCCTCCTTGTTAGTAAAAAGGACCAAATTTAGTGTAATGGCTATATATAGTTGCAAATGAGGTATGTTTTAATGCTTACCAACCAATGAGGATCAGTCCATCTTTAGGAAAATAGGTGAAAAGTACAAATGAAAAACAAAATTAAAATCAATTATTTAAATCAAGGCTTCCTGCTTGCAGATTTAAATAATGATTAAAATCAGTGATTTCAATTGTTTTGATTTAAATCAATCTACCGAGACCAATTCTTTTCCAAGTGATGGACAGGGTATTTTTAGGCGCTTAGATACTGGGATTTGCTTTTTCTCCACTGCTTGGACAGAGCCTGTACCTGACCTTTTTAAAGCCCTTCCTTGTTTTTTGAGTCTCTCTTTGACTGGTTGATTAGTTGGGGAGGAGAATGCCCTTGTCCTACTACCCTTTGAAAAAGAGGCAAAAACTGTTTTGTTTTTTGTCCAAATTTTTGGACATATGCCCTGAGAAATGTTAACAGTCTGTAAATCAAAAACAAGTTCATCTTGGGAAAAGAGAAGAGATGCCTCCATAGTGCAGATACTCTCTCTGCTTAGAGGAGTGTTTCTCCCTGCCCCCCTCCCCAACCACCCTTTTCTTGACTTGATAGAGCTTATTTTTAGGCATTTACACATATACAGGAAGCAGTCTTCCTTAACTTGAGCTGCTTTACAAGATTCTTTTTAGGTGAAAAATCTGAAGAACTGACCCAAATTGAGGTGTTGTCAGAGGAGGTTTTCGAACAAATTGATAAATTTAAACAGTAATACGTCACCAGGACCTGAGTGTATTTACCCAAGAGTTCTAATGGAGCTAAGATATGAAATTGCAGCACTACTAAGTGTGATATGTAACCTATCGCTTAAATTAGCCTCTGTACCAGATGACTGGTGGATGGCAAAGGTAACGCCAGATTTTTTGGTGTGTGTGTGTGGTTTTTTGTTTGTTTGGTTTTTTTTAAGGCTCCATAGGCAATCCTGGCAATTACAGGCCGGTAAGCCTACCTTCAGTACCAGGCAAATTGGATGAAACTATAGGAAAGAACACCTTTATCAGACACACAGATGAACACAATATGTTGGTGAAGAGTCAACACAGCTTTTATAATGGGAAATCATGCCTCACCAATTCATTAGAATTTTTTGAGGGTGTCAACAAACATGTGGACAAGGGAGATCCAGTGGATATAGTATATTTGGACTTTTTCTGAAAGCTTTTCACAAGGTTTCATACCAAAGGCTCGTAAGCAAAGTAAGGAGTCATGGGATAAGAGGAAAAGTCCTCTCATGGATCATTAAGTGGTTAAAAGATAGGAAACAAAGGGTAAGAATACATGGTCAGTTTTCCCAGTGAAGAGGGGTAAATAGTGGGGTCCCCCAAGGATCTGTACTGGGACGAGTTCTGTTCAACATATTCATAAATTATCTGGAAAAAGGGGTAAACAGTGAGGTGACTGTTTGCAGATGATACAAAATTATGCAAGATAGTTAAGTCCAAAGCTGATTGCAAGGAGTTAGAGGGATTTCACAAAACTGGGTGACTGGGCAACAAAATGGCAGATGAAATTCAGTATTGATAAATGCAAAGTAATGCACATTGGAAAACATAATCCCAACTATACATACAAAATGATGGGGTCTAAATTAGCTGTTACCACTCAAGAGAGATCTTGGAGACATTGTGGTTAGTTCTCTGAAAACATCTGCTCAATGTGCAGTAGCAGTCAAAAAAGCTAACAGTGTTAGGAACCATTAGGAAAGGGATAGAAAATAAGGCAGAAAATATAATGCCACTGTATAAATCCATGGTATGCTCACACTTCGAATACTGAATGCAGTTCTGGTCTACTCCTCTCAAAAAACAATATATTAGAATTGGAAAAAATACAAAGAAGGGCAACAAAAATTATTATGGGTATTGAACATGTGAGGAGAGATTGAAAAGACTGGGGCTGTTCAGCTGCTAAAACAGACTAAGGGGGGGATATGATAGAGATCTATAAAATCATGAATGGTGTGGAGAAAGTGAATAGGAAAGTGTTATTTATCTCATCACATAACACAAGAACCAGACATTACCCAATGAAATGAATAGGCAGCAGGTTTAAAACAAACAAAAGGAAGTTTTTCTTCACCCAGCGCACAGTCAACCTGTGGAATTTGTTGCAGGGGATGCTGTAAAGGACAAAAGTATAACTGGGTTAAAAAAATAATTAGGTAAGTTTACAGATGATAGGTCCATCAGTGACTATTAGCCAAGATGGTCAGGGACACAACCCCATGCTCTGGATGTCCCTACACCTCTGACTGCTAGAAGTTGTGACTGGATGATAGGGGATGGATTACTCAATAAATTGTCCTGTTCTGTTCACTCCCTCTGAAGCATCTGGCACCAGCCACTTTTGAAAGACACGATGTTGGGCTAGATGGACCATTGGTTTGACTCAGTATGGCCATTCTCATGTTCTTAAGATCTCTGCCAGAAAGATTTGTTTTTCTGTAGTTTGAGTACTTTGTGGACAAGCTTGGGCACTGAAATTTTCAGAATCTGTATGGCATGTGCAAAAGTTTAAGCTTTCCCAGAAATGTGCCCCAGCCCTGACGTGGAAAGACTGTCTCCGTAAGCGTGTAGTTATCTATGCTTTTTCATTTCTTGATCTCTCTGCCAACAAAGAAGCTAATTGTGACCGTAGTTTTTGAAATGTGGGCACCTTCCCATTAGGGTCTGGACTAATGTTGCCTACTCTGCATATAGGCTACTGAATAGCCATCATATTGTGACTTCTGGTGACTAGCAATCTAGGCTGCACTTGAACTGGTGACCTGAAGGTAACAGGCTTCATATCCTATTACCAGTCAATACTTTGAAAGATTTTTTAAAAATCATCTCTTCATAATAAAATAAATGGCACAGTGAATGTGTTTTGAATGGCTCATCAATCTAGCAAAAGTATAACATGGTCCAATGGCTGGAAGTTGAAGCTAGACAAATTCAGACTGACAATAAGGTGTACATGAGTGAGGGTAATTAACACTGGAACAACTTACCAAGGATTTTAGTGGATTCTCCATCACTGGCAACTTTTAAATCAAGACTTGATGCTTCTCTGAAAGAAAGTTTCTAGTTCAAAGAGGGATTATTTGGGGGAGTTCTCTGGCCTGTGTTATAGAGGAAATTAGACTAGATGATCGCAGTGGTCCCTTTTGGCCCTGGAATCTATGGGGAAAAAGTGAATCTAAGCATGATCTGTGAAAACCTCCTAATACCAGAGTTTCTATTCAAGGCAGGGTTTTCGGAAACCACTTCTGCTTTTTCCATCCTTGTCCTTCAGCTTGTCTTGCATCAGTGTGACTTTTTAGCACTTAACTTTTGCTGTTATAAAATAAAAGGAAGTTGAGTGTGACAAGACTAAATATTTAGGTCTGAAGACTGTTGTTTTTGATAACATGTATGTATAGCTGTTCTAGGCTTCTCACTCTTCCATCTTAATAGACTTATAAAATGTTAATGACCTGAATTACTCTCCTAAGGAACAGAATAGAATTAGATTGTGTATAGCCTTTTGCTGTCTCAAAGTGCTTTATAGAGCAATGACATCTAGATACTGAAAGTATTGTGGCTGAATATGCATCCAGAGACTGTTTTGGTGATACGCTTTTGTTTATTTCATCTCAAAACCCAACGTCAATGAGACTGATAAGCAGAAAGTCTCATCCTCCATGTGAAAGAGTATCTTGCTAAACATATATTGTACTTTTAAGACAGTTAAAACTAGATTGGATGACGCACTTAAAATAAAAAATTGTAGGGCATAATCCTATGCTGTGTGTAAAAAAGCTTCTGCACTTCAAGGTCCATCTGCACCAACATATGTAGGGTAGAGGTATATGGATTTTTCTTACCAATCCCTGCTTCAGGAGGAAACAATTCGATTTTTGTGTGTGCAACTAAATCTTTCCTGTGCTGTTCATAATGCAAATGTGGGTTAGAGCAGGGGTGTGGAAAACATTTTAAAAACATATATTTATTTGCTCTAGAAACTTTCCTACGTTGGCAAACATTGAAAAGAAGAAAGCATTACAGGTAGAAAAAGAGGAGAGAGGAGAAGTGCTGACTACTACACAGTTTGGGTAAGCTTTCTCTGACAATTTTGTTCACTCTAGTAGTTAGTCCAAAAATACTATCTTTGATTCTTTTTACCTATTGTGCAAATACTTGTAACTTTCACTGTATATTTATATAAACTGAGTGGACTTGTATCCTTCATTTAACCCACCAACATGTTACAAATTTAATATGTTGTTCACAGTATTCTACAGTGGATTGTAGTGAGTCTGATCTGGTTGAAACAATATGTTTGCAACTTTGATATGCTTGCAGAGTTCCACTCTCTGGCTTGTTTAAGAAAACCAAGTTGCAGAGTAGCCATTAGGCTAAAGTAATAGTCGCGGAGTCTTTGAAAGAGAAGTTACATTGTGTGACTTTGCCTCTTGCCTGAATCTGATTGGTCTAATTCACTCCCCGCTTGCAAGAGAGAGAGGAAAAAAACAAAAGAGTGAGTTGGTTTATGATTATAGATTGTATTTCTCTCCCCCTCCCTCCACCACTCCCCTTCATTTTTTCAAATGGTGGGGTCAGAGCAATAACAACAAACTTAAGAAGGAATTATATATCTGAGTTTCTAAACTATCTAATTGTCACTGTAAACTGCTTTGGTAGCTGAAAGTACCTTCAATACTCTTATTTTCATCTCTTCCACCCTGCCTCATCTTGATTTCTCCTCTGGGGCTCTTTTTTTGGTCCTCTTGGATTTTATTTGTTCACTCCCCTCATGTACTCTGATCTATTTCCCACCCCCCTCCATACTTCCATGTGTGTGGCCTCTGCTCTTTTCTTCCCCCCACCCCACCTTTTTGCATACTGTCTGCCTCATGTCAAGCTTCATCAGTGGCTTTACTTGAATACTGCTGTAGGGAGGGATTTTTTAAAGGCGTTATAATCTCCCAAACCTCCAGGGTCTGGTTTAATGGACCAGAGGATCTGAGTGGGGGCAGCAAGAATGTTCCCAGTTTGTTATGTCAGGCTTGGGCCTTGAAGTTGTCTACACTAAAAAATCTTGCACCAATGTAACTACGTTGATTTGGTTATGCNGAAAATCAGCTTGCGTGCCGCCTTTGGCACGCGTGCCATAGGTTGCCTACCCCTGATGTAGACGAAGCTTCAGAAGCCACTCCTGTCACTTATATCTCTAGTAGCATCTCAGATTGCTATGGGCCAGAAGAGATGAGTAAAGGCAAAGCCCCCTGCTTTTAAAGAAATAAGATGGGATTCTCCTTGCATGGGGAGGAGGGGTTTGCAATTGCATGGGCACTTCAACAAGTGCTTGATTCTCAGTACTAGTTGTGAATTTAAAGCGTTGAATGCAAGAAAGCAGACATTAGTTACTAAACAAGTAGGAGAGTCTCTTAAAGTTAATAGTGAGTCTGGCTTGTCAAAGTAACAAAATCAGTGGTATTTAATAATTGTTGTTTTAACTCATGTGGCTTCACTAGTGAGCTGTGACTCAGCAGCAGCCCTTAGGTGTCACTCAGCAATTATACTTAAATCTCTTACTTCTGGTCAGAAGAGTGATCAGAAAAATGACCTAAACTGTTTCCTGTTTGTTCTCACTAAGTGATCTCTATAACCCTGGCTTTCTTAAAAAGCCTCTTTCCTAACTGTTAGTACTATAAACTCAATCTGCTGCCCAAAAAGCTGTAATTTTTGGTATGAATGTCAACAATAAAAATCTGGAACTGGTGCTTAATCTTGCAAATTTACTGTTGTGTAAACAGAAGAGAATTCAGCTTGCTCTCTGGAAGCTTTCCTATTGAGGCAAATAGCTAAGTAAGATTTTTCAAAAGCATTTGATACTTCTATACCACCCTTGAATTCTGGCCCTCTGAAATGCTTTACAAATGTTAATTCTCAACATCCCTATGGAGTAGATTAGAGATACAGGAGGAGCACTTCACCTATCCCTTAAATGTAGCTACCTGCAGGGTGGAATGTAGCAGCTGGTTAATACTGCACAGTTATGCTGTAGTTCTGAACAGGAAGTGAAGAATGCATTTGCTAATAGAACCAGCAGATGAGGGCAGAATGCAGTTTCCAAATTGGAATTTGACTGGGACATCCAATTCTGGTTCTTGAGAAGTGCCCTGGGTTTTCAGTGACCACAAGTGGTCAGGACCTTGGTTTTATGTCTTGGTCAAAAGACAGCACCTCCAGCATCACAGCCTCCCTTAACCTGTGAAACATTGGTTAAATATTGCTATTTATGTTAGAGGAGCGCCTAGACACCCCAAACTGAGTTCATGGCCCTATTCTGCTAGGCACTGTACAAACACGTAGTAAGAGACAGTTCCTGCCCCAATGAGTTTACAGTCTAAATAAAGGCAAAATGTGGGAGAAAGTGTTATCTCCATTTAGTGGATGGGGAACTGGTGCGCAAAGAGGTGAAATGACTTGCCTAAGGTCAAAGGAAGAATGTGGCACAGCTGGAATTGAACTCGGATTGCCTGAATCAGCTGGTTTTAGGGAGAAATTTTTGCCCTTAGTATGGTATTTCAAAATTTGTCAGGTATTAGAAAGGTTCCTCTAATGTGCTCTGTGTATTCAGCTGTTGGAGCGATGGTAGTGAATAAAATGAACCATTTGGTCCACTCTGGTATGGGAATTCTTGTGTTAATATATTAGTCTGGAGGTGCAATTAAGCTCTTGTCAAAACGCTAAGTAAATTATCACTTAGAAGACCCATTCTCAGCAGGCATGGATTAACATTTGTATAGGTGCTCTTCTCACTGTAACCGTGGTCTAAACACATTTCCAGCATTTCGCCATAATCTCAAATATGTAGATTTGAGGCTCATTTGTGATTTGTAGAATTAGCATACTGTAGCTCTATCTTTAACTTACTTTTATTAAAAACACCGTTCCATGTTTCCCTGATATAACTTGAAATATCCTGCTCTAAAGGAGGAAAATTGTTTTTCCCTTCCCTCACTAGCAGTCCATTCTACCTTTTTCTACCTCTGCACCCTTTCCCCTCCCCTCCCCACCTGTGTAAGCAGTCATTGCAATTGGAGTGATAGGTTGGTCTGATGTGTCTGAGGCTTCAGTATTCAGCAAAGTGCTGTAGCAGTATATGCTAAAACTAAGGTGACTTCAATAATAGGCATATGCTGATGACAGATACTTTCCTTTCTGTTTTTCTGCCTTTGAATGGCCTTATTTCTCTGAATGAAGAGAATGTTGACTTTGTAATGTGAAATGAAAAATCTAGGACTCGTTTCAACTACTGTGTTGGGGATTAAGAAGCTTGCCTAGTTTTGTTCTTCTCTCACCAAGGTCATACCTTGTCCCACCCCCATGATCGTGTGTGTCTCTCCATTTCTCTGTCTCGCTTTCTTTGTAGTCTTTTTTTTTTGCTTTCATGTTTATGTCTGGCATAGCTTCCTCTTCCTTCTGTCATGTCTCAGTTCATTGTGCCAATAGCCAAATGAGACTTATTAACCCCAAATAAAGCACTTGTAGATGGGTGTTCCAGTAAACTGCATTTGGCTACTAATATGCTGAAACTGGCGGATTAAAGTATTGAAGCAGGGCAGAGCAATGTAAGACAGGGAGAGCTGAAAAATGTTGTATTGAAGGATAAATATTCCTCTAATCTCTTGGCAGCTATAGGGCACAGGGTGTTTTTAATTTTGTTTGGGGGGGGGGGGGGGGTTACCTTGATTAGTTTCATTTACTTTGTGTGGTGTTATTTGTTTAAGAATTTTACATTTTCTTTCCTCTAGCAAAATGAAGGGAATGTGGAAAGCTCCACAAGATGAAGAGACTTCTGGGTGGCAAGGAAGACAGAAGAAGAAGCAGAAGCGTCAGTTCTGGAAGAAGTTTAAGAAAGGTGATGGAGATGATGCCTCTCTGCTGAAAGCTCAGAATTCAGCTGGTGGACCAGAAAATCATACGTTTGTTAAGGAACCTGAAAAACAATCTGTTTCAGATGCACAGACCTGTATGAAGGATGTGGATCCACTTGGCATTCTGGCAAATAGTGATGCTGGTAAGATGAGGGAAGGAGCTTGGAGAAATCTTTTACTTTAGGGGAAATTAATGTTACGTAGGTAACAGCTTTTTAGGAGAGATGGCGACTTGGAAAGAGCTTGTCTTTTCAAAGACTTTATACTTGGTTTGGAAGATGCTATTCATAAGTGCTCTGTCATACTTGACAACTCTTCTATCTGCCACTTAAAACATTGTTAGGACATTCTTGCACTACGGCCAAGACAATTCAAAGCTTAGTAGGTGATAGATTTGTTGCTGCCAGCTTCACTGAAGACCCTTATACCCAGATTTTCATTAGAATTTCCTTTTGAATGGAAATTCCTGCTAAGAACATAAAATGTTGATAGAAGAAGCCTGAAACTTTTTCCTCCTGGTCAGTGATTTGGAAACCCTGCCAGGGAGAAGTTTGTGTACAGTATTGTGTTCTTCAATAAACAGATTAAAGGGACAGTGTTAACTTAAATTTGGTCCAGAATTAACTGTTGTAAAAACAAACTTTGATTTAAAAACA
Source organism: Platysternon megacephalum (assembly GCA_003942145.1). Classification (NCBI taxonomy): domain Eukaryota; kingdom Metazoa; phylum Chordata; order Testudines; family Platysternidae; genus Platysternon; species Platysternon megacephalum. The sequence goes on along the minus strand of QXTE01000002.1, from coordinate 36,455,599 downwards.
AAGGAGTAGAAATGTTTCCACCCAAAAAAATTGCTTTAAAAAAAAAAAGAGTCCCTTTATGTTTGAAACCAAATTCTGCTGTTCTGAGAACCTAAAAGTGAAACTGACTTCATTGTCTTAAGGTGAGTGAAATGTAAAAAGTAAAACAGAAATACAGGTCTGTCGCATCTTACACGCATTTAACATGCGCGATTTCGGCTTTGCGCGGTTGGCAAAAACACACACACAAAAAAGAGAGAGAAAAAAAGCAATTTATGTACTGTCTGTAGTGCGGGCGATNTAACATGCGCGATTTCGGCTTTGCGCGGTTGGCAAAAACACACACACACAAAAAAGAGAGAGAAAAAAAGCAATTTATGTACTGTCTGTAGTGCGGGCGATTCCGCCATTAAAGTCAATGGGATTTTGGCTATACGCGGTTTTCGCTTTACGCGCTGACCGCGGAACGTAACCCCCGCATAAGATGCGACAGACCTGTAGTGACAAACTGTTTTTTGTTTTTTTTTAATTTTCATGTTTAATAATCTAATGTGGGGCTAATACATAGGCAATACAATTGTTACAAAATCCTGATTTCAGGTAGTGTTTCTTTAATTCTTGTAATTGAACCAGGCTTCCACAAAAACTTTTAACAGACACCTTTCTAATAATGTTACCAATAGGGTTTTGCATGTTTTTTTTTTCCCCAAAAAATGTCCATGTAGGTTCCATGCAAAAGAACTGACATGTATTAGGTTAAATGCCAGCATTTGAGTATATCTGTGATGCCTCCAAAGGAAATGGTGCGTCTTGGTACATATAGCTTTGCATCCCATTAAATCTATCTGTGATTTTAATTGTTTACTTTGGAATGCTTTTAGTAGATTTTTCCCTTTTGCCCACTAGCAGTTATTCATAAGTCATTGGTCCATTTATCCTGTATCTTAGCTCCCTGGCATTCTGTGTTATCGTGAACAACTTGGATTATAAACTCTTTACTCACTCATGCATACAGATGGCGCTAAATACATATTTTTAAGTAATCAAGTTCTCCGAGATCTCATTGCCAGAGTCTTATAAGCTTGATTTGAATGTCCCTTAAAGTGATTTCACAATCTCAAAATTTCTTCCCCTTGGAAATTCTAATTTTAAATGTAAATAATTCTCCCCCTGTAAAAGATTAATTTCTGCACATATTTATCACCCGACTACATCCGGGAAATCTAAACAAGTTTCTCCCTCTCTGCTATTTGCAATTAATAGCAAAGACTGTAATTAAATTCACTATATGAAGATGGAGCCAAAAGCCCAAGTCCTTGTTCAGAGAAATCAAACTCTTTTTTTCCCCTACAGTCTTTGTCAGGGCTATAAATCGGTGTTTAGACAACTTCTGCCCCTGAATGCTAATGGAAAGAAAGTAGCGTGCACTTTATCAAGCAATGGTGTTGAATAACCTTGTCCAGTATCAGATACATATTCTCCAGGAGAAGGTCTAGTGACAAAGCTGGCTGTCAACATATCGGAGCATTGAAAGGTCTTGGGACTCTCTTTGCAGAGTCGGACAAGGATGGAGCAAGTGCAGAGGATGGAAAGTTGGGAGTGACTGTCATTCCGAAGCAGGTAACCTCTGCCCTGAGTTCACTGGTGACCAACTATGGCAGCACATCAGATAGCGAGAGCGAGCCAGAGGGTGAGTTGGGGTCTAACCAGCTTTTTTTCTCTCTCTCTTATGAACAGCAAAAGCATTCAAAGTGTACCAGAAAAGACACTTTTTCTCCATATAAAAATCAATCTGAGAAGGAAGGTGGCCTGCAGTGTGGGCACCTTGCCTCTCCTGCCTTTCTGTCCCCCTCCTGCCATCCCTCTTCCCATAGTCTTGTCCTCATTGATGAATATGTAAATTTGCAGCTTTTTATATTCAGAGACTTACATTCTTAGATCTAACCAAAGACATAAACACAACATTTACTGGCTCTACTTCCAGGGTATTCATGAGTGGGAAAACATCCTGGTTCCTGGCACCTCTGGTTGCTGGTGGAGTAATTGAGAGCAGCCTTGGATCTGCCACTCTAGCTTGTTAGGCAGTGAGGGAATATGTGTGTTAAAGGTAGAATGTTTTGTATCTTGAGGGGGAGGGTTTTCTGCTGTTATGCTTGCAGCACTGTCATACGAACACAGACACAAATGGAGGATGAAAAAGGTAACATGGGATGAATGGAAGGATGGGAAAACCCAGCAGACTGCACTGAGGCTACTCTAAGAGCAACTGTTGCTCCCTGGGGGAGAGACCACTCATTATTTATATTGCAGTAGCAACCACAATGTACCATTTGTATACCCAGGATTCACTGAGTGTAGAACTTTAGAATTGCCTACAAGATCAGACCTCTGATTTATCTAGTTCATAGCCTGTCTATTAATAATCATTCTCTTTTTTTTTATACTACATTCCAGAGTTTCCTCAAAGGGTGGCAGGTTCACAATGTTGTTTTTCTTGTTTTGTTTCTTCCCCCCCTATGTTACGTACCCTGTCCTACCACCTCGTTCTGAGATAAAGGTGGAGATACATCCTATCCAAAAAGAGAATTTCTAACTTTTGGAGAAATGTATGTGAGGGGAAAAAACAGCCTTAAAATCCTTACCCTAAAATTGTGTTTGGTGAAGAGGGCCAGGAATGTGCTGTCACTCACCCTGTGAGCTAATATCCAAGCTTCTAGTACTTTCTACATAAGTGTGCTACCACTAGAGATTCTTGTAGTGCTTGGAGACTGAGTGCACATTCTGATTTAATGCAGAGCTCATTCCTTCTGTGGTCACCATTACAGTAATATCTGAGCACGTCACAATCTTTAATGTAGTTATCCTCACAACACCCCGGCGAGGGAGGTAAGTGCTATTACCACCCATTTTACATACCGGGAACTGAGACACAGAGACTGAGTGACTTTCCCAGGGTCATAGAGGAAGTCTGTGGCAGAGCAGGGAATTGAATTTGGATCTAGCACCTAATCATGGAGCCATCCTTCTTGTCCATGTATTTCACTGCAAATTGGGTTATAAAATGAAAGCAGTGTGCTCTGATGTATGGCGCATGGGACTGATTGCAAGACAGAGACCTGAGTTCTGATCCAGACTCTCTCTGTGTGCTTGTTTTCTCTTATGGGAATGGTGATAAGATCCCCTCCTCTGTAGAACTCCATGATCATTAAAACATGGCATGATAGTACCAGTAGTAGTAACGAGGTGAGCTGTCAGTACGGAGATATGTGATTGAGAGTTTACAGTTTTGTTCTTTCTTTTTTTTTTAGAAGTTCCTGCCAAGATTGTAGCAAAAGCTCTTAAGGAAAATCAGACTATCCTCCGAAATATCCCTCCGGCTTCAAATATCCCTCAAAGTCCAAATAGCATAAACCGCAAGGAACGTGCAGAATTTACAAGTGCAGCGTTGGCGAGCTCAAATACAAACACAGGGCATTGCAGAGGTTCTTACAGACGGAGGAAGAAGGCGCTCCCTGTACTGCCCAAACGTCGTCCTACACTGCTGGAAATGGTAAAGGATCTCTCTCTCTCTCTCTCTCTCTCTCTCTCTCTCTCTCTCTCTCTCTCTCTAATAATGGCTGCCTGCCACACAGGGGTCTTACTTTAACTATACATGAGTCATATTACAGTATAAAGCTGTCTATATTAGCAGCAGCTCTTTTAAGGTGGTGGCTGGATGAACATGCAGTTCAGCAAAAATGTTGCACAAATATGTAAACAGATTACTGCATGGTACTGTTCAGATTGTGGCTTGCTTTTGTGAGCCAGAATTGAAAATAATCACATAGTTAGGAAGCTACACTGAGGGCAAACAATTTTTGTTTTTGTTGTTGTTGCTCTAAACAAGATTCACATTATAAATCATGCTTGCTTTTATGTGGTCCAGTCATTATTCGGATTCCCTTCTTCTCCCCTCCCTCTGCCCCCTTGATGTGAGGCCCTACATTGAGTGAGGATGTGAGTACCAGGCTTCTGGCTGAGACAGACTGGATGGTGGCCTTGTGCCCCATCAACACCTATCTCTAATCAGCTAGAATGGTTGTCAGGGAACATCAGGCATCCTATCCAACCCTCTTCTCTCCTTCTTCCCCATTTGGACATTAGGAAAAACTTTCTGACTGTCAGGGTGGTTAAGCACTGGAATAAATTTCCTACGGGGGTTGTGGAATCTCTGTCTAATCTGCTCTTAAAAACCTTCCAATGATGAACACCTGTCAGAGATGGTCTAGATAATATTTAATCCTGCTATGAGTGCAGGGAACTGGACTAGATGGCCTCTCAAGGTCCCTTCCAGTCCTATGATTCTATGGTTCCCTCCTGCATACACAGGCCTCTTCTATGTAGAAAAATACTTTTCACTGGTTCGCAAACTGGCCTGTATATCACTGGTGTTCTGAAGATTTAGGTGACGCCTCCTTGACCAAAGCAGTCAGTCTTCATGTTGTGACTTTTCTTTCTAGCTGAGGATGAGTCTGGGGTATGCATAGGCTATTCTGACCAACTAAACTTAAGCAAAAAAAACCCAACAACTTCTTTCATCCAGCACAGTTGCTCTTTACATTTTCCTGGCAGATTCAGCTGTCATTTCATAGAGTTTAAGGCCAGGAGGGACCATTATATCATCTAGTCTGTCCTCCTGTGAATTACAGGTACTAAATTGTTGTGTGCCAGAGGCAGAGAGAAACAGGAGAGACTGATGTGCCACCAATGCCCAAGGCCTCTGCAATGGCAGGGAATAGATTAGGTGAGAGAGGATCATCTGGACATAACAGGCGATCATTGCCCCATGCGGCAGAGGAAGGTTGGAAAAAACCCAACCCTGGTTCCTTTCAAGCAATACTGAAATTGGAGGCGTGGCAATGCCAAGGATGGAACCAATCTATAAAGCAATGTTGGGGATCAGAACAGCAAGTACTGTGCCTAAAAAAGGACTGGCTACTAATGTCAAGTTCTGCCGCCAGAGAGAAGGAATAAACTGCATAGATATAATATGTGGGCTGGGGATCTTAGGTGGATGGAACAGATGTTTAATTGTAAAGCATATTTATTTTTGTCTTCTCACTTTCATATTGTCCTAACATTACTTGTTCATATGTTAATCACTATGGTTGTAGCAGGAAAAATGTAGATTGGAGTGGGTGTTTGTGATGGGAGGCATCCAGAAGTGGTCTGTGGTGTGAAAATTCTGAGAAATCAAGTCAGAAAGTCTGTCAAAAACCTGTCCACCCCCCTCCCTCCCTCCGAAGGGATTTGCTTATTGAAAGAACGTGCTGTGTGTGAAATTATGTGGTTTTTTAAAAGCAGATCTTGTAGTGGTGCTGCAGAGCTTTCTGTTGGCATTCATTAAATCAGCTTCAGTACACCCAGGATGTTTATCATAGTCCCACGTATGACCATGTATGTTTAGATACATTTATAGCATACAGACTGACTGAGAATAACAAAACCCATGTGTCATATTTCTTCCAATATTTGTCAATACATACAGGATAAAAAGGTGTTGTGCATCTAGTTGCTCATATGGTTTAAATATAATGAGACAGATGGCCAGTTAACAAACTTTATTAAAGGATGATTGTGCATCCCATCTGCTGCTTCATGCCACCACTTGGGAATTCTGCAGTTACCCCAACTACAGCAACAAGAATGTTGTTACTGTCCTCACACTCGTGTGTGTGTGTGTGTGTGTAATGATTACAATAAGCTCCACTAGCTGAACTGCCTTCAATCATATCAAGAATTTTATGTATAGGTAAATATCAAAAAGTGTAACTAGTTCATTTTATGGACTAACTGACTGCAACTCTTTTAAAAAGCTATTCTGGATAGCAAACACCCTTTTAAATGGCTAAATAGACTTCTTTGGTGGAAATAAATTTATAACAAAAAATTGCTTCCCATCAGATCTTACATGCCAAGTTCAGCTGAGTGCAACTTTTTACAGTAGTTCTCTTGTAAATGATCAGATAGTCACAGATGTAACCCCCTACTTTATACTCACATCTTACTCAGCAAAGTCCATTTACTCTTAGCGTTCACAACGCCAAAAACGTCCAACAGTCTTCCAACTGTTGTATAAATACTAGTTTAACTTTCTCAAAGCATTAGTAGGAGTTCAAAGAAAATAATGCCTTTAGCAGTCTAGTGAAGAAACGTTGTGTATTTTTTTTCATGGAAAAAATTAATGGCATTTGGATGTATTAATTTTTCTTCCAGGTAGGTTAAACTGGGAATGACAGTTTATTCAAAAGGATTTTGTCAAATTCAACCAGCTCTAATGCAGTGATAAAACTATAGCCCCCTGATTCAGCAAAGTGCTAAAGCATGTGAGTTATCCAATTTGAAGTCAATGTGACAAAGGTGCCTTATTGAATCAGGGTCATAATGTTCACATACTAATTAAAACTTCACATCTTCCAAAGCAGTGTATTGCTGTTACAAGCCTTGCAGCATCCCTGGAAAATAATCCCATTTTACAGATGAGACTCTGACTTTGCCAATGCCCCACAGTAAATCAGTGGTAGAGCTGAGATTGGCTCCAAGTCCTGAATTCAACCGAATACGGTAGTTTCTCCTGCCTCTCTGCTTCCAGGTCTTGCTTGCAAACCTATTATATACATTTGCAAACACATCTAAATTAACTGTGCCACCATACCTTGTTTACTTTGCATCTGTTACTGACTAGGAGACAAAAACCTGCATCACTTTCTCTTTTTCATTCCAGTTATTAGCCCAGGACATACGACACGAAAGGAATGTGATTCTGCAGTGCGTTCGGTACGTCATCCGAAATGACATGTTTGGACTCCACTTAAAGACAGAACCAGTAGCTGAAACTGACAGTGGACAGGCTTCTAGATCTGCAGCAGAGTTTTTGACAGACAGACCTGATGGATCTAATGTTTCTTGTAGCTCTGACCTTCAATTAGCAGAAGGAGAACAAGATGCATTATCTATAGCTCAAAGTGAAAAAGCAGCTATAGGTCAGGCGTCACAGATGATTCACTATATAGATGAGGAGACATGGGAAACCCCAGCGAGTCAATGTGAAGAAAACTGACATTTGTTATGGTGTGCCTGTGTCATGGAGGGTGAACCAAAGGCTCAACTTTTGTACTTCACTGAAATATTTTTTGAAAGACAATAGAATAGAAAAAAATAAATCATATCTTTTGTACTTTAAGAACCATTAAAACCACTTTTCTGAACACTCTGCCAGAAGTGACCCTTTCCTTGTGGAAATTGCATCCATTTCAGATGGCGCTTTGCCTTCTACTTGAAAAGCTCAGTAGTGGAGCATAGTTACATCTTTCTTCAGTAGCAGGGTTTGTTTGCCCATGGGTTTGAATTGAGGACTCTTCATTACAGAATATGCCAGTGTTTTAAAACCATAATCAGAGCAAAATTATGCTGTTGATAATGGTGCTCTCTAACTTGCTCAGACAACCAGTTGTCACTGGAGGGTTAGTGGGCCTCTGAATGTTTTGAAATAAAATTTTAATACATCTCTCAGCTGTTGTTGGTTTAAAATATCAAATTTACGAAATAGTTGGTTTGGCTCTAAAACTTTCACACTGAAATCTACCACTAGTACAATAAATCAGTTGAGCAGAGAGAATGGAAGCACAGTTAAGGTGGTGGCAGCTTTAGGTGGGGAGTTAAGTAGAGAGTAGAAAGTTGTTTGAAATCATTCTTTAAGTGACAAACCAGTAGCTACTGCTACCTTTTATCCATCCTTTAATAACTGCCTGTAACTTTAGACATAGCTTCACCTCAAGCCTTAACTGCTGTAGCTGGTCATTGCTTGGCTGAACTAGCTCTTGAAATGGATCCTTATTGCTAGTAGGAATGAGTGCTATATTTTACTCTGTATTTAAATTATAATTTTGGAGTTAAGGAAACTTCCTAGGATGAGTTTCTGTTTATCTCCCCTAGTTAATATAAAATTAAGACTGTTATCTGGCATTCTATAACCTGTTTTTTCTGATTCATTTTTAAAATGCCAGTGACACATCCGTGGATTTCCTTGGAATTGTGCTATTAATGTCACTCATACAAAATGTTCATTCCTCTCTGTGGTGCCTGAAGTTATAAATCTCATACAAGCTTTCATGAGCTTTAAAGTTGCATTAGTTGAGGATTTAAAAATAAGTTCCCCACCTTTTGGTTAAATTGTGTATACATTTGTCAGGTACCTTCTTGTGAAGTTCAACTCTCAGTTTGTCTCACTCCCAGTGGAAATATGATATGAAAGTGACTTAGTCTGCTTAAAAATAGTTCCCCACATTCTGTATTTTAGCCACAATTATTACATATTGTAGGCTCAGTTTCTAAATTAAATTGCCTTCTGAAGAAATGCATTGATCTTTCTTTGCTTTACTCATTCTGGTACAAGTACACCCCTCTATGTAACCTGCAGAATACTAAGGACTGTAGGGTTTTTTTTTGTATTATCCAATAGCGGTATGTATTAAGTTATCTTGTTCAGTTTTTAAAACACTTGCCAGTTTTGTGGAAATAAATCTTGTTCATGGAGTACAGGAGGCAGGGAATAGCTGCAAATTCCATCTTTACTGCTCTACTATATATAGCTACACTGTATACTATGTTTGTAAGATACTGTGTACATTTATGGAATTATATAAATATTGGCACTCATGTAAGAGGGTGGTGAGTCCTAGGAATGTGTATATGTAATAGATTATTAAATACAGCAATCATAAACTTGTTATATATGTATTTGCAAGCCAGATGACTCATCCTTCCCATGGTGGTCCCACATACCATCACTTCATTTTATTACCTTGAGTGTGGCTCTTACACAGTTTACTGCAGTGAAAAATAAACAGCGAAAATTTAGCTAAGGAGATTGGAACTTTTACAGAAGTTGGTTTCTGGATACACTTGTATTCAGTCTGGGTGTGTGTGGGGGGGAGGGGGGTCAAATCAATAGTTGCATCAGTGTAGTAAACAAAAATGAGCAAGTTAGGGTTACTACAGAATTGCACTTCTTTTTTTTGTAACTAATCCACCCCTGAAGGTCCTGCTCTTGTTCCTATTGAAGTTTGTGGCAAATCTCCCTTTGCAGAGGGAGGTCCTGTGTGAGGAAGGCTCTGCTACGAATTGCTTGTACCTCTGTTCCCTAACCTAAGATTATTAAAATTCTACAAAATGTAGCCTCATTAGAAGTCTTTCTCTCCCTCTCTCTCCCCCCCCCCCAAGGTTGTGGTGGGCTTAGGGGCTTTTCTGGGAAAAACATTTAACATAGAAGGACTACCTGTCTTAAATCAATAATTCATTTTGCTTTTGTGGTGTTTGTACTGCATATATTTAAACCTCCTTTTGTGCTCCAGGAATGATCTGCTTCTGCTTAATCTAAGGGGAGACATGTAGGTTGCATTAAACCAGGAATAGCAGCCTTGGTCTGCATACAGAAAACCCGACTTTTTCACTTTGGTTCCTTTTGTAGGTCAATAGGGAGTTTCACTTGACATTCCAGAATTAGCTTTCCTAATGCACCTCTACCCCGATATAACGCGACCCGATATAACACGAATTCGGATATAACGCGGTAAAGCAGTGCTCCAGGGGGGCGGGGCTGCGTGCTCCCGTGGATCAAAGTAAGTTCGATATAATGCAGTTTCACCTATAACGCGGTAAGATTTTTTGGCTCCCGAGGACAGCGTTATATCGGGGTAGAGGTGTNAATAGTTGCATCAGTGTAGTAAACAAAAATGAGCAAGTTAGGGTTACTACAGAATTGCACTTCTTTTTTTTGTAACTAATCCACCCCTGAAGGTCCTGCTCTTGTTCCTATTGAAGTTTGTGGCAAATCTCCCTTTGCAGAGGGAGGTCCTGTGTGAGGAAGGCTCTGCTACGAATTGCTTGTACCTCTGTTCCCTAACCTAAGATTATTAAAATTCTACAAAATGTAGCCTCATTAGAAGTCTTTCTCTCCCTCTCTCTCCCCCCCCCCCAAGGTTGTGGTGGGCTTAGGGGCTTTTCTGGGAAAAACATTTAACATAGAAGGACTACCTGTCTTAAATCAATAATTCATTTTGCTTTTGTAGTGTTTGTACTGCATATATTTAAACCTCCTTTTGTGCTCCAGGAATGATCTGCTTCTGCTTAATCTAAGGGGAGACATGTAGGTTGCATTAAACCAGGAATAGCAGCCTTGGTCTGCATACAGAAAACCCGACTTTTTCACTTTGGTTCCTTTTGTAGGTCAATAGGGAGTTTCACTTGACATTCCAAAATTAGCTTTCCTAATGCACCTCTACCCCGATATAACGCGACCCGATATAACACGAATTCGGATATAACGCGGTAAAGCAGTGCTCCAGGGGGGCGGGGCTGCGTGCTCCCGTGGATCAAAGTAAGTTCGATATAATGCAGTTTCACCTATAACGCGGTAAGATTTTTTGGCTCCCGAGGACAGCGTTATATCGGGGTAGAGGTGTACCTTTATCTAGCCTTCACATTNCTATAACGCGGTAAGATTTTTTGGCTCCCGAGGACAGCGTTATATCGGGGTAGAGGTGTGCCTTCATCTAGCCTTCACATGAATGCTGTAATTTCTTGTCTTGCTTATGTCAAGCGGCTGCAGTTTTGCTTCTGCGGCTTTGCCGTTTCTTTTTGTATCAGAGTATGACTTTGGGTTTCTTCCTCCCACTTGCATTAAGATGCCTGTCTGTGGCTGTGTAAGAAATAACCAGTTGCATTTTGAATCTGCAGCAGTTGATGTCTTTATTATGCTATGCATAGCCTTTAATTGTTTCATTATTGATTTTGGTTGGATTATGGCATTACTGTTTGAAAAATGGAGCTTTCAGCCTTTGTGACTTGCTTTGGATAAAAATACTCAACATTTCACTCCCTTCCTCCCTCTCCGCCCCCCCCCACCATCAGCTTTGGTAACTTAGCTACAGAAGTCTGATTTAAATTCATTACCCTTCTTTTAAAATTCCATGTTTCACTTATTAATCCAGAAAAACTGAAGTCCGTTTTTATAGCTGTCTAAACCTTAATCAAGTTTGTGAATGGTGATGTGACTTAACAGACAACTCTGTTTTGGTTGAACAATGCTTCTCATTTATGGGAGGGCTTCTGTCTGTGAAGGGAATAAAGAAATGAACTTTGTGGCCTTGTATTACTGAACTGTAAGCATCTCCTTGTGATTTTGTGTTTACATGAAGGTTCTTGCGGCTCATCTGTACTTGTGTTGTAGGAGTTCTAAAGTTGCAGACTTCAGAATTAAAAAATAGGATAAAAAATGGTACAGAACCATGTGACGGTGTACCAACCCTGCACTCAACCAACAGGGACGGACCACTCGTGGGCCCAGGAGGCCATGCCCCCTTTCCCCTGCTGTGCATGCTCCAGGTGGAAGAGCCAGATAAAAGGAGGCAGCCCAGCTCAGTCGGGGCTGGCTGCTGAGGAGGAAGGATGTGTACTGCAGGCTCCTCCAGAGATGCCAAGGATGCTCCAAGCAGCAGAGCCCGTGGACCCAGACTACAGTGCAGATGACTCACTGACTGCGGAGACTGACGGGGATGCCAGGCCACCACCAGCAGAGGAGATGCCTGGTGCAATTTGTGATAGGAAGTGACCCAGGGGAGATGATAGAAGCCAATGCCCGAATCCTTAGCTTCCCCAGAGGAAGTCCCCAGCTTCCTAGGGCCCTGGGTCGGAACCCGGTGAAGCTGGAGGGGCTGGGTTCCCCTACCACACTCCACGGGCCACTAGGCGTGGCTGCTGTTTGCTCTTGCTCCAGCCCGTGGGCTCAGGGACCATAGACCGTTTGTTTACGCAGCCTTGCCAGGGGACCAGAGCCCACCTGGCTGCAAGTCCCTGAATTAGCAAGGAATCCCGAAAGCTGGGTGACAGTGTACCAACCCCACACTGGGCCAACGGGGGCAGCCCGGCTTGGCCCACGGGGACCCCATCACAAACCAAAATACTGTGGCATAATTCAGAGAATTGGAGCTAAAAACTGGGATCAGCTGACCCTACCTAGAAAGATATATATCAAGACCTTCTCATCACCACCGCGTTGCCTATCCACAACAGTGCATGTGTGCTCACCTCTGTTCATCATCTAAACCCCATTATTCACAAGATGTCCATTGAAGTTACAGTTATAAAATCTTTTATGGACAAAAATGCAGGTCTTGTAACCTCCATTAATTTTTTTTTTTTTTTTTTAGAGCTAGTGTAGGTTTGAGCATTGTCCTGCTAAACCCAGGGTTGTGAGTTCAATCCTTGAGGGGGCCACTTAGGGATCTGGGGCAAAAATCTGTCTGGGGATTGGACCTGCTTTGAGCAGGGGGTTGGACTAGATCAGGGGTCCCCAACGCGGTGCCCGCGGGCGCCATTGCCGGCAGCGCTCAGGGTTGTTTGGCGCCCGCCAGACGAAAAAAGTTGGGGACCACTGGACTAGATGATCTCCTGAGGTCCCTTCCAACCCAGATGTTCTATGATTCTATGATTTGTTGGTGATTCGTCCTGTTACACACATAAAAACCCAGCCTTCATTGGGTTTTACACACACAAAACTAATACCAGTATCTAAGTGAGTTACCCAGGATGGGCTGCATTGGCTACCATTGGCTGAAGTGTGTCTGCCATTTATTTTTAAAGATGGATATTTGTTAGGGTAGAAGAATGTTTTGTAGTTCTCTGCAAGTTCCAGTTCCTCTTGGAAAATTTTAAATGGCATGAGGGAAGGATGGAGAATGTCCTAGGACTTCATGAGTACCCAAGCAAAGCTAAGACCAGGTACTGCAGCTGATCTTGGAGAGCCAAAGAGAGGAGAACACTAAAGAGAGAAGATTATAGTAAGAAGCTAAATGTTTAAAATTCCATAGCTACACGTGTTTGAAAGAGAAGGCAGTGGGATCCAAACTCTGAGTCAAAGAGCCGGGTTCATTACCAGCTCTTTGACTTTGTATCACCTTGGGCTATTGATTTAACCTTGCTGCCGCAGTTTCCCTATCTGTAAAGCAAGGGGAATGCTTAACTACCCTTGTAATTTTGAGAGAGATGGATGAAAAGTACCTACGTGTTAAGCATTGTTCCTTGGAAGGGCACTGGGGCTAGTGAACCAGAGTGGTATCAGTCTTCAATATTCCTGTAATGATACAATCTAGAAGCATTTAATAACTTGTAAATATTCCCTCACTTCCCTGCTTTTTTTGCTTGGGTGATTTGCCCCGTCCCATCTGCTGCTCCTGTGACTGTCCTTAAATGGATTCTTCAGGCAGAGTCTCCTGTCTGTAACTGATAAGATGTGGTGGTTCTTGGCAGAGTACAATTTTTCCATCTCTTCTCTATTGTACATGCTATATAGACTTTTATACGGTCTGTCTGTATAGGTTCCTGTCATTTAAAACAAATACCAGCCCAGTAAAACAAAACTAACATCCAGGAGAATGTGACACGCTGAAAGATGTTCCAAAGCACAGTAGTAGGTTTTTAAACAAAAATTTTTTTTTTACTGTAGATTTCATCAGGAAAAACTGTTCCTGTTGAGACTGATTAATTTGTAAGGGTCTGAACTAAGGACTCCTCACTGACAAGGGAGACCGAAGAATCAAAAGAAAAGCAATGTAAGATCACAGGAAAGAAAAAAATAAAACGATGAATGTGCAACTAACAATTAACCCCATTAGCCATAGTGTCTCTTGGAACTGTGCTCCCAGTCCATAAGATTAAGTGTCTGACTCTCTTTGAAAATGCATATATAGTTATTTGGTATGTGCACAGTTGTGATTCTGTATGCAAGTTGAGTATTTATATAGGCAAACTGTCAGTTCTGCATTTAACTGGCCACTTGTGGCATAGTTGTTGTTATGCATGCAAACCTAGTTTGCAGTTGCATGTGCTCCTTAACCAATATGGACTAATGTTTAGATTAAAAGGGGGATGGGGGGAGGTGGGGTTTCCTCTCAGGTAGTGGGAATATTACTTGTCATAAAAAGAACTCACAGAAATAGTTCTCTCTACATTGGTGATGGGACTGTTACCTTTCTGTCATCGTAAAAGAGTATGCGCTTTGCATGTATCAGGCTGTTGAAACCTCTTTCAAGTGTGCCCCGCTGGTCTATCTGAATTAGGTAAGTTAAGATCCTGGTTTTGGACAGGATCATAATGTATTTAGCTAGCAATGTCAGCATTTACTTGTCTGTACTAATCTACTTATTGTTACTGGAGGACAACCCCTTTGCCCTATGCGTGCGTTAGGTGTATTTTTAACTCTGCTTCCTACGCCAACTTAATGTGGGGAAATAAAGAGCTCTCCCGTTAAAAAGACTTGCAGAATGAACTGTGATTTGGTAGCATGAGTGTTCAAAAGACCAAATGAAATGGGGAAGATTTAGGATGTGAAAGGGAGGATGCTAGTACATTGTCCAAGGCAATTCTGTAGTTAAGGTTATTTCCTAATGTTGTGTCACAAATACGACACAATCGCTCAGTACCACATTTAGGAGCCTTTTTGGTCTCCCAAACTGCGTGCCTCGCTTTTCAATTAAGGCTAATTAATTCTAAATTTTAATTATTATTTTTAATCACTAGGTAGGTATCGTCTCTCTAGATCAGGGGTCTCAAACACGCGGNAAACAGGTCCTGAAATTTGCCTGCCTTATATTGTGAAGACATAATAAATATTAGGGTTTTTTAAAAAATCCTATTTTTCACCCCCTTGTTTTTGCTGGCACCTATTTAACTTCAGTTTATTCAAATTTCTGAGAGACACCATGTCTGTAAGATTTTTGCAGTGCCATTTACCCATTTAGTTAAGGTGTGAGAGCTCCTAATCCATGCCTGAGACTGCCTTGGCATTGTCTAGCAAAGTCAAGGAAGACCAGAATTGACACTTCTGTTTCTTTCTGAAGTAAAAAATACCTTAATTTAGGTGGGATGGGGCTGGAGCAGCAACATTTCAGGCTTTCTTTTTGAAGAAGAAAGAGTATAAACCCAGTTTCAAAAAAATCTTTGCTTTTTGCATAGAATTGAATAAATGTAATGGTGTCATAAAGGTGTAGAACTGGATATTTATGGGACCAATTAAAGTAGAAACTTGGCATTTCATTATGGTGTGATTTGGTGTATGGAAGAGGGGAGCAGGCTAAGCACCTCTATCAGCTTTAAGGGCAAGGGGCTTTGTTTTAAATTTCTAGTTTTAATGAGAGATTGTTGAGGCAAAGGTGGTGGGCCAAATTCATCCTTGGGGTAGTTCCATTGCCTCTAACAGTTACACCAGTGATTAAGCTGGCCCATATTTAACAGATTCTTAGATGTGCTATTCAGATTGAAAAGGTTTCTGTCCTTTGTGGGAGGATGTGTGATTTCCCCTCATGCAGTAACCATGGTCTCTGGGCTGCATCTCTGAAGTTAGAGAGAATATGAATCTCTGATCATTTATGTACAAGAGCTATAGTATTCCACTTGCATGCTTTACTCCTAAGGGAATTCCGTGCAGAACAATTATAAATGGCAACAAAAAATTAAAAATTCTGCGCACGCTATTTTCAAATTCTGCAAAATTCTGCATATTTTATTTGTCAAAATCACACACTATAATCACACCAGTTTCAATTATTTTTGGTCATTTATTTCAAAATACCTGTCGGCAAATATGTTGGTAACAATACAAACAACAAAAAAGATTCAGAAAATGTTTTCTGACAAATAGATTCCTTACTAGGCATATTAATAGAGAACTCTGAGTAATTCATTTGAACTACAATACAGACCATATTTTCTGCACCCCCCTCCCCCCCAGAAGCAGTGCAAAGGCTGGGGGAAGTCAGGGGTAATGGAGGAGCTGAGGGAGAGGGAAGTAATTGATGGGAAGGAAGGGTGTGAACTTGGAGGGTTGTTGGGTATGGGTGGGAAAAATATGGAACAGGTTTTTTTGGGGGGGGGGGCGGAGGGATTGTTAGGGAGCTTCCCCCAGGCAGACCCTGGCTGACTCCTAGCCTCTCCACCCCCACTCAGACACCTGCTCCCCAATCCCCACGTGGCCCTGCACCCCTCCCCATGTGTCTCTGTGCCCCCACCCAGCCACTCCCCTGTTCCTCTGCCCCCTGTTCCCATGTGTCTGTGCCCCCACAGCCACCCGCTGTCCCTATGTAGCTCTGCATCCCCTCCTCTATCACCATGTGGCCCTGCACCTCCCTCCCCCTGTAGCCCTGCACCTCCACTCCCATTCAGCCCCTGCCGCAGTCTGTCCTCCCCCATTAGCCCTGAGCTCCTGTCTGACAACCCCCCCAGCACCCCAACTGTCAGTCTCCCCATAGCCCCTGTCTCCTGACCTGGCCCAACAGGTGCTGTGAAGAAGGCAGGCTCTTTTTCTTCCCTAGCTGTCTGGGAGTGGCTGCTGTGTTCTATTGCCACATCACCCTCTGGTGGGCAAAAGGCAGAACTGCAGCAACTTTTCAGCAGAAGCTTTTTTCTGTGCAAAAAATTAAAAATGTGTGGCTCATTAATTATGCACACATGCAGTGGCGCAGAATTCCCCCAGGAGTAATGCCTGCATAAAAGGGTCTGTAAAAATGCCTTCAGAGGAGACTGAGCCCATAGCCTAGTGTTAATTCTCAACCTTGCCAGGTAAGAGTCTTGGATTGCATTGTTTGACTCTGGACTGATGGGCTAAGTACACTTTCAATTGGGGGTGCCTTGTTGCAATTGAGAAAGAATGGTCTTGTGCTTAAGGCACTAGACTGGGACTTAGATCTGGGTTCAAACCCTGACTTTGCCAGAGGCTTCCTGTTTGATTATGGGCAAGTCACTTAATCTTTTGCCTGAGTTCCCCATGCAGATACTACTAATTCCTGATCTCCTGGGGATGTTTGTTTGCAAGGCCTTCAAGTGAAGGCCATGGAAGGACTTCAATAAATGGAACCCCTTTCTGAGGAATTAAGGCCATTCTAATAGCCTTTGAAGGAAGTCAAGTACAGTCTCTGTCAGTAAGTTGGACGGTGGCTGTGACTTGGAAGGGCAATCAAAATTTGGCTGTACATGAAGATCATTGTAATTCTTGTGATGATGTATCCCATAATGCTTTATGGGAATATGACATAACTGGAGTATGTTTTATGCTACATGTGCCATGTAACATATCTCTGTAAAGGTTATGGTCTACTGAATCTATTCATCCTATTTGTACACATATATCATTTTTGTACTTGAAGTTATGAATATTGGCTGTATACTTGCTTGATTTCTAAGTAAGCTTTGTAAGGCATTTGGTCAGCTTCTTTAGAAAGGAATTTGCAAAGTTAAGTGCCCAATCAAGAAGCACTTAAGGAACAATGGATCTTGGACTGCTCCAATCCACATAAGAAGTCTACTTGAGGATGTTCAAGGTAGCATGTGAACAATGGCTGTTACCTGTAGTTCTGAGTCATGCATGGACATGTGGCTTGCCCATGTGACTCCAAAACTCCATCTTGGAGCTGGACTTTGCATAGGAGAGAGGAGAGGGTCTCCACCCACAAGAGAGAGTCTATTTAAACCTGTGGGAGACCCCTCCATTTTGTCTTTAGCTGGCTAAAGAGAGAGCCTCTTCACCCCAAGGATATCTGAAAGAAACTGGAACAAAGGACAGTCACCACAGGGAGGTATGAGTGATTGCTGGATCCAGACTAGCAGGAGACTAGTCTGTAAAAGGAAGCTTACTGGAACTGGTGAGATCTTACCTGTATTCCGTTTCTTACTGTATTAGACATAGACTTGCGTGTTTTATTTTATTTTGCTTGGTAATTCACTTTGTTCTGTCTGTCACTACTTGGAGCCACTTAAATCCTACTTTCTGTATTTAATACAATCACTTTTTACTTATTAATTAACCCAGAGTATATATTAATACCTGGGGGGGTGGGGGTGGCAAACAGCTGTGCATAATCTCTCTATCAATGTTATAGAGAGTGAACAATTTATGAGTAAAACGGATCTATTTGGGTTTAGACCCCACTGTGAGTTGGGCATCTGAGTGTTAAAGACAAGAACACTTCTGTAAGCTGCTTTCAGTGAAGCCTACAGCTGTTAGGGGACGTGGTTCAGACCTGGGTTTGCAGCAGGCTAGCGAGTCCAGCTCAAACCGGGCAGGGCACTGAAGTCCTAAGCTGACAGGGCAGAAGTAGTCTTGGTAGCTTCCAAGGGGGGTTCTGTGATCCAACCCGTCACAATTCCGATGTGTAAAACCCCACAGGGAAACCCAAAATGTAACCATTTTAATAAAGCCTGATGCAATGTGACACATCATGAGAAAATTGGTAATATAAAGTTGTCTCTCTCATTCTATTTTAAACATTTGAATCATTGTCTTTTTCAAAATTAGCATATAGATGAACTACAAATTGTTCCCAACATGGGATTAGTAAATTCAGTTGGGACTTCAGTAAGGAAATACACTTAGGATTTCCTTTTTAAAACTAATGCTTAAGTAGCAGTTGCTTTCTGTGTTAAAAGCTAGAGTCATAAGCTAGTGTGTCATCTGTTTAAATGACTCACTCTTCCCCCAACCCCCTGGATCTACTTTTTATTTGAAATGTTCAGCCAACAGTGGTGTTGACTCTTGTACTTCTTCAATGTGTATCTTCGCTCTTTGTAAAGAGATTGCATGACTCTAATTTGGCAATGTGGCCTATTGCTGCTTTCGCTATTAACATGGAGAGACCTCTCACTGCAGGGCCAGAGCGAGACAAGGTGGGTGAGGTAATATCTTTTATTGGACCAACTTCTGTTGGTGAGAGACAAGCTTTTGAGCCACAGAGCACTCTGCATACTACAGGGCTTAGCATTCTGTTTAGACTATTTATAAAAAGTGGACGAGCACAAGTCCATGGGGCCGGATGCGCTGCATCCGAGGGTGCTAAAGGAGTTGGCGGATGTGATTGCAGAGCCATTGGCCATTATCTTTGAAAACTCATGGCGATCGGGGGAGGGCCCAGATGACTGGAAAAAGGCTAATGTAGTACCCATCCTTAAAAAACGGAAGAAGGAGGATCCGGGGAACTTCAGGCCAGTCAGCCTCACCTCAGTCCCTGGAAGAATCATAGAGCAGGTCCTCAAGGAATCAATTCTGAAGCATTTAGAGGAGAGGAAAGTGATCAGGAACAGTCAGCATGGATTCACCAAGGGCAAGTCATGCCTGACTAACCTAATTGCCTTCTATGAGGAGAGAACTGGGTCTGTGGATGAGGGGAAAGCAGTGGATGTGTTATTCCTTGACTTTAGCAAAGCTTTTGATACGGTCTCCCACAGTATTCTTGCCGGCAAGTTAAAGAAATATGGGCTGGATGAATGGACTATAAGGTGGATAGAAATCTGGCTAGATCGTGGGGCTCAACGGGTAGTGATCAACGGCTCTGTCTAGTTGGCAGCCGGTTTCAAGCAGAGTGCCCCAAGGATCGGTCCTGGGGCCGGTTTTGTTCAATATCTTCATTAATGATCTGGAGGATGGCGTGGACTGCACTCTCAGCAAATTTGCAGATGACACTAAACTGGGAGGAGTGGTAGATACGCTGGAGGGTAGGGATAGGATACAGAGGGACCTAGACAAATTAGAGGATTGGGCCAAAAGAAACCTGATGAGGTTCAACAAGGACAAGTGCAGAGTCCTGCACTTAGGACGGAAGAATCCCATGCACTGTTACAGACTAGGGACCGAGTGGCTAGGCAGCAGTTCTGCAGAAAAGGACCTAGGGGTTACGGTGGACGAGAAGCTGGATATGAGTCAACAGTGTGCCCTTGTTGCCAAGAAGGCTAACGGCATTTTGGGCTGTATAAGTAGGGGCATTGCCAGCAGATCGAGGGACGTGATCGTTCCCCTCTATTCGACATTGGTGAGGCCTCACCTGGAGTACTGTGTCCAGTTTTGGGCCCCACACTACAAGAAGGATGTGGAAAAATTGGAAAGAGTCCAGCGGAGGGCAACAAAAATGATTAGGGGGCTGGAGCACATGAGTTATGAGGAGAGGCTGAGGGAACTGGGATTGTTTAGTCTGCAGAAGAGAAGAATGAGGGGGGATTTGATAGCTGCTTTCAACTACCTGAAAGGGGGTTCCAAAGAGGATGGATCTAGACTGTTCTCAGTGGTACCAGATGACAGAACAAGGAGTAATGGTCTCAAGTTGCAGTGGGGGAGGTTTAGATTGGATATTAGGAAAAACTTTTTCACTAGGAGGGTGGTGAAGCACTGGAATGGGTTACCTAGGGAGGTGGTGGAATCTCCTTCCTTAGAGGTTTTTAAGGTCAGGCTTGACAAAGCCCTGGCTGTGATGATTTAGTTAGGATTAGGTCCTGCTTTGAGCAGGGGATTGGACTAGATGACCTCCTGAGGTCCCTTCCAACCCTGATATTCTATGATTCTGTGCTCCATCTTGAAATGAGCAACCTTGGATCTGTAGTCTCTGTGCCAGAGCTCCATAAACAGCGGGGTTGCTTCAGTCTCTTCATTTGTGCAAACTGAATACAGACTGAGAGTACATCTGTACTGCATTGTCAACCTGGGCTGAGATTCAGGTTGGAGATCAACCCCCACTACCATACACATACACCTTTGTGACTCGGGTCAGCAAGCACTCAGAACCCAAGTCAAAGCCCGAGTCTCATTGAAACTCCGGTCCAAACTCTGCCGCTTTCCAGTGTGGATGGCGCTCAAGCCACAATTCTGAGTCAGAAGATCTGCATAGACCAATATGGGTGTATTAGCATGGCTGTGAGCCCCAGGTTCAGGTTTACAATGTAGTATGGACACTCAAGCAGGGGCTCAGAAACAGAGTCCACAAGTGTAGGTCCCACAGACCTGACTCTGCAATGCAGTGTAGTCCTACCCTTAGAGATGCTGTCAAGCTGGGTATGTGGTACTTGGTTGGTCTAGTTTTTTGGCAACCTTGACATTGTGACCATAAAGAAAAACAGACAAAAAGGAATAGAAGAGGAGCCTACAGCCTACAGTGGTGCTTTAAACTGTGATGCAGATGTGCCCTGAAATGTTTAACAAAGACTCCGCAGCTAGGCCAAGAGGGGTATCCACACAGTTACTGAGTTTCTCGCTCTTTCCCGTCAAACCTGAGTCTGCTCAGGCTTCTGAAAACTTCTAGTTTTGCACTGGACATGCTCCGAAGCTTAATGCAGGCAGTAACAAAGTCACTTCCATATTAACACCTCATGTCACTTGTGTGTTCTTTGCAATTATAATTAACCTTATATACCCCTCCAAGAAATTCCATAGTTGACTAATATCTCTTCCTCACTGCACTGATCTGGCTAGCTGAAATATTAAAGATAAATGGAGAAAAACAAAAGCAGGTTATCTAGGGAAGTGCAAATGTAGAGAGTTGCTACCCACCACGTGTCCCTCTAACACACAAACAGTGAGCGCTTTCTACTGCAAGTAGTTAAGGGAGACTAGTTTTTCAGTCTGGCTGCATTAAACTAACTAAAAGGCCAAGACCATTAACACAAGCTGAGCCACGAGACCGAAGAGACATTTGTTTGACCCAGTTTGAGTTCACCACTTAGATTCATCTTTTTCAACCCTATAAATAACTCATCTAAATGCAGTTCAGTGGTGATAAATAGGACAATAAGCTTCATACTTGTAGCAAAGAATACAAAGAGGGAAATGCTTTTTAATTGACTGTACCGCGCTAACTAGGAACAAAGGAAAATTCACTCATTCAATGTGATGTACAAAAGTCAACAACCAAGTTCTCCTGTTTGTTACTAGAATAATGCAGCATGGTTCAAAGGTATGTATAATTTCATAATGGCAAAAATGCAATGCCCTTAAATAGCAACCAGAGCTCAAAGCACCTTGCATACACTAATTTACCTTTCATAAGATTACTGTGAGGTAGGGAAGTGTTATCCTGATTTTATACACAAGAAATTGAGGCACAGAAATTCCTCCTAAAATACTTCCTTTCTCCCACCCTTTTTGCATATTGTCTATTTAGACTGTTAACGCCTCAGGGCAAGGACTGTCACTGTGACTTCATCGGTGCCTGGGACAATGGGTTCTGAATTCTGTTGGCGTCTGTAGATGCTACCAAGATTTTGGAATGGAATTTCTGGCCCAGCTGAAACCCAGAAGTAGTGGAAATACATATCATGAGTAGTATTGCAAAATTCCATGGCTAAAAGGCTTTGATAAGTGATGAAATGGAACGTTGCAGTGCTTATCCAAACAGGTTTTTAGAATACTAGCACCTAGTGCGTCCTGCCCCATATCAGGCATCATTGGAGGAGGAGGAGGCGTCCCTATGCTCTGGACCTCTTCTATGTGGTAGTTTCTGTTTCATCCTTTCCCTGCTGATGCCCACACTCTAATAAAGGCTCCTGATGGTGCTTTTTGTTCCTTCCCACCCTTTGTCAACTGCAGTATGTCCTGGAGATCTGTTTGTTCCGCTGCCTAGTCCTGAGTGTCCCCATTGCTGCCTTGTGGGAGTCTGAGAGGAGTTGTTCCTTTCAGACAACTTAGTGGGGGCTTATGTGAAAGATACGTAGAATCAAATGAAGTAAAAAAATCTTAAGTGAATCCACATGTTCCATAGAATCTCTATGGATAGAAATTTCATGCTCTAATAAGAATATAACATTAGGGATCGGTTATCGACCACCTGACCAGGACAGTGATAGTGATGATAAAATGCTAAGGGAAATTAGAGAGGCTATCAAAATTAAGAACTCAATAATAGTGGGGGATTTCAATTATCCCCATATTCAC
This sequence comes from Platysternon megacephalum, assembly GCA_003942145.1. Lineage (NCBI taxonomy): Eukaryota > Metazoa > Chordata > Testudines > Platysternidae > Platysternon > Platysternon megacephalum. Next base: position 36,432,840 of record QXTE01000002.1, on the reverse strand, counting down.
TGGGAACATTTCACTTCAGGACGAAATGCAGAGATAAAATTTCTTGATACTTTAAATGACTGCTTCATGGAGCAGCTGGTACAGGAACCCACAAGGGGAGAGGCAACTCTAGATTTAGTCCTGAGTGGAGCACAGGAGCTGGTCCAAGAGGTAACTATAACAGGACCGCTTGGAAATAGTGACCATAATACAATAGCATTCAACATCCCTGTGGTGGGAAGAACATCTCAACAGCCCAACACTGTGGCATTTAATTTCAAAAGGGGGAACTATGCAAAAATGAGGGGGTTAGTTAAACAGAAGTTAAAAGGTACAGTGACTAAAGTGAAATCCCTGCAAGCTGCATGGGCGCTTTTTAAAGACACCATAATAGAGGCCCAACTTCAATGTATACCCCAAATTAAGAAACACAGTAAAAGAACTAAAAAAGAGCCACCGTGGCTTAACAACCATGTAAAAGAAGCAGTGAGAGATAAAAAGACTTCCTTTAAAAAGTGGAAGTCAAATCCTAGTGAGGCAAATAGAAAGGAGCATAAACACTGCCAAATTAAGTGCAAGAATGTAATAAGAAAAGCCAAAGAGGAGTTTGAAGAACGGCTAGCCAAAAACTCCAAAGGTAATAACAAAATGTTTTTTAAGTACATCAGAAGCAGGAAGCCTGCTAAACAACCAGTGGGATCCCTTGATGATGGATATACAAAAGGAGCGCTTAAAGATGGTAAAGTCATTGCGGAGAAACTAAATGGATTCTTTGCTTCAGTCTTCACGGCTGAGGATGTTAGGGAGATTCCCAAACCTGAGCCGGCTTTTGTAGGTGACAAATCTGAGGAACTATCACAGATTAAAGTGTCACTAGAGGAGGTTTTGGAATTAATTGATAAACTTAACATTAACAAGTTACCGGGACCAGATGGCATTCACCTAAGAGTTCTGAAAGAACTCAAATGTGAAGTTGCGGAACTCTTAACTAAGGTTTGTAACCTGTCCTTTAAATTGGCTTCTGTACCCAACGACTGGAAGATAGCTAATGTAACGCCAATATTTAAAAAGGGCTCTAGAGGTGATCCCGGCAATTACAGACCTGTAAGTCTAACGTCGGTACCGGGCAAATTAATCGAAACAATAGTTAAGAATAAAATTGCCAGACACATAGAAAAACATAAACTGTTGAGCAATAGTCAACATGGTTTCTGTAAAGGGAAATCGTGTCTTACTAATCTATTAGAGTTCTTTGAAGGGGTCAACAAACATGTGGACAAGAGGGATCCAGTGGACATAGTGTACTTAGATTTCCAGAAAGCCTTTGACAAGGTCCCTCACCAAAGGCTCTTATGTAAATTAAGCTGTCATGGGATAAAAGGGAAGGTCCTTTCATGGATTGAGAACTGGTTAAAAGACAGGGAACAAAGGGTAGGAATTAATGGTAAATTCTCAGAATGGAGAGGGATAACTAGTGGTGTTCCCCAAGGGTCAGTCCTCGGACCAATCCTATTCAACTTATTCATAAATGATCTGGAGAAAGGGGTAAACAGTGAGGTGGCAAAGTTTGCAGATGATACTAAACTGCTCAAGATAGTTAAGACCAAAGCAGACTGTGAAGAACTTCAAAAAGATCTCACAAAACTAAGTGATTGGGCAACAAAATGGCAAATTAAATTTAATGTGGATAAATGTAAAGTAATGCACATTGGAAAAAATAACCCCAACTATATGTAAGCAGAGTCAGGATGAGCTCTACCCTGACATCTGGTGGTGAATTATGGCGAGTGTGGAAAAGAACTTCAGGGGCTGATCTTGTTTGCATAGGCACACCCACTCCACCTAGCATGAGCCTACAGCAGCCCAAAATGGTCACTTTGGCTGCTGTAGGATCCCCAGTTTCTCTGTTATTGGGGCAGGAAGAATAAAGTATTGTTACCATGGTTATGTGAATCAAGGCCAGTGGAACTGTTTGATGACAGAGGGACTCACCATCAACTAAGTAGCACTTGCTAGACAAGGGACATGGGTTCCAAAACCCAGTGAAGGAAGAGAGGTTGGGGACAGGTATTTGTACCTGAGGGGATGGGCCCCCTTTGAGGGCCTGAAACACCAATTGCATCTCCCTCTCCTCCTCCCCACTGTTGAATGTCAGAGCTAACTTTAATCCCATTAGGAGTCTAGTTACAGACTGCTGAGCTGAATTTGCTTTGGGCCAATGGTGCACGAGCACTAGGGCTCCCCTACTATAAGCTGAAATCCCTAAGAGCTGAAATCACTAAAGGTACTAAGAGTTGCGATCACTGAGTGCTGTGTTAACTAGTGGGGGAGCCTGAAGCTATATTGCTAAGTGGCTGATGGAGTGGAGCAGTTTGTGGAGCAGCTAACCGAGCAGTTTGTGGGACGGTTGGTGTTGGCCACGGAACGGCGAGCGGAGCAGTTTACGAAGCGGCTGGCAGAGCGGAGCAGTTTGCGGGACAGTTGGCGCTGCCCGTGAGACAGTGAGTGGAGCGGAGCAGTTTGCGGGACAGTTGGCGTGGCCCACAGAACGGCAAGCGGAGCAGTTTGCAGGATGGTTGGCGCTGCCCGTGGGACAGCGAGCGGAGCAGTTCGTGGGATGGCTGGTGCAGCTCACGGGACGGATAGTGGAGTGGAGCGGCTCATGGTGAAGGCGGCAGCAGAACCCCACGGAGAGGCGGGGCAGTTGGCCTTGGACCACGTAAGGTGCCCCTTAACACCCTGCGTACCCTTTCTCCCCCCCCTTCCACCCAGGTTGTGGGGGGGCAAAAACTCTGCAGCTCTGGCGCTGCACTGACCAAGGACAGAGACTCTTGGGTTGTTGGACTCAAGAGACTTTAGAGGTGTTGGACTTTTGGGACTTTGGGATGATCTTTTGGGTTGTTGGACTTAAGACCCTGAGGGGAAAAGGACACTGCCAACCTTACTTGGGGGTGGGTCTTTTGCTCATGGTTTGTATTATGAATCCTGTTTGTGGTGTTTCCCCAATATAATGCCGCATTGTTTCCCTCCTTTATTAAAAGGATTTTGCTACACTCAGACTCCGTGCTTGTGAGAGGGGAAGTATTGCCTCTTAGAGGCGCCCGGGGGGTGGTATGAAATTGTCCCAGGTCACTGGGTGGGGGCTCGAGCCGGTTTTGCATTGTGGTATTGAAACGGAACCCCTAGATACTGCACCCGGCCCTTGTTGCTGCCAACTCAGATGGGCAGAAGGGTTACATATACATACAATATGATGGGGGCTAATTTAGCTACAACAAATCAGGAAAAAGATCTTGGAGTAATCGTGGAAAGTTCTCTGAAGATGTCCACGCAGTGTGCAGAGGCGGTCAAAAAAGCAAACAGGATGTTAGGAATCATTAAAAAGGGGATAGAGAATAAGACTGAGAATATATTATTGCCCTTATATAAATCGATGGTACGCCCAAATCTCGAATACTGTGTACAGATGTGGTCTCCTCATCTCAAAAAAGATATACTGGCACTAGAAAAGGTTCAGAAAAGGGCAACTAAAATGATTAGGGGTTTGGAATGGCTCCCATATGAGGAGAGATTAAAGAGGCTAGGACTCTTCAGCTTGGAAAAGAGGAGACTAAGGGGGGATATGATAGAGGTATATAAAATCATGAGTGATGTGGAGAAAGTGGATAAGGAAAAGTTATTTACTTATTCCCATAATACAAGAACTAGGGGTCACCAAATGAAATTAATAGGCAGCAGGTTTAAAACAAATAAAAGGAAGTTCTTATTCACGCAGCGCACAGTCAACTTGTGGAACTCCTTACCTGAGGAGGGTGTGAAGGCTAGGACTATAACAGGGTTTAAAAGAGAACTGGATACATTCCTGGTGGTTAAGTCCATTAATGGCTATTAGCCAAGATGGGTAAGGAATGGTGTCCCTAGCCTCTGTTTGTCAGAGGGTGGAGATGGATGGCAGGAAAGAGATCACTTGATCATTGCCTGTTAGGTTCACTCCTTCTGGGGCACCTGGCATTGGCCACCGTCGGTAGCCAGGATACTGGGCTAGATGGACCTTTGGTCTGGCCCGGTACGGCCGTTCTTATGTTCTTATGCTGTGCGTCAATGGGAGAGAGCTCTCCCGCCGTCATAAAAACCCACCTCTGCAATCAGCAGAAGCTATGTCGGTGGGAGAAGCTCTCCTGCCAACATAGCACTGTGCATACAAGCGCTTATGTTGGTGTAACTTATGTCACTCAGGGGGGAGGTTTATTCACACCCATGAGTGACATAAGTTCTGCCAAGATAGACTGTAGTGTAGACATAGCCTAAGTGTTAATGAGAGAATTCAGGATATAAATGGGATGACAGATACTAAAATTGTCTAGCATTCAAAGTTGTCCTGTTCCAGTCATGAGCATAACTGCAGGATCTCTGTTTATAATCTACCTCATCAGGCTGCCTGAGCCATCCAATCACCCAGCATTTCTATTTATAATTCTTGCTGATTGCATGTACTGGGTGCATTTAACTGCTGAATCACTAGGAGTCTGTTCCACCCGGTCACGATGTGAGAGTTCTTGTAATGCATGAACACACACGTTCACAGCTTGTAGGCAGCCCACACCATCCCTCCCTTATGTCTGATGCATGCCTTGGCCTTGGTGGAAGAAATACATATGCTTCTTTTCAGGTCTGCCGAACAAGCCTTGAAACTAGGGATGAGCCAAAGGAGATCAGATGCAGCAGAGCATAACTGGGTTTCTATGTGGACTCATGCATTCTGGGTGCATGAAAAATAATCAGGCTTCCACTTGGGCTGAAGGCTGTGGTTTGTTTTGTTTTGTTTTGTTTTGACAGTATGCTCTAACTTGGAATATGGAAACACTTAATTCCAGCATAGTGTGTGTAAGAGAGAGCTTTGATTTCTACTTCAGTAGAACTGCTGCTTTGTCTGAAGGATTTTGCATGCATTAAAATCACTACTGTTTGATGAAGATCTGGACTTATGTCCTCTGAATTACCATATTATTTTTGTGTCTATTTTTATATAATAAGGTCATCTAAGTTTCTCTGTAATTAGCTGATGAGGAAAAGTTCAATGTGCTACTGTATTGCATCAGTGTCCAATACAGTCTGAGCCACACTTGCTACTGCTGGTGAACGGGAACTAGAGAATCTTGAGCACTCTTACCCTCAGTGTTTATATGCTTTATCCTGCACCATTCAGTGAAAAATCATAATATTCTCTATTCACTGATCCTATTCAAGTATAGGGTCCAATGGTCATTCATTTGAACCGTCCATTTATGTTTATGGGGAATGGAATTTCTGCAGCAGAGTCATAGTTAGCAGCGTGAGAAAAAAAGAAACTGGAGGAGCTGTGATCCAGCAAACCATGTCTTGTTTGTTAGCAGCTGCATTGACAAGCTAAAAGAAGTACAACTCTTCTCCAGCTAGCTTCTTTGCTCCTCTGGGAGTGAGGGTTACTGAGCACACCTGAAAATCAAGTCACTTCTAGTTAGGTACCTAAATATGGATTTAGGAACCTAATTCCAGTCATCCAGGTTTGAAAATGTTGGCCTTTATGAAAACCTCGTTTGGCATTAATCAAAAGCTATTCGGTGGCTTTTGTGTGTGTGTGCTTGATGGGAAGCAAATTTTGGTTCACTGGCTCTCTCTTAATAAATTCCAGATAACCGATTAAAGGCTAGAAAAGCAACATGTTCTGTTTTTAAAGAGGTAAGTTTCAGAAATGGTGTGGACTAGCAGCCTGTGGCTTAATCTGTGACAGAATGTGAATCTCTGTTGCCCTTTGCACAGTGCATCACTGTCAAGTTTTATGGGGGGGGGGGGGAAGTTATCCTGTTTCTCGTTCTTTAATCATTCAGTAACACCAGCTTCTGTGGAATTTAAGGGGGAAATTTTCAATGGCACAATGGGCAAATAGTGCCTGCCTCCCACATGTCTTTTGACTGAGAATAATTGAGGAGGAGATTTTCGGTCTGTTTTATATTATGCAGTTGAGCTCCAATCACTTTCACGCCTTTTGGATCTGTGTCGGCATCATCCTGGGTGTATGCTGGATTCCTTGTTGTTCTTGCAAATATGGATGAAAAGTGCTGTTTTTTAAAACACTTTGACCAATTAATACTTTACTGTGTTGCTACAGGACAGTGTCTCTTTCAAAGTCAATTTTAGTGAAGTGAGACATAATTTTGGACTCCCTTGCAGTATGAACTGCAACAGTGGTAATTATGGCATTGGCTTCATCTTCAAACAGGGATGCATCTGGGAAGACATAAAGTCAGTAGGGTAACAGGGACAAAGGGTCATGTGTTTCAGACCTTCGAAGCTAAGCCAGCAGGGGCCTGATTAGTACTTATGTGGATAATGAACCAGTACCCCTGCATAGTGACAGGAGACACTGCATTACTGTCAAGATGTAAAGCCATTGTCCTGACAACATCATTAGCGATGCTATGTTGAGTGTTAATCTTCAAATAACTAGCTCTTGATTAAAGACCATCTCGTTCCTCCAGAGATATAGAAAATCTATGTGACAAAAACATTTACTGGAAGTACAGGAAGCCCTAGTATGAGAAGGCATGTATAGAGAAGGAGGGGTGTGTCTGGTGTGGCATCATAGCCCATGCCCAATGGCATTACTTGTTGTGGTAAGTATGATAGTCCTAAAACATCTTGTGGGTGGCGGTAAATGTTCCTTTGCAGCACATCAGCATTAGGAATTCAAACTGTCTCCAAAACTAAAGACCTCTCCTCCTGTCTAACATATGGGTGATGCTCTTCTGATTCTGACATAGTTATCTGATTTGCAATAATAACCGCTGAGACACTCCTGGAAATAACACTCTAGATGGGGAGTACAGGTCAGTGTGGTGTGGTATCGGCATGAGTTTGGGATTACCCACAAGTAGCCAAATTATGTGCTAGGCAAATCATTCCAAAGGAACATTGATAGTTTTTACCCTATACCATTGTGTATTTTGGGTTTGTCACAGATAATAGGTAGGTCTTTTTTTGGAAGGGGTTGGTTGGTTTTTTTTTGTTTTTAAATGAAATTACTGTTCTCTACCTGCAGTGTCTGCTGTCTTGGTCATCAGCAGTCTAACTGTGCTGGGCTCTTGGGGACCGAGAAGCCAAAAATGTTTAAAAAATGATCTAAAATCACCTTTTTCCTAGACCTAACATTAAGGCTTGTTTTTAAGGTCCAATGCTTTGATCCTTTCTGGTCTAGAAGTGAGTGCTGCTGGGTCCCATTTGAAGCCTGGCTCAGTGAGACAGGTGGTGGCCTATTGACAAAGCTACACTATACTGTGCAGTTAACCTCAGGGAAACAGAGTGGGCCATTTGGGCTACAGGAAAGCCTGTTCGGTCTCCTAGTTGGTTGCCAGACATCAGTCCGTCGAGAAGATAGACTCATTAGGTGAAACCCTGGTTTTCTTGAAGTTGCTTGCAAAACTGTCATTGACTTCAGTGGGGCCAGGATTTCACTCATTGGGCTACAGGGCCAAGCAGCAGCAATGGTCTGAGCCACTGCTCAGAGCTTGACCATTGCAACTTACATTTCCCAGCCCACAGTATTGTGGCTTCTCAGAGCAGCACCTACACACACAATAGCACAGTAGCTCTGAAAATTGGACTACTTTCATTAAGGTACCTTCATGTGGATTTAAGTGCCTAAGATGGAACAGCAGAGTCTGAAATATTGAACCATGGCCTTTTGGCCAAAGTTTACAAACCCCCTGAAGGGAGTGAGTATATGCAGAAAACAGGATTTCAATAAGAACTATTGATCTGAACACTTTGTCGTTATTGGTGATTTATTCTTGCGCATTGTGCCGTCTCTCCATTGTAGTTCATTCTGATCCATTTTTTTTCTTTAGCTGCTCAGTGGAGAGCCATACACTCAGAATGGAGCACCACCTTTTCTCTCTCCTTCTATAAAATAGTTATGAAATCAAACTATTGGGCAAAACTCTGATTTTTCTTTAGGTTCTCTCTGACATGTTTGCAATACAGCATTCTGATATAAAAGCTCTGCGATTCAGCTGAATATGAGTCCTCTTCCATTATGCTTCAGACTTAATGCTTTCAGACTTTTAGTCATCAATACACAGAGCTATTATACCCTTTCTGGATGTGTTCTCTGTTCTGCAGTGAAGTTGTTTGTTACCATGGATATTGCTTTGTCTCTGGAGGCCATCAGAGAGGATTTAAACAGAAACTTATGGGTCAATATTTCCATAAGAGCAAATGTACATCTTAGGAATTCTACTCATTTTACAGAGCCTTGATGTAATGAAAATAAGCAACCCCAAGCTTTCAGTTGGAGAGATGAAAAATGAGGCGCCTCCTTTCCCTCCTCCTTTTTATTTCGTTTTTTAAAAGGTTTTTTTTTTGTTTTGTTTTTTAGCCATGCCTGGAAAGATGGCACAGATAAATGAATGTCGGATCACAGCAAACTAAAAATCAGGTTGAAGTTTCTCTATTGTGCGTTTTGGAGAATCTGAAATTACTCTTTTTTGCCAGTAATGGATTTTGTAGAAGTGCTTTTCAGTGGGGGGTTTCCAAGATGTGTCATATTGCAGCTTATAAATGGACCTGTGTTCTAGGCAAACAATAGTTGATACTGTTTTGACACAAGGATTCAATAAAATTTGCTAATGACTGCTACAAAAAAATGGCCCAATTGAGCTGAGAGAAGTTTTTAGTTTCTGCCCAGGAGCAAAACTCCCACTTTACAGTACACAAATTTAATTTGGTGAAACTAATTAAAGAGATGTTTCTTATTACAAACATGAGGATCTGTTGGAGAAGAGTCCCTCAGATCTGGCTTAATTTGTATGTTGCAGTGCAATGATTGTCCTGCTTTGAAATGCTGCAAAGGGGCTTTGTCCTATTTAATTTCACATTCTATTTGTTTCCCTTTGTGACTCAACACTGGTGGCAGGCCTAGGAAGTAGGTTATGGGATGTGGTTTAGGAACATCAGTAGATTGTATTCCAAGTTTTGTGCTTACTTTGCACCATATGCCATGACGGCATTCAGCTAAATGTGTTCTTACTGCACAGCAAGCTGGTGACTTAAAAAATTAGGATAATAGCTGAAACAAGGCACCAAAGAAGTTCTAATATCTATATTTACATAGCTTTTTTGATAAGAAGGTTTTGCTGAACGAATTAAAAAAAACCACCCCAAAATATGAACCGATCATCCTCGGTCCATCTCTTAGCTTTGGGTACTGTCTTTTGTTTTTTAAACAATAGGTTAATCCATTTCAGCTTCTTGGCTGTGCAAACTCTGCAATCCCAACCCCCTGTCAGGGTTACTGCACAACAATCATTAGACCTTCACAAATGTAGGATTTTCAAATAGTTGTTCACAGAACTAGTATAAAACACTGCTCTTACTTATCAGTGGGAGGTAAATGCAGCCAATCGCGTTCAAATTAAAGGGGACTTGCTGGCCTGTTGGTGTGGCAAGTGGTGGTGGTAGAACTCTGTGTCAGTCGTTCTCAGTATTTCTGATAGTGAGGGAGAGGAGAGCTCCTTCCTCAGTTTCCACTGGTCTGGACTAATTAAATGGAAACTAAACATGGCCTAAGAGGAGATGATCATGGACCTTGAAGTAGAGGATGATGGGCATGCCCTTGAGCAAGTCCTGCTAACTCATCAAAACTACTGTGGATTGAAGGACCCATCCAATGCTGCGGCCCAAGAGAGAGAACCTGTGATGACACAAATAAGGAGGTTATAATAGTATTTTGTCCTCAAGAACATAAGAGAGCTGCCATACTGGGTCAGACCATGGTCGATCTTGCCCAGTATCCTGTCTCTAACAGTGGCCTGTACCGGGGCTTCAGGTAGAGTGTACAGACCAGGGCAATTATGGAGTGATTCACCCCATCTTCCATTCCTGGCATGTGGTGGCCAGAGGTTTAGGGTCACCCTGATCATGGGGTTATGTCCCTGACCATCTTACCCAATAGCCATGAATGGACCTATCCTCCATGAACATATCTAGTTCTTTTTTTGAACCCAGTTACACTGTTGGCCATCACAACATCCCATGGCAATGAGTTCCACAGGGTAGTTGTGTGTTGCGCAGAAAAACAACTTCCTCTTCTTTGTATTAAACCTGCTGCCTATTAACTTCATTGGGTGACCTGTGGTTTTGTATTGTGTGAAAGGTTAAATAACACTTTTTCCACATGAATCATGGTTTTATTTATCTCAATATATCTCCTCTTAGCTGTCTCTTTTCTAAGCTCAACAGCCCTAACTATTTAGTCTCTCCTGATATAGAAGCAGTTCCACACCACTAGTCATTTTTGTTGTCCTTCTCTGACTCTTTTTTCCAGTACCACTATGTCCTTTTTGAGATGGGGCGACCAGAACTGGACACGGTATTCAAGGTATGGGCATACCATAGATTTATATAGTGGCATTATGATATTTTGTGTCTTATTTTCTATCCATTCTTAATAGTTCCTACTAGGGCTGTCAAGCGATTAAAAAAATTTATTGTGATTAATCGTGCTGTTAAACAATAATAGAATACAATTTATTTAAATCGTTTTGGATGTTTTCCACATTTTCAAATATATTGATCTGAATTTCAACACAGAATACAAAGTGTACAGTGTTCACGTTATATTTATTTTTGATTATGAGTATTTGCACTGTAAAAAACCAAAAGTAATAGTATTTTTGAATTCACCTAATACAAGTACTGTAGTGCAATCTCTTTATCATGAAAGTTGAACTTACAAATGTAGAATTATGCACAAAAAAATAACTGCATTCAAAAACAAAACAATGTCAAACTTTAGAGCCTACAAATCCACTCAGTCTTCTTCTTGTTCAGCTGATTGCTCAGACAAACAAATATCAGGGGGTAGCCGTGTTAGTCTGTATCCACAAAAACAACAAGGAGTCCGGTGGCACTTTAAAGACTAACAGATTTATTTGGGCATAAGCTTTCATGGGTGAAAAACCTCACTTCTTCAGATGCATGGAGTGAAAGTTACAGATGCAGGCATTATGCTGTATAATGACACATGAAGAGAAGGGAGTACCTCACAAGTGGAGAACCAGTGGTGACAGGGGCAATTCAATCAGGGTGGATGTAGTCCACTCCCAATAATAGATGAGGAGGTGTCAATTCCAGGAGAGGCAAAGCTGCTTTTGTAATGAGCCAGACACTCCCAGTCCCTATTCAAGCCCAAATTAATGGTGTTAAATTTGCAAATGAATTTTAGTTCTGCTGTTTCTCTTTGAAGTCTGTTTCTGAAGTTTTTTTGTTCAAGAATAGTTACTTTTAAATCTGTTATAAACTGTCCAGGGAGATTGAAGTGTTCACCTACTGGCTTTTGTATGTTACCATTCCTGATGTCCGATTTGTGTCCATTTATTCTTTTACGTAGGGACTGTCCGGTTTGGCCAATGTACATGGCAGAGGGGCATTGCTGGCACATGATGGCATATATAACATTAGTAGACGTGCAGGTGAATGAGCCCTTGATGGTGTGGCTGATGTGGTTGGGTCCTCTGATGGAGTCGCTAGAGTAGATATGGGGACAGCGTAGGCAACGAGGTTTGCTACAGGGATTGATTCCTGGGTTGGTGTTTCTGTGGTGTGGTGTGTAGTTGCTGGTGAGTATTTGCTTCAGGCTGGGGGGTTGTCTGTAAGCGAGGACTGGCCTGTCTCCCAAGGTCTCTGAGAGTGAGGGATCATTTTCCAGGATAGGTTGTAGATCGTTGATAATGTGCTGGAGTGGTTTTAGCTGGGGGCTGTACGTGATGGCCAGTGGTGTTCTGTTATTTTCCTTGTTGGGCCTGTCCTGTAGTAGGTGATTTCTGGGTACCCATCTCACTCTGTCAATCTGTTTCCTCACTTCCCCAGGTGGATATTGTAGTTTTAAGAATGCTTGATAAAGATCTTGTAGGTGTTTGTCTCTGTCTGAGGGATTGGAGCAAATTCGGTTATATCTTAGGGCTTGGCTGTAGACAATGGATTGTGTGATGTGTCCTGGATGGAAGCTGGAGACATGTAGGTAAGTATAGTGGTCAGTAGGTTTCCGGTATAGGGTGGTGTTTATGTGACCATCACTTATTTGCACTGTAGTGTCCAGGAAGTGGATCGCTTGTGTGGACTGGTCCAGGCTGAGGTTGATGGTGGGGTGGAAATTGTTGAAATCCAGGTGGAATTCTTCAAGGGCCTCCTTTCCGGGGGTCCATATGATGAAGATGTTATCAATGTAGTGCAAGTAGAGTAGGGACGTTGGGGATGAGAGCTGAGGAAGTGTTGTTATAAGTCAGCCATAAAAATGTTGGCATACTGTGGGGCCATGCAGTGCCACTGACTTGAAGGTATAAATTGTCTCCAAATCTGAAATGGTTGTGGGTGACGACAAAATCACAAAGTTCAGCCACCAGGCGTGCTGTGGCCTCATCAGGGATACTGTTCCTGACAGCTTGTAGTCCATCCTCATGTGGAATATTGGTGTAAAGCGCTTCTACATCCATGGTGGCCTGGATGGTGTTTTCAGGAAGATCAACAATGCATTCCTTGAGACTACAAGCTGTCAGACTGGCACATGTTCATTTTCATCATCTGAGTCAGATGCCACCAGCAGAAGGTTGATTTTCTTTTTTGGTGGTTTGGGTTCTGTAGTTTCTGCATTGGAGTGTTGCTCTTTTAAGACCTCTGAAAGCATGCTCCACACCTCGTCCCTCTCAGATTTTGGAAGGCACTTCAGACTCTTAAACCTTGGGTCGAGTGCTGTAGCTATCTTTAGAAATCTTGCATGTACCTTCTTTGCATTTTGTCAAATCTGCAGTGAAAGTGTTCTTAAAATGAACAACACGCTGGGTCATCATTCGAGACTGCTATAACATGAAATATATGGCAGAATGCAAGTAAAACACAGAGCAGGAGACATACAATTTTCCCCCAAGGAGTTCAGTCAAAAATTTAATTAATGCATTTTTTTTAATGAGCGTCTTCAGCATGGAAGCATGTCCTCCAAAATGGTGGCCAAAGCATGAAGCAGCATATGAATGTTTAGCATATCTGGCATGCCTGGTTTGCCTTTTTGACCATTGATGCACATTGTGTGGAAGTTTTCAGATAGGGTAATCCGCTGGTGGGCTGCGAGACAGTTTGTTTACACTGACCATCTGTAGGCACAGCGCCTGCGCCACTTCCTGCAGCTCCCATTGGCTCGGAACGGCAAACCGCGGCCACTGGGAGCTGCGGGCGGCCGTGCCTACGGATGGTTAATGTAAACAAACTGTCTCGCAGCCCACCACTGCCATGGATAGTTCTCTGAAAACTTCCACACAATGTGCAGCAGCGGTAAAAAAGGCAAACCGTATGGTGGGTCGGGCACTCACTTCCATTGCAGTGGTGTGATAGATTCCCACAGGACCTAACTCGATGGAGTTTCCCAACTGAGGATTGGGAAAACTGGAAAAACAATCTATGGGAGAGCTGGATACTCCCTTCTTCTCTGGCTCTCTCTCTTCCCTTCAAGCTGACACCCAGGGGAGCAGGAAGGACCTCCTCTCTCCCAGGCATCTGGTCGCTGGGGTAAAGAACCAATCAGAGCTCTCCTTTTTTTACAACATCTGAGGCTTCTGTTTAGTTCCCTCCCTCCTGCCTCCTATCTGCTTAACGGAGGGTTGCCTGGACATGGGCCAGCAATGCTTCTGGTATACAGTCTTTGGCCCTGGATATAGAGTTCGTCCTTCAATACAGTCAGCCCTAAGGAATGTCTTCGCCCCAGCTGTGTGCTCCTCCACAGCTGTTGGTTTTTCCCCAGCCTTCAGTTTAAAAATTCTCTACCTTTTTAATTCTATGTGCCATCAGTCTGGTTCCGTTTTGGTTAAGGTGAAGCTGATTCCTCCTACATAGGCCACTCCTTCCCCCAAAGTTTCCCCAGTTCCTGATAAACCTAAATCCCTCTTCCTTACACCATGATCTCATCCACGCATTGAGACCCTGCAGCTCTGCCTATCTAACTGTCACTGCTCATGGAACTGGAAGCATTTCAGAGAATGTTACCATGAAAGTCCTGGACTTTAATCTCTTACCTGGCAGCCTAACTTTAGCCTTCAGGACCTCTCGTACCTTTCTGTATGTCATTGGTACTTACATGTACTATGACCACCAGCTCGTCCCCAGCACTACCTATAAAGCTATCTAGATGTCTCATGAGATCCGCTATCTTCACACCCGTCAGGCAATTCACAATGCAAAATCTTGGTCATCATAAACCCAACTATCTATATTTCTAATAATCAAATCCCCCACTACTATTGCCGGTCTCTTCCTAGGAATTGGGGTCCCTGTCCCCAGAGGGATATCTTCCGTGTGAGAGGATATCATGACATCTGGAAGGTGGGACCCAACTATGGGATCGTTTGCCTCCACTCCAGTTTGATGTTCTCCAGCCCCTGAGACTTTCCTCCTCCTTAACAGCATAGGAGCTGTTGGACAGGACGTGAGACTATTCTACTGCATCCTCAAAAGTCTCCTCTACTTTTCTGTCTCCCTTTGATACTCCAGTTCAGCCACTCTGGCCCCCAGAGCCCATACGCTGTCTCTGAGGGTTGTGAATAGCTTGCACTGAATGCGGGCACACACACACACGGCAGGTAACCATACATGTTAGACTCAATGAAATAAACTGGATAGCCCCAACCCTCTGCTGGTCTTCTGGCTGCATTTTTTCACGCTTGTGGCTTTTTATGATGTGGCCTAAGGGCAGGTCTACACCTAAAATGCTGCATCACATTGATGCAGCTGCACCGTTGTAGCGCTTTAATGAAGACGTTCTAAGCTGACAGGAGAGAGCTTCTCCCATTGGTTTAGTTAATCTGCATCTGTGAGAGGCAGACACTATGTCAGTGGGAGAAGCTCTCCCGCCACATAGCGCCATCTACACCGGTGCTTAGGTGGATATAACGACGTTGCTCAAGGGTGTGGATTATTCATGCCCCTGAGCCACGTAGTTATACCGAAGTAATTTTGTAGTGTAGACCAGGGCTAAGTTTAGGTGTATTTATTTTTCTTGTCAGTTACTTTGCTTGAGGAGTTGGTGTCTTTTTAAATTGGTCTAATCCCTCATCTTCCCCCCCTGCAGCCAAATCGCCTCACTTTGGCAGCTCACTCAATTGCTGTGCTCTCTCTCTGCTTCTGCTCTTTCATACAAGGATCTCTAAACACTTCACAAATATTAATTCACTAAGCTTCCCAAATAGGTATGATAAAGAAAAACAAGGCACAAAGTGCAGTAAAATAGTAAGTTGCTCTACTGCTTTCTCAGCTGCTCGCCCTTCTAAACAGAATATAATTAGGATTTAGGGTTGATATCAATGTGTCTTTTTGTTGGTGGTGGATTTCTTAGAAAAAAATTACTTATTACAACTGAGTCATAGAGAACAAATTCTCACGAGGCTTTTCCCTGAAAGGTATCAATTGCAAAAGGAAGCAAGAAGGTTTTCCTGTCCAACACACTGATGGCGATTACCATTAAAATGCGGCATTTTCCTGCAGTTTTCACATAATGGTGTCAGTGGCTACCATTTCTTTGTCTGGACCGTATCATCATCATTTATAACTTGCAGGTCTGAAATAGCACATCATTATTTACTCTAATGGAGTCAGGGCTTCTCAAACTTCCTCAGCATGTGGATCTCTTCTTGACAGAGAGATGAACTGGTGGGCCACCACCTCTCCTGCTCATAATTCCATTGGGTAACATCCCTGGAACAATTATAGTAGCAGTATACATGGAAAAGTAACAGTGTATAGAGCTGGAAGCAGAGGAGAGCCAGAACCATATGAGCAGCCAGCTGCCCATGGACCGTGGTTTGGGGACCACTTATTTACTCTTTACGACATTTTTAAAAGTTCTAAAACAGCTGTCTGGATTCCATGTTGGCATTGAAATGATCCAAGCCCATTGTAAAGAATTCTAAAAGATTATTTTTTTTGGAGCAAATACACCACTCACAAAGACTGTTTGGAACCAGAATGAGCTTTCAGAGCATCTACAATGGCCACAATTGATTCAATTACAGCAACCATCCTGGATTAGTTCTGCTGGAGGACAGGGTCCAAGCAACTGCTTCATTCAGTTTACAAGCTTCCTTTCTCCCCTATGAGGTGTAATAATAGTGATGTTTTCTGAGGTGTGTAAGTTGCTAAAAATAAAGCTTTTTGATTTGTGTCTCAGTATTTATCAGTCAGTATTAGACTATTTTTGTTACTGGTGTGGATTGAATTCCATGAATGTTATTGCTTAATTGCTGTATACACACAAACGGTTGAGTATTTTGTAAAGCATCACATCAGCAGCGAAAAGCAATATTTCTTTCCATTCATTTTTGCCAACCCTTCCATGGGTTGTATTTCTCTGCAAAAGTGAGATTTTGTACAAAGCTGTAATTTATAAGAAGGAAGACATCCCAAAGGTCTGATTAAATTTATAAGGCTTTCTAGAACAGGTTGGCAGTTTATTTTTAATGGCTTCTTGCCCACTGCTCAAGTAATAAAACATTGAACAATGGTAGTTTCCTTTCCCTTTGGTCCTTTTCATGTTTATATTAAACTAATTCATTTATTTTAGCAAGGGGAATTATTTCTCTTCCCCATCCATCTATTACCGCTCTCCTCAAATCCTGATTATCCCAAAGGGCAGCACTGACATGTCAGCATGACACACATTACAAATGTAAATGCACTTTCCGGTTGAAATTTTAACAAAAGGCCAGTAGAACCCATGCGAAACAATCTGATTGCCATGTTATCAACTGTACTTTTACTAGATGAGACGCACAATTCAGTGCAGGGAGAAAACCCACTGCAGAAAAACAGTACAGTATTTGGTAATCTTCTTTTGACCATACAACACAACAGTATAATCGTCCTCATTTTGTTTTAATAAGTCTTTAAAGAGCCAGTGATGTCTCATGAAATTTTGAGAAAGATTAATGCCTATATTCTACAGTTATTGGCTCTCTGGATTTTCTTAAGGTAGATAGAAAATCCTTCTATTGAGATACAGTATTGTAGATCAGTCTTATACTGCACAAATCTCCCCCTCACTCCTGGGTTTTATTTATTATTTTTGCATGAAAACACTATCTTTATTGATCAGCGCTTCCTGAGACATCGCCTGAAGTTAGAATCCTTTATTTGTGACATCACAGCTGATTACCACTGGAGACTATTATGATTCCAGTTGATAAATATATAGGTGCAGATTTAAAAGGAAGAGGGGGAATTTGTATCAGCAGATATGCTTCTAATTGGAATGTTTTCCCCATAGGGTGTCAGTGTCACACTTTAAAGTGCTTTCAGATTGTACTGGGAAAGGGAAATAGATGCTTTGTGTGATTTTTGTTTTGTTTCTTTGTTTAGTATGATGGGAACTAACTAATGATTAGTTGTCTGTGATTTAATATCCTGGAAGTAAAAGTGACTATCAATATGGTATATATTATAGACTGCGTGCTAGTACAGTAAAGTTTCCGTCTTGCGGCTAGCATCACTTAAAATGGCTAGAGCAGTGGAGGCTTAAGCGAAGTTTGGATTCAGCTCATGTTTCTGGCTGACCTTTTGTCTGTGGTTGACAAAGATTCAACCCAATAAGACTATTCTGGCATTATCTAAAAGGTGGCCACAGGGACCTTTTATAGGGTATTTTTACTTTCTCAGATGTGTACAGTCAGCTGCAATGGTTTGGCTCATGTTTTCGATTACAGATTCAAGCTAGACCTCATGACTTGGCTCCATCCTCTGACATATGGACTTACCAAGGTCTAACTGCAATGCGATTCCCCAAGGAAATGGGATATGTGGTGAATTCTTGAGTCTGTTTCCACCTCCCACCCACATGATTACTTTAAATTTCCTTACCAGAATGCTCGGAATCATTAGGGATGAGGCCAAATACAATTTGTGTGACAAGTGGAGTTCTGCCACCACAAATTTGTTTTTGATTTTTCTGGGGAGGAGGGAGGAATCTCTTTTATATTGTGTGTTACTGGTCAGAATATTTGGCTCCCGTTTATACAGCATCTAAATGCAGGTCTGCTATGGAACTGCTCTCTTACCTTGTACATCAGTGTGCTTGCAACTGAGGGCTGGGTTCTGTCAGAGAAATCCATGTCCATGAGAAGGGCGGGTCTGAATCTTTCTTTTGGGAGGAACTTTCCAAAGTGCAGGGAAGGGAAGAGAGACACTTGACAGGTGATCATTAAGTTGTCGATATTACTTATATAGTACCTAATATTTCCCTCGTCTGTGCCTCTGCCTCACAGCTGGTGGTGACACTTGTCCTAATTCAGGCCTACAGCTACGCTCTCTCTTCCTCCCCTGTCATCCCTTCCCATCCTTCCTGTACACTGTGTTTTGCTCTTTGTACATGGGTAAAGCATGGCAGTTGAGGGGAGCACAATATGAAGTCTAACTCCTTCTTGGCTCTGCTTCCTCCTACTTCTGTTCTAGCATGCTCCGTGCCCAAAGCCTTAGATCATTTTAGGGGATTATGTGGATGCAAAGGGGAAGATGGGGGGGAGGGGGTGCAATAAAGGGAGAGAATGTGTGGAAGGCCCCTCTAAAGGAAAATCCAAACAAATGTTCAATGAAAAAAGATTTTCCAACCTAAAAAGTTTGAAAGGAACATTTTCTACTAGTTCTAAGCAAGAGGGGCTCCCTTCCCCCCCGTATCCTGCCAGTTCACCATGCCAGACACTCTCCTCTATTTTCATGTTATTTTATCCACCCGTATGAGGGATAGAGGGATAAGGATTTTGTCCTGGCTTCCCTGACTCAAAATTCTGGATCTGGAGTACATAGTTCAGTGCGTCTCTCCTGTGTTGTAGGTAAGAGCTGCCTCGCTGTTTCTCTCACAGGGCTTTTAGCATGAGAAGCTTATACTGAAGTTTAAATCTAGTAATGGGCCTGTCACAGAGTCCCCGGGCGATGCTCTGGAACTGCTCCCCACAAAGCCAGTCAGGACTTTGGGGAGCCTCCTCTCCCTCGGAGCAGACTGTCTTCAGGGCAAGAAGCTCACACGGCTTCACCTCCTGGGTCTGACCTTGGAGCATTCAGCATATGCCCCTCCGTGCGCTTCCCACAGCGAGTCTGCCCAGGCGGGGTCCTGGGGAAGCCAGAGGTCCTGCATGCACCCCAACTTTGCAGTAAACTTTGCCAGTAAAACAGAGGTTTATTAGATGACATGAACACGGTCTAAAACAGAGCTTGTAGGTACAGAGAACCAGACCCCTCAGCCGGGTCCATTCTGGGGTCCCGCGAGGCAGACACCCCCGTCTGCCCTCACTCCTAGTCCCCAGCCAGCTCCAAACTGAAACCCCCTCCAGCCCCTCCTCCTCTGCTTTGTTCCTTTCCCGGGCCAGGAGGTCACCTGATTTCTTTGTTCTTCCACACCTTTAGCATCCCCTTGCAGGGGGGAAGGGCCTGGCCATTAGTTGCTAGGTGACAGAGTGTCGGTCAGAACTGAGGCACCCACACAGTATTTGGAGGAAACATTAAGAACAGCCCCACTTCGTCACAGGGCCTCATCCAATGCCCATTGAAACGAATGGAAAGACTCCCATGGTCAGCAGTGGGCACTGGACCAGACTCAATGTGAATGTTACGCTCCTTGGTTTTTCAAGTGACAGAAATGGAGGGAATTTGTCTGAAGTGATCTGTCATTTATAATGGTTAAATTCAAGTAGCAAATGGGTCCGTGAAACCAGGGGATGCTGGGGGTGCTGCAACAGGCAGTCATGTTTCACAGGACGTTCTGCACAGTGGCCGATGATTTTTATTTGTCTCTCTTTCCAAAATACTAACATTTCTGAAAGTTCGTTCTACAACTGCAGAAAGAACCTGTCACAGTTCCTTTGGTTCCTGGCTTGTGGAGTGGGTGGAACTGTGGCTGGTGGCTGTGAGTTAAACCATAAGAATAGTGACAAACAGTGAGAGAGCTGTGGGGCTCTGGGGCTTTGTGTGGTGATCCATCGCTACATCTGTGCCCTATTTAAACTGTTTCTGAATATTTGAGTAATGCTTCCCCATTAAAGTTTAGGGGCAGAGGGTGGAATGATTCACATGTTTACCTTTAATCTCTGGGACCCTGATTTGGTTTTGGGCTGGAACACTTGTGTGAAATGAGTTGTACTGGTCTATGCTTCTGTGGCCCATAGCTTCATCTATTTTCCAGTTAATATGTCAGGAAAAAATAAGTCAGAAGAGTCAGAAAGCAGCTGGCTGTTGTCCTTGAAGCTGCAAGCTTGTTCTAGCCCAGATGTGGCTGCACATCTGTTATTTGGGCAATATTTGCAAAGTGCTTTGAAGTACCAGGGCGAAGAGTGAAATATAAATGGAGCTTTTATAATGATTAATTTCTTGGTTCAATGAAACAAGGCAGGCTGTAAAATAGGGCTAAATGGAAAATTATAGGCCTAATTTAGTTCTCATTTACACCCAGACAATTTGTTGCTTTCACTGGAATTGGCTGAATGTAAATGAGTGCAGAATATGGCTCATTAATAGTAGCTATTTTTCTAGCAAGCCCCAGGGAAATAAGAAGTGGTATCACTTTGCAATTTTCAAAGCATTTGCCTATTAAATGCATTCAATTTAATTGTGGCATTGCATCTTATTTGGGAAGCTTTCACAGTTGCTATATAAAAATTAGCAAAAGATAGCAGTAACCGATTCCCTAGCACAGATGTGCTCAGAAGTTTGGTGGCCAATGTTGTAATAGATAGGTGTGGTACATGGATTGAAACTCTGGGGAGGAGGCAGCAATATTGACAACACTTTGGGACACGTGGTTTTCTTCTAACAATAATGTTGGGTGTCATGTCATGTAACAAGACTTGTGGATGGGGGAAGCGATAGATGTGTTATATCTTGACTTTAGTAAGGCTTTTGATACTGTCTCGCATGATCTACTCATAAACAAACTAGGGAAATACAATCTAAATGGAGCCACTATAAGGGGGTGCATAAATTGTTGGAAAAACATCCCCAAGAGTAGTTATCAGTGGTTCACAGTGTTGCTGGAAGGGCATAATGAGTGGGGTCTCACAGAGATCAGTTCTGGGTCCGGTTCTGTTCAATATCTTCATCAATGATTTCGATAATGGCATAGAGAGTACACTTATAAAGTTTGTGCACGATACCAAGCTGGGAGGGGTTGCAAGTACTTTGGAGGATAGGATTAAAATTCAAAATGATCTGGACAAACTGGAGAAATGGTCTGACGTAAATAAGATGAAATTCAATAAGGAAAAATGCAAAGTACTCCACTTAGGAAGGAACAATCAGTTGCACACATACAAAATGGGAAATGACTGCCTAGGAAGGAGCACTGCAGAAAGGGATCTGGGGGTCATAGTGGATCATAAGATAAATATGAGTAAACAATGTAACACCATTGAAAAAAAACTAACATAATTCTGGGATGCATTAGCGGGAGTGTTGTAAGCAAGACATGAGAAGTAATTCTTCTGCTCTACTCTGTACTAATTAGGCCTCAGCTGGAGTATTGTGTCCACTTCTGGGCACCACATTTCAGGAAAGATGTGGACAAAGTGGAGAAAGTCCAGAGAAAAGCAACAAAAATGATTAAAGGTCTAGAAAACATGACCTATGAGGGAAGATTGAAAAAAATGGGTTTGAGAAGAGAAGACTGAGGGGGGACATGATAACAATTTTCAAGTACATAAAAGGTTGTTACAAGGAGGAAGGAGAAAAATTGTTCTTCTTTACCTCTGAGGGTAGGACAAGAAGCAATGGGCTTAAATTGCAGCAAGGGAGGTTTAGGTTGGACATTAGGAAAAACTTCCTAACTGTCAGGGTGGTTAAGCACTGGAATAAATTGCCTAGGGAGGTTGTGGAATCTCCATCATTGGAGATTTTTAAGAGCAGGTTGGACAAACACCTGTCAGGGGTGGTCTAGATAATACTTAGTCCTGCCATGAGTGCAGGGGACTGGGCTAGATGACCTCTCGAGGTCCCTTCCAGTCCTACAAGTCTATGATTCTATGACTTGGCCACCTTGGCAGCCATGACTCCCCCTTTGGCCTCATCTGCTTTCCATTTTCAGACAGACTGGACAGCTGCACTGAATAGATGTACTACCTAACATTGATCATATCTGAGCATTATGCACTGTCATCTACCTGCAAATATCAGACCACGTTGGGGCTGTCATGTCTCAAGCTTCAACATCAGCCTATTTTACTCCTGACTTTGCCACACAGAGTCAGAACAGTGGACTAATGTGTTTCCAATTTAGGCCCCATTGGACTTACACAACCATTTAGAAAATGTCACTCTCATGAGATGCAGCAGTAAGAGGAAAGAGATTAACAGGAATATGGGGTTGGGAAGTTGGGGGTTGGGAAGACAGGTAAAACAGTTGAGCAGAAAAGCAGACATCTCAGCTCACCGCTTGCCTAACTGATGCCAAAGGAGAGTGATTTGCAGGCATCACAGCAAAAGCAGATTTGAAGAAAGGCTGTAATACAGGAGTAGGTGTAATCTTGATGGAGAGTGTGGTTCTCATTCAGAGGGCAGTACGGTGTAGAGGGTTTTTTGTGGAAGAAGTGGACCGATGGGCAATCCATACAATACATATTCATGCAAATTTCAGTATTGATTTTGAATTGGGTGACATTGGGCAGTAGCAGCCTAAACTAGCTTTTAACCAAGTTTTGGTTTGGGGGAATTATCAATATTCTCATGACCAAAATCTTTAAGCTGCTTTCTTTGTACATGAGCACAGAAAATCCTGTAGAATGCCAATGCACTTCACAATGCATATTTTCAAGAATAGGCATCATAGTGACAAGTGTCATCCAAAGTCATTTATGATGAAAGAATATGGCCTTCAAAAGTAAACACTTGGCAGTGGAATTAACAGGATCTTATTTAGGCTAGATTAATTTATGCTATGCAGAACCTGACTCATAGGAGTGGAGCCGTGGTCTCTGGAAAGCATGAAGGAAAATGTGTTGACAATTTTGCTACACAATTTGTTTTTCCTCATTTCATTTTGCATTTGCCAAGTTTCCCAGTTGCTCTCAAGTGGTTAAAATGGAAACATCTCATGCCTTATTTACAACATTCAGGGAGCTGAAGCCCTTCAGTACTGTCAATGTGGATGTCTCTGGGCCCTTTGTAGGAATTTTCACTCAGAAATCCACTGGATCCTAGGAAAGCAGACCATAGAGAGTGGCTACTCTCCTGGCTTCACCCTCTTCTAGGCCCAATATTCCCCATGCCAACTTGCACAGACTCAACTCCATGGTATGTCTGCCTGGGGCTTTGACTGGCTAGGGGAGCATTTGGAGCATGCAGTGTGCAGTCTATTCCTTCCCTTCTATGGCCCCTTTATTTCCCCCTCAGTCAACACAAGTAGAGGGGAGCATCCAACACATTTCCAACAACCTTTCCAGCTTGGAAAGGTTACTTGTTTTTTATACTCCATTACAATGCAATAGGAAATGTAATGGAGCATAGACAATATAATGGAGCAATAGATATAGAAAAAGAGTTTGAGAGAGAAATGTTTCCTGGCAGAAAAGACCTTAACCCATAAAATCATCACTGACAAAGTTTGCAGATGACCCAAAAATTGGGGGAGTGGTAAATAATGAAGAACAGAGCAATCTGGATCACTTGGTAAAGTGGATGCAAGCAAACACAAAGCATTTTAATACAACTAAATGTAAATGTAAGCATATAGGAACAAAGAATGTAGGCCATACTTATAGGAGGGGGAAACTATGCTGGGAAGCAGCGACTCTGAAAAAGATTTGGGGGGCATGTTGGATAATCAGCTGAACATGAGCTCCCTGTATGTACTGTGGCCAAAAGAGAGAAGTAAAATTTCTGGAAATTTTGAAGGCATGCGGAAAAAAACAGCCTTTTTTATTTTTTTCAGGAAAAAAATGGAAATTTGGCAAAAAAATAGAAATATCTGCAGTACTTATTTGCTTAATTTAGGTAAACATTAATTCTTTAAGAATGAGGAATGTGTTATGCATAATTTAGTTAGAACATAAAGTACTGCTAGGTATATGAAACTGGCACATGAAATTGCAAGCCCATTAGCAAGAATTTTTAATGAATCAGTAAACTCAGGGGTTGTACCGTACGACTGAAGAATTGCTAACACAGTTCCTATTTTTAAGAAAGGGAAAAAAAAGTGATCCGAGTAACTATAGGCCTGTTAGTTTGACATCTGTAGTATGCAAGGTCTTGGAAAAATTTTTGAAGGAGAAAGTAGTTAAGGACATTGAGGTCAATGGTAATTGGGACAAAATACAACATGTTTTTTCAAAAGGTAGATCGTGCCAAACCATCCTGATCTCCTTCTTTGAGAAGGTAACAGATTTTTTAGACAAAGGAAACGCAGTGGATCTAATTTACCTCGATTTCAGTAAGGCATTTGTTACGGTTCCACATAGGGAATTATTAGCTAAATTGGAAAAGATGGGGATCAATATGAAAATTGAAAGGTGGATAAGGAACTGGTTAAAGGGGAGACTACAACGGGTCATACTGAAAGGTGAACTGTCAGGCTGGAAGGAGGTTACTAGTGGAGTTCCTCAGGGATCGGTTTTGGGACCAATCTTATTTAATCTTTTTATTACTGACCTTGGCACAAAAAGTGGGAATGTGCTAATAAAGTTTGCGGATGACACAAAGCTGGGAGGTATTGCTAATACAGAGAAGGACCGGGATATCATACAGGAAGATCTGGATGACCTTGTAAACTGGAGTAATAGTAATAGGATGAAATTTAATAGTGAAAAGTGCAAGGTCATGCATTTAGGGATTAATAACAAGAATTTTGGTTATAAATTGGGGACACATCAGTTGGAAGTAACAGAGGAGGAGAAGGACCTCGGAGTATTGGTTGATCACAGGATGACTATGAGCCGCCAATGTGATATGGCCGTTAAAAAAGCTAATGCGGTCTTGGGATGCATCAGGCGAGGTATTTCCAGTAAAGATAAGGAGGTGTTAGTACCGTTATACAAGGCACTGGTGAGACCTCATCTGGAATATTGTGTGCAGTTCTGGTCTCCCATGTTTAAGAAGGATGAATTCAAACTGGAACAGGTACAGAGAAGGGCTACTAGGATGATCCGAGGAATGGAAAACCTGTCTTATGAAAGGAGACTCAAAGAGCTTGGCTTGTTTAGCCTAACCAAAAGAAGGCTGAGGGGAGATATGATTGCTCTTTATAAATATATCAGAGGGATAAATATCAGGGAGGGAGAGGAATTATTTAAGCTTAGTACCAATGTGGACACAAGAACAAATGGATATAAACTGGACATTAGGAAGTTTAGACTTGAAATTAGATGAAGGTTTCTAACCATTAGAGGAGTGAAGTTCTGGAACAGCCTTCCAAGGGGAGTAGTGGGGGCAAAAGACATATCTGGCTTCAAGACTAAGCTTGATAAGTTTATGGAGGGGATGGTATGATGGGATAGCCTAATTTTGGCAATTAATTGATCTTTGATTATTAGCAGGTAAATATGCCCAATGGTCTGTGATGGGATGTTAGATGGGGTGGGATCTGAGTTACTACAGAGAATTCTTTTCTGGGTGTCTGGCTGGTGAGTCTTGCCCACATGCTCAGGGTTTAGCTGATCACCATATTTGGGGTCGGGAAGGAATTTTCCTCCAGGGCAGATTGGCAGAGGCCCTGGAGGTTTTTCGTCTTCCTCTGCAGCATGGGGCACGGGCCACTTGCTGGAGGATTCTCTGCACCTTGAGGTCTTTAAAACACGATTTGAGGACTTCAATAACTCAGACATAGGTTAGGAGTTTGTTACAGGAGTGGGTGGGTGAGATTCTGTGGCCTGCGTTGTGCAGGAGGTCAGACTAGATGATCATAATGGTCCCTTCTGATCTTAAAGTCTATGAGTCTATGAAATAAGTATACATTCTTTACTTTTGAATAACAACAAATATACCTAGTATTAGAGATGGAGCTTCATGCTCAGGTACTTAAGTGTATTTTGTTGCCTGTTGACATATCTTTAAACTAGGGGGAAAAATAAATTTTTGAAAATAGAAAGCATCAATACTGTTGACTTGTAAACAAAAAGGAAGATTATATCCACAAGGCCCAGAAACAGTAAGTAAAAAGAGACTTGATTTATAATGCAGATATAGAAAACACTCATGTTTCTAGAGAAAAAGCTCAGAAAATGAATATCCTATATATATTCAGTGTAATGTTGTTAACACAGCACAATATTAAGGACCAGCAATGAATCTGGGTAAACATCCAAACTTTATAGTAAACACCAGGCTCTTTAGTAGAGCATTATCATTGTAAGTGTCACAACAGTAGGCAAAATTAGCCATCCTATAAACAAGTGTAGTATAACTTAAACAGTTTAGTTACTAATATAATCATGGAAATGCTAGCTTAAATTTTAACTTGTGACTTCTCTAATCAGAATCTGTGTGTGATAGATCCACAACTTCTGATTCTGAGCTTTCACTATGTACTTAATTAAATTGATGATTTGCATTAATTGAAACAAGTTTCTCAAGTCTTTCATATGTTAGTCTGTTTCTTGATTTTTGTGTGTATATTTCCAAACATTGACCAGTTTCTTTCACATGCTGCAGAAGATGGAGGAATCTGAAGCAATTGGGAAGCAAGAGGAGCCAGTGGTTGTGTTGCCACCATGTTGTAGGAGCAACGTGCTTGGCAGAATCACAGATTGCATTGTTGGACCAAACCCCTGAAGAGATTCTGTATTCTGCAACATTTGAAGGTACTTTGTCAACATTTAGTCCTAAGCATGTTGCTTGTTTAATAGTTTAGTCAGATACTGTAACATGCTATCATCACTAACATTACTACCTTTAATCTAGAAGGTTTGCAGCAGGTTGTATTGGCTTGCAGCAAAATTCTTCTCACCTATAAATAAAGTCCTTCACTTTTATTACATCCTGATTTGTGAGTGCAGATGCATGTAGATTGTCAAAACCAATTGACGACTTTGTCTTGGCCATATGTTGAGGAATGTCTGACAAAAGTGGTTTGTCTGATTCAGCTAGAGTGATTGCAGACACAATTGGCTGTTGAATCTTCAGAGAGTTCTGCAGGTGAACCCAGAAGATCCTCACCAAGTACAGTGTGTCGTACACCTTTAACTACTTTAAGATGTTCAATTAGCACTGGTTCATGAAGAGCTTCTTTGTTTTTAAATAAACTTTCAAATGACATCACCACACTTACCCATCTTGTTCTGCTAGAGCAGTGGTCCCCAACCTTTTTCTTCTGGCGGGCGCCAAAAAAAAACAAAAACAAAAAACCCTGAGGGCTACACGGGCGCACTTACACCCCCCCCCCGGCGGGCGCAATGGCACCCGCGGGCACTGCGTTGGGGACCCCTGTGCTAGAGAGTTTTAATGTTATCATTTTATTCTGACAGAAGGTGTCAACCTCCCAGTCCACTGAGGAGAAGTGATGTCTCTGGGATGAGTGGCCTGCTCACTGGGACAAGTCTGGAGGACAGCAGCTTCAGGGTAGCAGCTGTCCTACACCAAACTCCACTTCTAGGACAGAAGTCACCAGAGGACGGCAGGCAGCAATCCACAAAAAGGGCCCTTGTACTCACTCCTATTCTCTAGTAGAGATGGCAGTGCCCTCTGCTGAGTGGGGCTGTAAGAATATGCCCCAGGGGTTTACACTGATAAATATATGGTATATAGACCTTCAGAATATAGGAACTTGTAATTGCCTAATGTGAATTTTTGTTTACTGCCGTGACCTGTCCACGACTTTTACTAAAAATACCCGTGACTAAAACGTAGTCTTAATTATTAGCATTCTGAAGGACTCGAGTGCAGCAGTAATACCACTTTTAAAAGTAACTCTAACAATTATTTCACTGTTCATTCTGAGACAAAATTCTTCACATAAAAGTTTATTTTAAAGTTTTCCCAAAATTTCCAATTTTTCCATACCAGGCCTTGAGGGATGAGGGGGTGGGAGGGGAATGGGAAAAAAAGTTTGTTTGTTTTTCCTGAAATCTTACAGGTTTTTCTAGACCCACACATCTAGAGCTAATGTGATCCTGGGATGCATAAACAAGGGAATCTTGATTAGGAGTAGAAAGGTATTTTACCTCTGTATTTGGCATGGGTGTGACCGCTGCTGGAATATTGTGTCCAGTTCTGGTGCCCACAATGCAAGAAGGATGTTGATAAATTGGAGAGGGTTCCCAGAAGAGCCATGAGAAATTCATCTGCACCCAGTAACTCAAAGGTCTGTTAAGGCCTTGAAAATACGGTCTCATTGTTTGTGCATTTTCTTTTGTGAGAGACTAATGGTTTTGTGTGGCCTAGTGAATACAGCAGGTGATTAGGAGCAAGGATTCCTAGCTTCTAGTCCTGGTTCTACCATTGACTTGTTGGGTGATCACTTAAACTCTTAGAATTAGCCAGTCAGTACAATAGTACTCCATATTCACTGGAGTGTTGTGAAATGTAACAAATGCCAGTAAAGCACTTTGAGACCCTAGGATGGAAGTTGCTATCAAAATGCAAGTATTGACTTCTTTTTAAACTTGGGTAACTATAATCTCAACCCCACCCTAGTGATATCCTATAATTATGACAGATTAATGCATAGTGCCAGTAAAACATAAATCAATCAGTTGGCTTCAGAGTGATATGAAGTTTAAATTGGATTTTAATAATACATTGAAACTGTTTGACATCACAATGACTCAATGAACATCTATCCTGCCTATACATTGAAAAATGTTGCCCATTCAAATGAAATGAATTTTGAAGTGTTAATGAGTCTGCAGCAAATGTGTCTTTTCTCGTAAAAGATGCTTAGTAGTGCACTACTGGAAATGCCAACAATAAAAGCAGTGACTTAATTACATTATTTCTTTTTTGTGAAAGAAGCCTTAATTAACAGACTGGTGGCTCTAGTGTGTAAATTTCCTAGCACTGGTGTTGATTGTAAAGTGCACATTTCTTGAGATCCAGACTTGGAAATCCTTTGATGACACATCTCCTAGATGAAAATCATCAAAAGTAAAACCCATTATTTCCTCCTGAGCCTTAAAAATCACCCCTCCCCCCCTTACTGGAGGAATTAAAAAAAAATCTGAGATTGAAGAAATAAAATTGAAATGTAGGCCTAGAAGGGATCTCAAGAAGTCATCAAGTCCAGCCCCCTGCGCTGTGACAGGACCAAGTAAACCTAGACCATCCCTGATAGGTGTTTGTCCAACTTGTTTTTAAAAGCTTCCAAGGATGGGGATTCCACAATCTCCCTTGGAAGCCTATTCCAGAGCTTCACTACCCTTATAGTTAGAAAACTTTTCCTACTATCTAATCTTGCTGCAGATTAAGCCCATTAGTTCTTGTCCTCCCTTCAGTGAACAACTGATCACTGTCCTCTTTATAACAGCCTTTAACAGGCTGGAAGACTGTTATCAGGTCCCTCTTTAGTCTTCTTTTCTTGAGACTAAACATGCCCAGTTTTTTTTAAACCTTTCCTCATAGGTCAGGTTTTCTAGACCTTTTATCATTTTTGTTGCTCTCCTCTAGGCTCTTTCCTGTTTGTCCACATATTTCTTAAATTGTGGTGCCCAGAACTGGACACAGGATTCCAGCTGGGGCCCCACCAGTGCCGAGTAGAGATTTCATTTTTCCTTCCTAAGTGAAGTACTTTGCAATTGTCTTTATTGAATTTCAGCTTGTTGAATTCAGACCAAATTCTCCAATTTGTCAAGGTCATTTTGAATTTTAAACCTGTCCTCCAAAGTGCTTGCAACCCCTCCCAGCTTGGGGTCATCTACAGCTTTTATAAGCATACTTTCTACTTCATTATCCAAATCATTGATGAAAATATTGAACAGTACCAGCCCCAGGACTGACCCCTGCAGGACCCCACTAGATATGAGTGTGTTGAAAGAAAATTTGATTTTAAAATTAGAGACTAAAAGAATAGGACAGGGTTGGATAAATGATCATAGCAAACAAGATTTGTTCTTTTTAGAGTGGGT
This sequence comes from Platysternon megacephalum, assembly GCA_003942145.1. Classification (NCBI taxonomy): domain Eukaryota; kingdom Metazoa; phylum Chordata; order Testudines; family Platysternidae; genus Platysternon; species Platysternon megacephalum. The sequence goes on along the minus strand of QXTE01000002.1, from coordinate 36,402,763 downwards.
TAGTGTTGGGGCAACTTGGAGAAGACTGCACTGCTGAACTCATCTGCACTTTTGATATAAGCAAGACTTGATCCCCAGGCCCCAAATTCAGCTCTTGATAGCATGACTAATTTCCCATCCCCCGCTCTGAAATCTCTGGGATTACTCATGAGAGTAATGGCTGCTGGATCAGACCCCAAATCTTTGGAGATGCAAGGCTAGTTAGTGAATTATTAATTCAGAATGCTATCGAACCAACCACCCGATGGTTTTCAGCTTCCAAATCAGAGTCAGTTTGGATTTTGTTTTCTTCAGACAGCAAATACTGTTAAACATGGCTTTCTCTTCAGCTTGGCAACATAGCTTTTATAAAAGGCTAAAATCAGAAATGCTTGTAAAAGTGCAAGAAGGCAATGTAAATGGGCCATCTTTTTAAAAACAAATAACTTTGTAATAACCACTTAGATATTTGTGTGCACATACACACATTTAGGGATGTGATGTGTTTTAGATGCCAAATTTCACTTCAGAAAAAAAAATGGAGATTATGAATGAAAAATCTGACAGCACCCCCAAAGTTATCAGTGTAACAGAAGTCTTTGGAGACTCCGTCAGTTTCCAAAATCCTTTATCCCTAGATAGTTTGGGCTCAGCCCATCAAGAATGGGAAATGCAATAAAACGTTCAGCGGCATGAAAATTGGGCTCAGAGACTTACATGACATCCACATCACAGAAGTTGTTCCTTCTTCCCATTTATTCTTCCTCCCTTTCTTGATAAGCAGCCACCCTTAGTTCTCAACCCACAAGCTGTAATGAAGCTTGAAAATTATATTAAAATAAAATAACTAATTTAAAGTAATAAGCAATTGGGTCAACAGGAATATTAACCACATCACTACAGCTATGGTACCAATATTCCAAATACCCTTACATTGAATGGCATGGGCTTGATCCAGTAAACCCTAACTCACCCATTAGTCATGTGAGTTAGACCATTGAAGTTGTTCGTCCAGGCCTCATATTTGGAACATCTTCTCGTTCCATTAATTTCAATGAAATTTGCATTTTAAAGCACAGTACAAGAAAACTCTGGAGGAGTGGGGAAGAGATGTCCAGGATTGGTAGAGAAGGAGTTAAATCATAACTATATATATAATGATATATATATATATCATTAGTAACAACAGGCTAATAGCTATTTATGTATTGTTTATCTGGAAGCCCTAGAACTTGGGTCTGCCTCTTTCACGTGCAATTGATGGTCAATGCTGGTCAACACTATTTCTCTAGTGAAGACTGGTCCCCAGAAAGCTGAGCAGCAGGGTCACTGCCACTCTTGGAGAGTTTCCAACTTTCATACCCTTTAAATGGGGGGGTCCTTCTCTACTGGATGTAGATTCAGGTAAGCACAGACGGAGTAGCCTCATTGCCACTGGGTTTCCCATGCTGATCTATTCAGAGCTGGCACAGGGATTTTAAATGTTCTGGAGGGACTTGTGTGGGCCCTCCAAGCTGTGGTGAATTTCACCAATCGTTCAGAAATCCACAATGGGTTTCTCAGGCATTGGAGTGGGGCTCACTGTGTAAAAGGGAGGAGGCCTGATGTTGATTTTGTGTGTGGATGTAGACCTGGAGTTGCTCTGTTCAAGCTAGTGGAGTTAGACTAGTTTTAAGAGACGAATCTGACCCATCAAGTGCTCTGAAATCTACAAAGGCACTATGAAATGTATTTTATATTAACTCTGTGCTATGGGGAAAAATCTCTTTATAAATAGACATTGTTGCCTGCTTTGACTTAAGCAGTAGGCCAATATTCAGGGCCTTGTGGGTTGTATTCATTAGGAGGAGAAATTGATGATAGTCACGTATTCCTTTGATGAAATCCTGTTTATTTAGACAGAATGTACTGTGACAAAGTCAGGCCGGATGGCTGCAAGAGGGTGGTCCTGTTGGGATCCGGGAAGTGGGCATGCGGAAGCCCGCCCACTGCTAAAGGACCTCACCCAGACTAAGGGGAGGATCCACAAGGTCCGGGATCTCAATTAATTACAGGGGACAACAAAAGATATAACAGGGACAGGAGTGAGGTCACAGGGCTAAACAAAAGCAACCTGACGGGGACACTGAGCAAAGAACCCCGGACAGTGCCCACTGCTCCTCGAAGGTATCAAGGGAGCTAGCGGATGCTGCCCAGAGGAACTCTGCCCGGATGTGTGAGTGGACAGCAGGTATGTTAGCCCTAGAATGATAAAGGCCCTTTTTTCTACAAGCTGAGAAGGGGCTACCTCAGGTCCAAAGGCTGGGGGAGGCTTAGGTTGGATATTAGGAAAAACTTTTTCACTAGGAGGGTGGTGAAGCACTGGAATGGGTTACCTAGGGAGGTGGTGGAATCTCCTTCCTTAGAGGTTTTTAAGGTCAGGCTTGACAAAGCCCTGGCTGTGATGATTTAGTTGGGATTAGGTCCTGCTTTAAGCAGGGGGTTGGACTAGATGACCTCCTGAGGTCCCTTCCAACCCTGATATTCGATGATTCTATGATTCAATTAAGGGCTGCCTGAGACCTTTTAAAACCTGTCCTCCGGTGAGAGAGGGGGGAGCGACAAGTTGCTGCAAGGTTAATGGCATCAGGGAGATAGGTTTCCCAAGGGTTAGAGGTTGCTCTCCTCCCTACAGGGGGAAACAACCAAAGCTAAGTGCGTGCTTTGGGGAAAGACTGACACCCCGGGGCCAACAGCAGGACAACACCACCCCAGCAAGGGGGCAGGGAAAGGTGTCCCCGTTCGTGTTTGTAAATTTGTTTCTCTTTGTTTGGTGGAGGAGCACTCTTTAAGCCTGCTCTGAGGCCTACCTCGAAAATACTGACAAGTAAACACAGAGAGGGAAGACAGACTGTCCAGACTGGAGCTGGTTTACTCCAGGCCAGAGAGGGAAGTGCTAAGTCTGGCAAAATGGAGGAGATGCTTTGCCACAGTACATAAAGTCACTTCCCTGAATGCAGTAAGAATCCAACAGGAGGCAGTTTCCTTGTTCAATATTCCAAGCCTCTTTTTCCAGCCAGCATAGGTGCCGACTTCCTCTCTACCCGGGGAGAGGGGTGTGTGCTCAGCCCCCCCAGCCACAGGCCCACCCCCACTCCCACTCTACTCCTTCCTCCAATCCCCCACCCCAACCCTGCCTCTTCCCCCCCGATCCACTCCCAGCCCCACGCCCACTCCACTCCTCGCGCCCAAGTCCCCACCCCTGCCTCTTCCTGCCCCAACCCCATCTCTTCCCACCCCCTCCCTTGAGCACACCCCATCCCCGCTCCTCCCCCTCCCTCCCAGTGCCTCCTGCATGCCATGGAACAGCTGTTCTGCGATGTGCAGGAGGTGCTGGGAGGGAGGGGGGATCAGTGGGGCCGCCAGCAGACTGGAGGCACTGGGGGAGGAGGGGAGCTTGGCTGCTGGTGGGTGCTAAGCACCCGCTAATTTTTTTCCTTGGTTGCTCCAGCCCTGGAGCACCCATGGAGTCAGCGCCTATGCCAGCCAGCGCTCTACCCAAAAAGCCCTCTCTCTTAGCTTTCTCTCAGGTCATGCTACAAGCGTTTCTCTGGCTGTCCTTAGCTTTCTGCTGCCTTGTCTGTCAGCTTCCACACCATCCACCTCCTGCAAAATAATACCCAGTGAAACCCCTCTGCCCACATAACTAAGTTTCTGACTGGTCTTGCATGTGGCCTGTGTTTTAGGTGATGGTTCCTGTTGTTTCAGCCATCTTAAGCTCTTTATATTTTACAGAGTAACTGCTTCTTACCTTTGATCTAAATGAAGGGCAGCTGTTTCACTCTCCCCCACCAGCATAACAATATAGCATATGAATGCAGCTAGGGAAAAAAGTGTCATTGTGTTTAAACAGAAGCCAAGCAAACAAGGAAGCCAAGCGTTAAGTGAAACAAAGTGCAACTGGTCCAGCAGTGGGTATTAGCACCTACATTGGTTTGAGCCGCTAATGTTTATATTGTTGGCCATAATGATCAGAGGAAAATATGAATAATAAAATCCTTCACTTCTTAACTGAGCCCATACTAGAACCACCAAGACAGAAATCTTTGTTTCTTGGACATCTTATATGGGGGAGGGATAGCTCAGTGGTTTGAGCATTGGCCTGCTAAACCCAGGGTTGTGAGTTCAATTCTTGAGGGGGCCATTTAGGGATCTGGGGCAAAAATCTGTTTGGGGATGGGTCCTGCTTTGAGCAGAGGGTTGGACTAGATGACCTCCTGAGGTCCCTTCCAACTCTGGTATTCTATGATTGTTTTCTCTAAGAGTGCAAAACCTACTGGGCATTCTACAGCTACAAACTACAATAACAGGAATCCTGCCAGACACCAGCCCACAGTGCCTGCTGGGTTTCCTTGCTCAGAATCTGCATTCAAACTGCAGCTGGCCTTAAATCTAAGCAGCAGCACAAGTCAACTCAATAAGACAAGGAGAGAGACAGAGAGAGTATTAAAGCTAGTCATTGGCTTTAGTGATATGAAACCTTATGCCACTGGAAAAACCAATGAGGGAAACTATCTTTAGTGAAGTTTAGTAGGATAAATTGCTTCTGCTAGTGTAAAATCACCACAGTTCACGAAAAAAGTGATTGAAATTATTCAGCGATTTGGCCTTCCGTTTCTTTTGTGGGAAGGGGATTAAGAGGGAACATATTATATTTATTAATTACATTAGAAATATTCCACCTCATAGATTTTTTTGGCTCAAATCAGCAGTAGGTTCTATTAAGTATTTATATTATGGTAATGCATAAGGAGGCCATTTAGCATGCGGGCTCAAGTGTGCTAAGCACTATAAAAATTAATAAAAGACACTGGTTTTGCCCCAAGGAGCTGACAATCTAATTTAAGACAATGCAAGACGTGAGTATGACCAAAATTGTAGGCATAGGGAGGAGAAGGTAACAGTAATTAATATTCCGTAGTTAATGTATACTAGCCAATGGAACTGTGTTACTTAAAAGTTCTTTTAAATGCCTGTAATCTTCTTGCAATATCACTATGATAGGAGCAGATGGGTTGGGGATATTGAGCCTTTCACCTCTTGGCCACTGATTTTCATTCAGTCCAGGTTTGTAATGACTAAAAGTCACTATAATTTGATGACTCTTCAGTATCTGTGAAATCAGGTGATAGTTTGGGAGATCAGGCATTCACTTTGCCAAAGCCACCCTCAATATTGACTGTTGATGGCAGTCTTGCTTATGTGACAGGGCAAGGCCAGATGGCTATAGGAAAGTAGTGGGAGACAGATATATTAGCCCCAGGCTAAACAAATCGCTGTTACCAGGGTAAGCAAATGGCAGTTGCTCCAGGTCAATTAAGACACCTGGGGCCAATTAAGATCCTTTCAGAAAGCAGTGAAGATAGCTAGGTTGATTGGGACACCTGAATCCAATCAGGGGCTGTCTGAAACTAGTTAAAAGCCTCCCAGTTAGTCAGGTGGGGGCGTGTGTCAGGAGCGGTATGAGAAAGCTGTGCTGCTGGAGAAACTAGGCAGCACAAACCCTATCCAGCACAGGGGAGGAGGCCCTGAGGTAAGGGTGAAGTAAATGGTGAGGAAGTGGGCCGGGGGAGGTGCTGCTGCGGGGAAGTGGCCCAGGGAATTGTACCTGTCCTGTTTCAAAGTCAGCTACCAAGGGTTGCTGCTATTAGGGTCCCTGGGCTGGAACCCAGAGTAGAGAGTGGGCCGGGTTCCCTCCTTTCCTTCTCCCCTCCCCCCACTCTCCCTGATTAATCACAGAGACTGTGAAGCAACAGAGACTGTGTGAGGGAGGGTTGTTTCTTCCCACCCCCCTTGCTGGCTTATGATGAAAATGGCTCAGCAGGCTGTGACCCTTGCCCCTAGGGAAAGAAGGACTATGTGGAAGGTCACAGTGAGTCTCTGAGGCCAGCATAATCCGCCTGGAAGCGCGGGACCCACTAAGACAAGGTCGGAGCTTTGCCACACTATATAAACCAAGGATTTAATGGGGCTTGGAGACTAATTTACCTCCTCATTCTAGAGGTGGTCACTCCTGAACAGGTTTGAGGCATATGGGGAGGGCTGTGTGAGGAAGCGTGCAGTACTGCTGCTTGCACTGCCTCTGTCTTATGGCTCAGCAGAGGCCTTCAGGATCCAGGCTGTCAGTCTAGCATCTTTCCTGAACACTAAATTAACTTTAATTTAAAATAAAATAATTTAAAATCTCAGCCATCCTTTGGGTTCCTTCCTGATCTGCATGGTTTGAGGTACCAGGACTTGGATGGGTGAACAACAGTGCACTTTGGCTCAGCAGTGTTGGGGAAATGATGACACAACTCTAATAGGGCAAGAGTTCAACTGATAAGCAGTTAATAAACAACTTCCTTCTGGATGAAAGGACTAACAAACTGCTGCTGCCACCACCCTCTCCTACCAGGCTCTGTTGCTACTGTTCTGACTTGTAGGATCCACCCTATCACAGTCATCCCAGTTTGTTCTTGGATATTGAGCATCCTCCCCATATCGTCTCACAAAGTTCTTGATGCTTTATTGTGATCCGGTGATGATGAAGACCAGAGTATCAGGGATATTAAAATATTTATTTCCCCAAGTTCTCACAACTCTCTTCTTCAGGAACAAATAGGAATATAGGATGGTCTCATCTTACGCTGGGGTTACGTTCCGCTGTCAGCGCGTAAAGCGAAAACCGCGTATAGTCAAAATTCCATTGAGTGTAATGGCGGGCGGAATCGCCCGCACTACAGGAACAGTATTTAAATTGTTATTTTTCTCTTTTTTGTTTTGTTTTTGTTTTTGCCGACCGCGTAAAGCTGCGCGTAAGATGCGACAGACCTGTATTTTCTTCTTTTCAGACACTCTTGTTTTCCTGAGTCACCTGACTAGTGAGATTAAACATGATAAAAATATGACATTAGTCAGCATCACAAATCCTGTCTTCAGAGCATGAAGCCTTGGGTAACTTGATCATTTAAGACACATTGACTTTTACTGCTGTCACTGGTATGTGCAATTGTATTTTACTTGTATTGTCTCTTTTTTGTTTGATAAACAAATCACTAAAATGATGCCTATTAAAATGTAAAACTAAGTAAATGAATGTTCAAAGGCTATACCACGAATACATTGTACCTTTATAGATTGTTAGCGGCCTGATTCTCACTCATGTTAGTTTTACACTGATGAAGCGCCACTGACTTCATTGGAATTACTATAGTATAATTGAGGGGAGAATCCAAACCTAATTTTTTATGGCATGTTGTCTGGCACACACATGATATTTTCTCATCAAAAGTGTGAGGACCTGATTCTGCTATGCTTACTCATGTTGGGTGATACCCAGGCCCTCTCAGAGGTCCAGAGAGGCAGCTTTTGAGGACCCTAGCCATAATAAAAATAAAAAATGACAACACATGAAAACAAAATAAGGCACCAAAAAAAGAGTGAAACATAATTTGAATATTTTTTTATTTAACAAATGCGTTTCTAGCCTTTTTCTGTGCAAATGCACTAATTATTGAGGAAAAAAAATCTAGCTTTCATGCAATGTCACAGTTGATATTAAGCATGGCGAGCCCATTCAAATGCTCTTGTCCCATAGTTGAACGGTGATAGTTCTTTACCTACTTCAACACATTGAAGGTGCGTTCACCTGAAGCCACTGATGCAGGCAAACTGACAAAAATATGCAATGCAATTGTGATATTAGGAAACACCCCAGAGAGTCCAAGTTCAAGTATTTCTTGAAGCAATTCCTTTGGCTTGCAATCCAATTTAAAGTTTGTGGAATATATTCATTTCAGGAAGATGACCTCGTCACTCAGATCTTTTGAGATTTCTTTGTTGTACTGTTGCTGAAATTGTTCAGCTGCAGAAAGTAGATCTTCATTACTCAGTCTGTTGAACTGCCAAAGAAACCCAAAAAGGGTACAAATTAGCCACAGTGACTCAAATTGACGTGTAAGACCTGATTGAATAGAGTCAATGATGACAAGGAAGATATTGACCCTATAATGCTGCTTGGCATCAGATTCAGTAGGTAAATTGTGATTGGTGGAGAACTCAGATGAAATGCCAATATTCTGTGCTACTAATTTGGACTCAGTCAGGATCGCATCCCATTTTTCATGAATCTGTTGAATGTCATTGATAAGACTTTCAGTGTTATCCCTCTCAACATCAAGTGTAGCATTGAGTGCTTCAATTATCAGATTAGTTTGGTGGATCATGGTAAGTAGTTTCATCCACAAAGATGACATCAGAATGCATTCAAATTTGGACGTGTGCTTCTGAATAGACTGAAGTTCAGTTCAAGCCTGTGCAGTGAGATTGAGAGATTCAAGCTCATTTAAAGCCTTTCTCACTGAATTCAAATGCTGCGTAACTGGTTGAACACCATCAATCCGAGCAGACCATCTAGTTTTGGACATCCCATGCAGTGACATAGGAAGATATTGCTTCAGAATTTCCCACCTTTGTGGAGTGCTACTGAAGAGATTGTACATTTGCTGAACAGTTCCAAAGTAAGTAATTGCCTTCTTGCATGATTCAGCACAGTCAACACCGAGAAGGTTTAGTGTGTGGTTTCCACAGCTGGAGAAAATATAGTTTGAATTATGCTCAAGCAGAACTGCTTGTACACCTTTGTACTTCCCAGCCATATTAGATCCATTGTCATAGGCTTGACCAATGCAGACTTGAAAAACTAACTTAAAACCTTCTAGAATTGCTAGTATTCAAGCAGCAATTTCTTTTCCAGTTTTTCTTGTGAAATTATCAAACAAAATAAACTTTTCTTCAATTGAAAATATTGAGCTGTCTACAATCTTAACATATCAAATACCCATAGTACTTTGTTCCTTGTGAGAACAATCTGGAGTGGCATCAACAATGATTGAAAAATACTTGGCATTTCGAATCTCATCAAGAATTGTTGTTTGTATGAATGACCCACATAGCTCAATAAACTCATTTTGTTCTATGCGTGTGAAGAGATAATGGACTTGCATGTGCTTTTGACTCTCTTGCGATTCTCAAACACATTTAACATGCTCTGATAAAAGTGGGTCATATTTGCTGAGGAGCTCAACTATGCCTAGAAAGTTTCCATTTGCACGATCACCAATACGTTGACTGGAACCAAAGAGAGCCAATCCCCACTCAGAAAGAAAAAGGATGACATTCAGAATGCACACAAGAAGTTTTTTTCCAGTTGTTAGTTTCTGTAGAGAGTTCAGTCAAGAGTAAATTCTCAACTGAACTTTCAGCTGATGCTGCCCTACTGGCTGATTTCCATGCAACATAGCTTTCTTTGTGTGACGTTGAACTCTCTTGTGATGCTATTAGGTCTTTCAACTTCCTCCAACCTCTGTTGATGCTCCATCCTGATTGATCAGAGAGAACTGATGCATTTGCAGCACTTTTGTTCAAAATGAAGCAGGGTGCATAGTACAGAGATTGTTTTTCCATACTCCAGCATAACCAGTCTCTTATGCAGGTCTCTCCATTTGGAAGAGGTTTTGTCAGCAGGCAAGTAGGGAAAACATGATTATTAGCATCTCATGGAATGTTACTTGGAATTTCAAAACAAGTAATTTGAAGAAAAGATTGCATTTGGGCAGCATTGTTCTTGTCAATAATTCCAATGTCAGTCACAGTCAAACCTGTAGTACTCATGAATTGCTCTTGCTGAGTAAGATCTGCATGTTCCTGTTGAGTTATAATAAAATGGTTAAATTGTAAGGTCAAAAAACAGCAAAGCTAGAATCAAAAAAAGGAAAACAAGATGGATGATAATCTTATTAAAAATTAGAGATTTGATATGAATATTTGTTTTTTTATGTAGACAGTTAAATGAATTAGGAAGCTCACAGATCAGGGGTGGCCAACCTGTGGCTCCGGAGCCACCTGTGGCTCTTCCGATGTTAATATGCAGCTCCTTGTAGAGGCACCGACTCTGAGGCTGGAGCTACAGACACCAACTTTCCAAGGTGTCAGAAGGTGCTCAGTGCTCAACCCCTGGCTCTTCTACAGGCCCTGTCCCCACTCCACCCCTTCCCGCCCCCTCTCCATAGCCTGCTGTGCCCTCGCTCCTCCTCCCCAGAGCCTCCTGCATGCCAGGAAACAGTTGATCAGGAGGTGCAGGGAGAGAGGGAGAGGCACTGACTGGCAGGGCTGCTGGTGGGTGGGAGGCCCTCGGAGCGGGATGGAGAGCTGATGGGGGGCTGCTGACATATTACCGTGGCTCTTTGGCAATGTACATTGGTAAATTCTGGCTCCTTCTCAGGCTCAGGTTGGCCACCCCTGTCACAGATGATACACAAGCTATGAAAATGAGTCAGGCAAAAGTGGAGAAAAACGTGGAAAGGAGGAACAAGGATTCTAGAAAAAGTAAATCACAATGTAAAAAATACAATGCAAGCTAACTGCAAAATGTCTTTCATTGCTGAAACATGGAGCCCACCATATTTGAAATGTTCTGCTGTAAATTAGTAGCATATCCACAGTTTAAAATGTTCTAGTGTTAATAAGTAGCCTTTACAACTTGAAATGTTCTGCTGTAAACAAGTAGCTTATCCACACTTGAAATGCTCTACTGTAAATAAGTAGCCTATTTACACCTGAAATGTTCTAAAGTAAATATGTAGCCTATCCATACCTGAAATATTCTGCTGTAAATAAGTAGCTTATCTACACTTGAAATCTTCTACTATAAACATGTACACAAATGCTGAATGGTACACAAATGCTGAAAAGACTTAAAACGAAGGAATACTAATTAAGACCACAAAATGAAACAGTCAGACAGATGTTGTTATCCTTATCACTGAGTCAAAACTCAAGCATGCAAGGTATAATATAACAGGCTGAGCTGAAGACAAAAGGATGACATATATATATATATAGTAAACACAGACATGGATACAGACAGAGAGATAATGTCCAAAAACTTCAAACGTGTGTCCACACGAAACTCACTGTACAAGATTGTCCTCACAAATTTTCACCTTGAATCTGGGCTTATAGACTATGAAAGCCTATGATGATGGCCAAGCTAGGGCTCAACCAACCAACCAGTCAACTCTTTTAGCTACCATATGAAGATAATAATGAGGAATTCTCACACATAGATAATTCCTTAGTCAACTAGATCTAAAACTAAAATGTAACAATTCTCTACCTTTCAACACGCACTTGATCCAGCAACAACCACTAGTAGTGGCTTGTTTATATAATCAGCTGATCTGAGAGGACACGTTCATCACAGTCTAATCTTGTGCCATCAGAACTGATATATTTTTATTAATATTTATGAACATTTTAAACTCTTTAATATGACAAAATCTATATCAGTTAACAAAAAATTTAGCTTTTACCAAATCACATCTCTTATTTGCTTAAATTTGCAGCTGTAAGCCGAGAGAGTGTGTCACATTTCGGTCCAAGAGGGATGCGCATAAAAACAAGTTGTGAAACTTATCAAATGCCAAAAAATTAACAAGTGTCTAAATTTGAGGCCCCCTTTGAGCTTGAGGTCCAGGCCATATGGCCCTCCTGGCCCGCCCCTCTGATTGGCCCTGGTAGTACCTTATTCTGCAAAAAGGCCCATTGATTTCAAGTCCCAAGGATGAGGCAGCTACTCTTAACCTTCACTTCAGTTCTGATTAGCATATGCCTCTTTCATGGAATACACAGAGACCTTGTCTAATTTAACTTTAGCTTTCTCCATACAAAGATTATGCATTCTTAAAGTTAAAAAAAAAATCTGTAACATATTCTTCTAAATTGCCTCCCCAGGAGGTTACTATAGCAACAAAATGACCGGGTCAAGGCTAGCCATAACAGGTGCAATGAATTGTTAGTAAAAATTACATAAGACATCTGAAAATAAATAAAAGTGGTGTCTGCTGAAGAGAACCTGATTTCTCAATATCTGATACATCTATAAAGATGAAGTGGGAAATATCTCAAACTAATGAGGGGAGGGATAGCTCAGTGGTTTGAGCATTGGCCTGGTAAACCCAGAGTTGTGAGTTCAATCCTTGAGGGGGTCACTTAGGGATCTGAGGCAAAATCAGTACTTGATCCTGCTAGTGAAGGCAGGGGGCTGCACTCAATGACCTTTCAGGGTCCCTTTCAGTTCTATGAGATAGGTATATCTCCATATATTATAATATACCCCAGTGGATTAGAGCTGTAGGGTATGGCTGCTGACTTGTGTGTGGGTATGTTTGTCACTGGGCAGGTCTGTTTCCCTGCATGCATCTTTGAAAGTGAACATGGTGTTTCCATTTGTTGCAGCTATGCCAGTGTTTGAAGGGGAAGTCCTAACCATTGCTCTGTAAGAGACGTGGTCTTGACGAGCCCCTTACAAAAAAAAAAAGCCTTCTTTTTGTAGCTCTTGTATTTTTGTGTGTTCTTAATTTATCTGGCTTCTTTTTTTTAACATGCCAAAAGTTTTAGATTACATGACTTACAAAAAAAATTAAAGAAATATGAATATATTTAGCCTAAAGAAATCATTCCTATGGAATGATTTGGCTGATAAGAGTTTGTGTTTGTGTTGTATATAATTGTCATGCATTATTTTTGAACCTAATAGATTGTGCTATTAAAAGATTGCAACTGGTACAGAATGACACAGCTAGGGGCCAAATAGAGTCAGGTTATTTGGTCATATTAATTTGCTTTTGATATTGCTTCACTGACTACCAATAACATCTGCTATTAATTTCAAAGTATTTCTGTTTATTTTTGAGGACCTTTAGTAATAGCTCAGTATGACTTGACACACCTTTTTTCTAGTCATCTTTTGAGGTTTGAGTTTGCTTGTGTCTGGCTATATGCTAAATATAATTTGAAAACATTCAGGATGAGAGCTTTTAATAGCTATGTTCCACACTTCTGAAATCACCTTCCTTCATAAAATTGGAAGGTTTGACTTTTGTATTTAAAGACTAAAAAAAGTTATACAGTTGATGCTACTTTTTATAGCTTTTGAATTCAAAAGTGCCTGAGCCTCATTCTGTGAAGGATAGTGCATAGAAGTATGTGATTGTTAAAGTGTTAAAGCACAGTAAGCTATAAGCACAGAAGTGAAAAGAATTTATAAAAGCGAGGGTTATAAAAACCTAAGTGGAAGAAAACAGCTATTTTCATTGGATAAAGTAAAACAAGGAATGAATGACTGCAGCTTAAGATCAGTTGAACTTCAGAATTTTTTCCCAATAATTTATCAGAAAGGACATCAGATAATGGAATGCTTTGCCTGGTGGGGTAATTATGATTCATACAGTAGATGCATTCCAGGCAAGATTAGATAGACACTTGGAAAGTACCGTATATACAGTATTACAGCGGCCATCCTGGAGTCTGAGGAGAGGACATTGGACTCAGTGACACAGGAGATCCTTTACAACCCTGTTATCTATGATTTTTTGTTTCATTTTTCTGTTCCTTTCTGTTTCTTCATTATCATTTCTCTCTTTCATTTTCAGCCTTTTGTGTGTTCAAATCCACCCAGACGGGTGGCTGGCTGGCACTGGGAACAGGCTGGAAACAATTAGTTCCACAGTAATTCACAGGAAATACTGAGAATGAACAATTCCTGGGACGTTTCATTGCAAAAAGGTACTGATGGTATTTGTTGCCAGTGGACAGATTGAAATGCCAAATGGGCATGCTCAAGATTAGGGTTTGTTTTCACTGGATTTCATACTATTTGGAGAGGTTTGGCTCTAGTCTCAATGATTTGCCACTTCTAAGGTGCTCCAGATATATGGCGTGTTTGGAGTTGGTACCTGTCCTGGTGCATTTCCAGCCAGTGGTCATAGGCATGAGGATTTCTGCCTTATTCCAGCGGTTCCAAGGGAACCCTACAGACACTGTACACCTTATGACAGCACTAGTATATTCTCTGTGGAATTGCTGTGGTGGCTAATGTTGTCAATGGAGAAAGAATCCTTGGTTTTCTTGAACGCTCTGGCCTTGGAATGGGCTGCAAAAACAATTGCAGGCTGCGAAATTAGGGCAGTGTTTAAAAAAAAAAAAAAATAAGAGGAGGATATATAAATAGTGCCAGCTGGATGTGAAATCAGTTTGGCATTTCACAATAAAAAATATTTCTTTTCCATTATTTCGCCTGGCATCTAACATCAATGCTGCTGCCACATCATCATTCAGACTTAGCACTCTGGAAAGGAAACTCTCCCCAGCAGAGACCAAGCTGTTGCTTAAACTCCACAGAACAGGACCCCATTGTGGGGTATTGCATGGGATGGAGAAGTCAGCAAATGGTTGTTCCAACAATCAAGTATGCAGATGAGCACACCCACAGGATTCCTCGGAGGAGCTGATAGAGGAAGGCACTAAGAATAACTGGATTATTATTTTTTAACCGTAAAGAGCAGCCTCTAGGAAATAAACTGTTGCATTATTTCTCTGGCTTTTTGTATCCCTGCCTTGGCAGGTATGTTGTAAGTGTGATTCAGACAAGACTGGATTGTGTCAAACAGGCACAGCCCTGTGTTGGGGGCAGGGAAGAGCTGTACCGGCTCAGACCAAGCACTGGGAGGAATCCTGCTTTGGTAAAAGAGAAAGCATTTCAGAGTTCCCAGCTCTACACAGACTCCAGGCCCCCTACTACACTCGTTTGTGGGGCACAGGTTACTCTTTGCTGTATGGCTGCTCAGCTCCATAGGTCCCATCTCCTGCCTGCCCCTCCCCAACCTCTCTGGAGCATGCAGCACCTTTCGGGAAGCAGGGAGGGAGCAGCCTCTGTGTTTCCCAGAGCACATGAGCTGCCACCATTGCTGGGTCTTAGGCAGGATGCATCGGGGGAGCTGAAGGCTTCTTGTGCTTCTCCCACCATGGCTTACCTGCATTTGAATCAGACAAAAACTGGCCCAAAGAGATCTACAAACCTGGGGAAACTGTGGGAATTTGCGACCCATCATGTAGCCTGTTGCTTGAGGGCCATGGTGTTTATGGAAGATCAATTGTGCCAATCAAGCTGTGATAAATCTAGCATCCTTTTAAAACTTCATTAATTAGCATTTTTCCAGGCACATTAGCTTGGACACATCACCAGAAAACATAGGGAACAGTCCTGAGTTGGCAGGGAGATGGATTGGATGGTTTAATAAGTCTTTTCCATCTCTAATGTCTGAAACTCTAGGAATGCAATACAGCGGCAAACCTTACATTTCACCATTGGTGGTGTGGGTGTTTTTTGTTTTTTTTTAAGTATTAATATTATACTCCTGATAAAAAACTTCAGACTTTTTTGCATTACACGGAAGCACAAAGGGAAGGTCTTCTAGATGGGACCATTGAAGAGATTTCTGTTTTACTGAATGAAATTGGCAGTGTCCATCATGAGAATTAGCTGAGTAGTAATAAAATAATATAATGTAATATAAAATGTGCATATAAGTTTTAAATACAGCACGTATGCAATAAAAATGATCAAACAGAGAAAATAATAGGGAAATTGGGATCTGATTAGATGTCCTGGACGTGGGGTCTAAAAAATTCAGGGCCTAATTTTTTCATTTGATTTTCAAATTCTAGCCTGTCCTTTTATGAAGTATTTAACCCTTGTTATCTATTGTCAGGGCTGTGAGAAAAAACTGCTCAAACTTCTTTGTGTAGTGGAGATGCCTCCAGGCTGGGCATTATTCCAAGTATTTGTTCCCCATAAATAAAGAAGTAACCGATTGGGTCATAGCTTTAGACCAGAAAGTGTTGTCGCTGGGCTGGTGCCCAGAGGAGAGTTCCTTCAAACCAAAGAGTTCAGTAAGATAGATGACACACACTGCTGGACTTATTTACACAACGCTGGAAGTCTGCTTCTTAGGCTGATCTGTGACTAATGTAAATGAGAGACACCAAAGTGCTAGAAAAGCTCATTCCCAGTATTCAGAAGAATGTGGAGAACTATGGCCAGCAATGGCCTCAGTTTTAGGACTACTGAGGTGGATATTGTTCAGGAGTATATTACACCTCCAGGGTCTGAACATGCACATTCTGCACATGAAAAACTCCTATAGGCTTTGCAGATGAACAACACCCATTGCTGTGGCTGCATTATCTGCTCCATCTGAATGACACAAGACTGACTACCCAATGTGTAACTTAATAGGTCTCTCTACTATTATATTGTGCACATTATTACTTGATGTACTGTTGCATGAACCTTGACTTGATCTGCATGTAACCCTTGTGTCATCCACAACCAAAAACAAACCTGGGAAATACAGATTTTATTATGGGGACAAATGCAGCAATGGCCTCATTCAGAAGTTGTGAAGGACAAAACCGCTTTTGGGTTTGAGTAGCACAGCTGAATCCTTCTTATACATCTTCCATTCTTATTGTCAACATTATTGGGAAGGAAAATAAAATAACACTGGTCTACAATTTTTGAGAAGTCGTCTGCTTCAGAGATAAAATGTGATATTTATTATGTATTTTGATGTGCTGAATTCAAATATGACAATTAAAACAACTGATTGGCTACTGTTTCTAAGATATTTAAGTTTTTACATTTTATGTCTATGTATATTGTGTAGATAGTAGAGTTTTAATCATAAATTGTAAACCTAGGTCTTTTCATGTGTTTATGGTTGCTTTACATGATAATATTTCACCTGTCCTGTTTATGTAACACTTTAAAAATCAGCAAAAGGGTTATATAAATAAAATTTATTATGAAACAAAAGGCAAAAAACTATTATGTACATAGTTTAGTCCTATTCAGTGTCTACTCGGCGCTTCTTGGCTTGTCTCTTGTATTCATTAAATGGAGCATCTCTTGTCACTGTCCAGCAATAGTCTGCAAGCATTGATGGGCTCCATTTGCCCTGATAGCGTTTCTCCATTGTTGCAATGTCCTGGTGAAATCGCTCGCCGTGCTCGTCGCTCACTGCTCCGCAGTTCGGTGGAAAAAAATCTAGATGAGAGTGCAAAAAATGTATCTTTAGTGACATGTTGCAACCAAGGCTTTTGTATGCCTTGAGGAGGTTTTCCACCAACAACCTGTAGTTGTGTGCCTTGTTGTTTCCGAGAAAATTTATTGCCACTAACTGGAAGGCTTTCCATGCCGTCTTTTCCTTGCCACGCAGTGCATGGTCAAATGCATCATCTCGAAGAAGTTCACGAATCTGAGGACCAACAAAGACACCTTCCTTTATCTTAGCTTCACTTAACCTTGGAAATTTTCCACGGAGGTACTTGAAAGCTGCTTGTGTTTTGTCAATGGCCTTGACAAAGTTCTTCATCAGACCCAGCTTGATGTGTAAGGGTGGTAACAAAATCTTCCTTGATTCAACAAGTGGTGGATGCTGAACACTTTTCCTCCCAGGCTCCAATGACTGTCGGAGTGGCCAATCTTTCTTGATGTAGTGGGAATCTCTTGCACGACTATCCCATTCGCAGAGAAAACAGCAGTACTTTGTGTATCCAGCCTGCAGACCAAGCAAGAGAGCAACAACCTTCAAATCGCCACAAAGCTGCCACTGATGTTGGTCATAGTTTATGCACCTCAAAAGTTGTTTCATGTTGTCATAGGTTTCCTTCATATGGACTGCATGACCAACTGGAATTGATGGCAAAACATTGCCATTATGCAGTAAAACAGCTTTAAGACTCGTCTTCGATGAATCAATGAACAGTCTCCACTCATCTGGATCGTGAACGATGTTGAGGGCTGCCATCACACCATCGATGTTGTTGCAGGCTACAAGATCACCTTCCATGAAGAAGAATGGGACAAGATCCTTTTGACGGTCACGGAACATGGAAACCCTAACATCACCTGCCAGGAGATTCCACTGCTGTAGTCTGGAGCCCAACAGCTCTGCCTTACTCTTGGGTAGTTCCAAATCCCTGACAAGGTCATTCAGTTCACCTTGTGTTATGAGGTGTGGTTCAGAGGAGGAGGATGGGAGAAAATGTGGGTCCTGTGACATTGATGGTTCAGGACCAGAAGTTTCATCCTCTTCCTCTTCCTCGTCTGACTCAAGTGAGAATGATTCTGGTGCATCAGGAACCGGCAG
Source organism: Platysternon megacephalum (assembly GCA_003942145.1). NCBI lineage: Eukaryota > Metazoa > Chordata > Testudines > Platysternidae > Platysternon > Platysternon megacephalum. Next base: position 36,384,710 of record QXTE01000002.1, on the reverse strand, counting down.
TCCTTCTCCGTGGGGTACTGGGCGTATAGCTGATGGAATGTTTGGATAATGCACAGTCCACTTTTTCTTCTTTGACACACCTTTCCCAACTGGAGGCACCATGCAGAAGTAACAATTGCTGGTATGATCTGTTGGCTCTCTCCAAATCATTGGCACTGCAAAAGGCATAGATTTCCTTTTCCTGTTCAACCACTGGCGAAGATTTGTTGCACAAGTGTTGCAGCATATGTGTGGGGCCCACCTCTTGTCCTGATCTCCAATTTTGCAGCCAAAATAAAGGTGATAGGCTTTCTTAACCATAGTGGTTATACTGCGCTTTTGTGATGCAAAAGTCACTTCACCACAAACATAGCAGAAGTTATCTGCACTGTTCACACAAGTACGAGGCATCTCTGCTCACTTTGGCTAAACAGAAATGTGTCCCTTTGCAAAATCAAACACTGACAAATAAGAGAGCACGACACTGTATGTTTTCTAGAGCTGATATAGGGCAATTTGTTCAGCAGAGTGATGTAAGCTTCGTTATGATTGCATTATCCATGACTTCTAGGAATAACATGATGCAATTCATATCCTGTATGACGCAATACCAGCTTCAGATTGCATCATTCATTGTTTTGCCTAAAAAGCAAGTACTGTCCAAACCCAGTCATAGATTTATTCATAGATCCAGTCAAAGATGTATTTTAGTCATTTCTGGTTTAAATTGAGATCCCTTCCCTTTATAACTCACTTATCCTCCGCCATTCCCAAGTCAAGGGTCGTATATACTGACCCAATAGCATATCTTGAAAACTAGAGCCAATCAACAATTTTAAGCATCATTTTCGTTCTCAGTGACCCAGAATTAGTAAAGTTTGACTACATTTATTTCAGAAGCATTTTGGCTGTAGAGCAGTGAACCCTTGGCCTCCTTCATAATCAAAAAAGAAACCTCTATAAGAGGGAAATCTTTCTGTCTTTCTTTCTTTGAAACATCATGAACTTCCAAACTTGGCAAGGATGTTTTGAGTCAGATCTAATAATAAACTTAAACCTTCTATCACACAAAAGGAATGAGTCTTAACTTGCCTGAACTTGCCACGGCGAGCTGAGATCCAAAGCTCTGTCACTTCTTCAAAAGCTGCTCTCTTTACGAGAACAGGGTATCGTTGTAACAGGGCTTCCTTGCATTCACTCAGCCTTACTTCCTCCTGATGAACTCACTCTTTCATGATGTTGGAGGTGGTTCTCCAGCTCCACTTTGGGTGTACAATGTGCTGCCCAGTTAATCTCTCATCTTTTCTATGAGTGATTTATGGAGACTCCAAGGACACGGAGGCTCAGCACATTTTCTGTTCTCAAAATGTTCATGAAATGGGACGTGTAGCTTTTCCTGCCAGTGGGAACCTGAAAGACCTGATGGGCTTTTCTGGCAGGACTCATTATTAGTGTTAGGATGGCCAAATGGCCTGCAGAGCAGTAGGACGTGGGATTTGCATTTGTTTTGACTCTCCCCAAGAACCATGGAAAAAATATTTTGACTTGACTGTGCAGTTTAGTTGCTCGCTAGCACAGAGTAAACTCTCAGTTAATGATCAGGAATGTAAAATTCCTAATTTACTTCATCTAGTCAGTTCATTTTGAGTTATGAATCATTTTATGTTAAAAAAAATTCTAGACTGATTTAGAAACAAATGCAAACACTTTTTATTCGAAGCTTCTATAATCCTAATTCCCCTTTTAAAGAAGACATTTTTTTTCATTCTTGTGGAATTGTTAAACTTGTGGCTATTTAAGTGACTAACCTTTCATAACAGGGCTGCTTTTCTCTGTAGTTTTTATTTCTTTATAGTACTGAATGTTCCCCCTCCCCCTCCCAAAATTACACTACACAATTTTTACATGTGTAACATTTTATACTTGGGTGGATGAACAGGACTTTTATTCCTCTTTTCTTTTTTCTTTTCTTAAAAATCAAATAACCAACATTTTATTACTGCATTATGCAATGTAGCATATGTTAATTTATTACATCTTCCTATCGGATGATGGGAAATACAAAAGTAACAATATGTCAAATACATTTTTATTTCAGAGTAGCAGCCGTGTTAGTCTGTATCAGCAAAAAGAACAGGAGTACTTGTGGCACCTTAGAGACTAACAAATTTATTTGAGTTCTTGCCTTGTACGTATGTGGACAAGTTTCAAAATTACTAAAATTATAAAAGAACAAGACTAATGATAAAACACTGAAAAAGAAAAAAATTTCAATTCGGAACATTATGTTCTTGACAAAGTTATCTCGCTTATCTGCAGAAGTGGACACCTTCATAGATATTTACATACCACAGGAATTGCCATACTGGTTCAGATCTGAGGTCCATCTAGTACACTACCATTAGTCCATCAGGTCCACATCAGAGGAAGGTGTAAGCACCGTGCAGTAGATGCATATGGGATAGTCCACCTGCCCTGTCCTCACAGATAATCTCATTGTATTCCCTAGTAGAGATTGGTTTAAGACCCGGAGCGTGAGGTTTAATATCCCTTCCAAATTTTATGTTAGCATTAAGAATTATAACTCTAGATATTCTTAAAATCCACATAAATATCCAATTCCTTTTTTAATCTAGCTAAGTTTTGGGGCTCACCAACAGGCCTAAGTGCTGATTTGACCATCAAAAACGATGTTTTATTAAAGCATCCACACTTGAAAATTGGTCTCTCTGAGGATAAAAGATATTGAATGACAAAATTCTTCTGAAAATACAACTGCCAAAGAATCTGAACATATTATCCTGCTTAGAAAGAAGACATTTTGATCCTTATTCTGCAAGATACCCAGGTATGGATCTAACTTTTAAGTCCATAAGTATTCCCTTTGATCTCCATGGGACCGCTCTTAAGTATATAAGCGGTCCCATTGAGATCAGTGGGAATACACATGGTCTTAAAGTTAGATGCATGCTGTGACAGGTTGCCTCCCTTTAAGATGCCACCTGATGTGCTGTGATACGACTGAGCCTGCCTTTTCTGCCAGCCTGGGCACCCTTTTTACCTGTCTTGCTGAGCCAGGCTATTAAGCCTCCTCCAGCACACACACAGGCAGGGCCATACCCAGCGCAGAATGACACAGACCCTGAGATCAGCTCTGGGAAGACTCAGCTTAAGGGACTTGCCCCAGCACTCAGGTGTCCACCTCCCTTGGAGTGCAGGCTCAAAGGTATATTATGAAATCCGCCTCCTCCCTCAATGTGGAGGAAGGTATGCACAGCCTCTTAGCCCCCGCCCCATTATGAATTGTACAAACAGGGTTATATTATAAACAAGAAATAAGTTTATTAACTACAAAAGGTGAATTTTAAGTGTTTAAAGAGAGATCAAACAGAACAAAGCAGATACTAAGCAAATAAAACAAAACACACAAACTAAGCTTGATTCACTAAAGAAACAGGTTACAAAATGTAATTTCTCACCCTAAATGTTGAATTTAGGCAGGATGCGGAGTTTCTGTAGCTCAGAGTTCGTTATTTTTCTTACAGACTGGACCCCTGTCTCAGTCTGGACTCACCCCTGCCTTTCCTTTAAGGTTGATTTCTTTGTCCCTTCAGGTACTTTCAGCAATCTTTCCTCTTGAGTAGCCATGAAGGAGAGATTCCCTTTTGCCTTCCTCCCCACCCTTAAATAAGATTTGCATAAGGTGGGAATCCTTCCTCCCCACCCTTAAATAAGATATACATAAGGTGGGAATCCTTTGTTTCCCAAACCTGACCCCCCTTTCCTTTTAGTGGAAAGTTACAAGAAGTCCAAGATAATGTTTAGTATCAGGTGACAAGGCCACCTGACCTAGTAGTTCACAGTTGCGTCCCAGGATGCCTCCCAGGAGGAAGAGAAATTAGTATCTTCACAGTCTTGTTGTTCCTTCCTAATGGCTCATCAAATCTGATGGCCTGTCATCTGGTGGGTGTCCTCCCAATACACACCCAGTTGTAAATGTTACATAGTCCATATTTCTAACCTTAGATACAGAAATGATACATGCATACAAATTGGATAATCGCATTCAGTAAATCATAACTTTTCCAATGATATCTTACATGAGCCATCTTGCATAAAGTACATCTGTTATGTCATATCCATATCATAAGCATAATTTCATAAAGAATATGGAGTGTAATGACACATATGCTTAAGTACCTTGCTGAATCAGGGCCTAATTCCATTCCACTAGGCCTCATGATCTTTTTTCCACAATCCAGGGGAATTTAAAGGAGTAGACAATTTTTTAAAAAGTACAAGGGGGGAAAAAAAAAAAGGCAAAAAGAACTTTGGATTTCAAACAAAGTATCTTCTCTAATTCATACCAATATGGATTTATGATGCAAAATTTCATGCAGATCCATATAATTTACTGTGTGTTTTAACTAGTTATAAAAGACTGAGAACAAGAGCTTCCCAACATGTTGTCTATAAAGTTTGATACTTAGTAAAATACAGGCACTGATAACAGTGCTACTTGTATGGATCCCAGTGGTAGCATGGACCCTGTGCAGATACGAATGGTAGTGCTCTCTGTCTTAAATCATGAGACAGATTCCTATATTCTGCAAGCTGTGGTGTAAATTTCAAGCCAGTAGATAAATCGACTTGATATTGCATTGCTTTTGAAGGACACTCTAGGCTTCACTACTACAAATGATCCTGTTATATCCATGTACTTTTGATCAACTTGAAAGAAAATCAGAGGGAAAAATAAAGAACTAAGCTAAACAAATGAAATGCAGAGGCCTCATTGACTGTACTGATTTATGCTAAAAGGGAATTTGATCCACATGCTATCAGTGGATTGTATAACAGCATGGGGTGCTATAAAATTTTTTATTGCCATTAGCGTGGGAAAACTTGTAACGCAGTAACCTCAAAATTGTGGCAATAAAAGCTGTATAGAACCCCACATCACATATTTCTCTCTCACACATGCACATGTACGTACAGTCAGACTTTCTCCTTGGTTTTTATTGTTCTGAAATAAATTATTCTGTTTGTCTTTTATATCCTCATGTTGCCCTTCAATTGCTGCTTTTACTCTGCAGTAATGGCCCTGGTGCGGTTTCTCCTTTTCATGAACCTCCTCTTTCCTTTTACTGTGATGAATGGTAACTTTTTGAATGTAGCCTCCCTGGTGTTGTTAATTGATGGGTGTAAATTGCTCCAGGGATTCTTTTGATGTGTGTTTTTGTGGTTGTTTTTCCAATGTTACCACCAGCTTTGAATTATGTTGCTAAGGAAGAACATTTGGTTTTCATAATATTTGGGTAAGATTTTTATTTGCTTTATTATTTTGTTAGGTTTGGTTTCTTAGTGTATTCTGGATGCTGTGCATTATTGTCCCTTTGAAGGGACTTATTTCTTTTGCTTTCAGAATGCCACAAGGACTATGTCTATATGGCAGCTAGGAGAGAGCCTCCCAGCCTGGGTAGACAGGTTCACACTAGTGAGGTTTGTGCTAGCATGCTAAAAACAGCAGTGTGGATGTCGTGGCCCCGGCGGAGACTCCGGCTAGCCAGCTGAGCTCTTACCCAGGGGGTTGGAACTGCTACCCATGCTGCAATGACCACACTGCAGTGTTTGATGCACTAGTTCGACTTGAGCTAGCATGGGTCTGTTTAGGGTTGGGAGGCTTGCTCCCAGCTGCAGTGTAGATGTACCAGAAAGGCACTATATTTAGTAGATTTTCTCACCACTGTCACTGGGAAGCAAGGATTTCCACTAGTTCATAGGAAATGGGGAGAATACACTATGTATTTTTTCTTACCGTTTTAGAAAGGAGAATGGCGGGACTTGTTGCTGTTTCAATAGATCTCCTATTCCAGTGGTCCCCAACGCGGTGCCCGCGGGTGCCATGGCGCCCGCTGGGTATTTATGTGCGCCCGCCTAGTGCCCAGCAGGGGAGAGAAGCTGGGGCCCCGAGCCTGCTGGGGACAGAGTACTCTGGGGCTGCGGGCGCCGGTGTTCTCTGTCCTCGCGGCTTCTCTCCGGCTTCTCTCTGGATTCATATATTATGTAATATTAAATATGATTTTTTCGTATTATTTAATGTACAAATACAAAATAAGCCTTGAAAAATTGTTGGCGCCCGCCACAGTCTTCTGAAAACATGAATGTGCTACTGGCCACAAAAAGGTTGGGGACCACTGTCCTATTCAATACATGTTTGGGTTATGACAGGTCACACAGGACAACATAAATCAGCCAAATGATACTCATCTGCCACTGTGAGGATTTCTGTCCCTTTCTGGCATTTCAGCCAGAAAATGCCAGAAAAGTGTACATATATAGGTTGTTTGAAAGGGCAAATGTTTTATAATCTAACCTACTCTGGACTGTTTGCCCCTTAGGACAGGGATTGCCTATTTCTTTGTGTTTGAGAGCCTACTACATTTTGGGTACCATAGTGACATAATAATCTGTAGATTGTATCAGAGGGGTAGCCGTGCTAGTCTGGATCTGTAAAAAGCAACAAAGAGTCCTATGGCACCTTATAGACTAACAGACGTATGGGAGCATAAGATTTCGTGGGTGAATACCCACTTCGTCAGACGCGTGTAATGGAAATTTCCGGAGGCAGCTATAAATATGCAGGCAAGAATCAGTCTGGAGATAACAAGGTTAGTTCAATCAGGGAGGGTGATGCCCTCTTCTAGCAGTTGAGGTGTGAACACCAAGGGAGGAGAAACTGCTTTTGTAGTTGGCAAGCCATTCACAGTTTTTGTTTAATCCTGAGCTGATGGTGTCAAATTTGGAAATGAACTGAAGCTCAGCAGTTTCTCTTTGAAGTCTGGTCCTGAAGTTTTTTTGCTGTAGGATGGCTACCTTAAAATCTGCTATTGTGTGGCCAGGAAGGTTGAAGTGTTCTCCTACAGGTTTTTGTATATTGCCATTCTGTAGATTGCATTTCCAAAGTGCCCATCACCATGTTACCAAGTCTCTAATCCACTTGTAGAATATCTGCTCATTGATTTTATATCTGTGTGTCTGTGTGTGCATGGGTCCATGTATGCAGGTGTAACCAGGCATGCATAAAATGTTTCTTTTGCTTGCCTCTCTGGAAACATATGTTCCAGGTTGAGCATGCATGATTTACTCAGAGATGGAGGTCAAACAGCACAATTCAGTCATCCAGCTCTGAGGGGTTTGTTCATTATAGCATGGAAATAAGTGTCATAGGCGTGAAGTTGATATCCAGATGTGGATGTGCACTTTGCGAAAGTTTGTGGCTGGTCTGATCTGGGGTTCTGATCTGGGCCTACCTCTAGTTTTACTCAACAGGGGCTTTAGTTTCAAAGAGTACTCTTGGAAGTGCGGCTGCATTGTTGTGTTAATACCCTTCCTATAGTGCCAAGGGAGTACCAGACTGAAAAAAATGCTCCATAGGGAACCCAACCTAACCAGTCCCTACAAGAAGAACTTTAGAATTGCTGAGTAGGCATTATTGTCAATTGTGTTAATACAACTGCAATTGATTCTACACATCCAGAAATACCCTAGAATCCCAGTACAGAAATGCTCACAGTGGCATGTGCAATTTCAGAGCCCCTTGGAAGTTCCTTAGACTTGTAATGCGGACAGACCCTGGTCATCCTTGGCCAGGATCAAACCTCTGGAACTTAATGCATGAACCTCTACTGCAGGAGCTAAAGGACATGGGTGTAGAAGGCTCATCAATCTCTAGCTGGTCTAGGTGCCACTAGAGGGGGAACAGGGTGCCACAACAAGCAGGCATGGGTTACAGAGTCTTTCAGCAAAGAATTTTGTCAGTCCCCTTGCCAGCATATGTAGCTATCCCAAGAAGTAGCTAAAAAGTGGCTTAAAAGTGTGGCTCTACTCTGAAGTGACTATGTTCAAACTGCACCTTCACATCCATCAGATCTGCTCGGCATGTGGATTTTTCCCCCTAGTACCACGTTTACTTTAGTGACAAAAATGAATTTTTATTGCCTGTTATTCCTGTTGGCCCTGCAGAGCCAACACAACTAAAAGAGTGAATTGGCTTCTATTTTCAATCATGCATCATCTACAGATTCACTAGGTATAAGCTGCAAAGATAAATTCTGTCTACAGGTACAAGCGTGCAGTCCCCATGTTTTGATTTAGTTTGAAACCAACAGAAGTGCACTGGACTAATTGCAGGAAGAATCTGGCTTGCAGAATATTTATTATTCATAGTTGTAAAGGAACCTGAAAGAATTCAGCTTCACTTTCAGATCCCAGATGGAATTTGCAGGGCTGATGGCAGGGGAATTGCTGGCAATGAGAACACATTCAATTTTGAAAAGATTGAGAAGACCATAACCATGGGACTGCACAATACCATTATAACAGTCAATTTTTCAGAGCAGAATTGCACAGTTAACCTTCAGGAAATGGAGGAAGAGGGGATCTGGGGTGTAAAGGATGAGGTAACAAAACAACAGTCTGCCTGGTTCTTTTTTGAGAGGTTGGTTTTGAAGCCTCACTAGAGATTTTGATAAGGGAAGAGTGGACTCTGACACACAACACATCTTTTTGCTTCCACAAAAATTTTGTGAAAACTTAATAGATTCCCCTCCACCACCCACCCCCCCAAAGCTCACAGCATCAAATCCATCTCTTTAGTCTCATAAGTGATGCTGCTTCAGTCTGTGAGGAATCTAGGGACATGAGCCAGAGACCCTGGGAACCAATATTAATAACTCTGCTACTTGAGCTGAAGGCAAATCTCTAATAGCTGTCAGAGATTGTAGTATTTATATCCCCTCTGCACACCTCTAGGCACAAGGGGGAAAGGCCATCACAGTGAGCTGCTAATTAACAGGCCTGCATCTGAGAAGCACAATTTCAGGGCACTAGAAGTCTGAGAGGGCCATTTCCTGTGCTAATTTGAATTAATTCACAGCTAGAAGTAGCAACACTCCAGCAGTCTTGGGACTGGTGATGCATCACTTTAGCAACCTCATCACACAGCAGCCTAAACATATGCATAACAGGTAAGTCCCGGGGTTCCATGTGTGGTATTTGTGCAGGATAAAGAAGGAAGCCCTGATTGTTAAACTGGAGTCCATATGCCATTTCTACTCCTGTCACAGTTACAGGGCTAACTGCACCCCTTCCGGTCTCTCTGAGTGCACCTCTCAGGTGATAGGCCTTGTGCCCTCACCTCTCCTGGGGTGGAACCAGTCTTAGCCTAGGCCCCTGCTACAGCGCCCTGTGTACCAACCATGCTTCCTCAGCAGGTCCAACTGGGATCAGTCACCATGGTTCTCCCCTTCAGGGGTCTGACCAGTGGTATATATAGACAGCCTTCTGAAACCAAAGCATTGCTTATTTAACAGTACGAACAAAGCATTTAGAGGAAAAGGATTTTAAAATGACCAAGAGTCTACATAGGTCTCTCTTACCTAAAGTCCTACCATCCTGTGATGGCAGTCTAGGCAGGCCTAGCTTCTCCAGACAACCCAGTGAGTGCCTATCTCCATCTAGTTTCCTTGAACATCTCCCCAACAACTGCTCTCCTCCTGAGAGAGACACACACCCTTGTTAAACTGCAATAGTCCTTTTGATCTCTGCTTCCCAGGCCTTTTTCTATCCTGCCATTGTCTCTTAACAACCGTCAAGTTTGCTGAGAGGTGGCTTGTGTTGGGTCCTTCTGTTTTGCTCCTGCTTGTTTTCCTTACAGCCTGCTATTAAACTAAACCAATATTTGCCTACAGTAAACATCCCAATAACCAGGTTGCCAAACAGTATTAATAAATTATTACAGAGCAGTTCCACATCACTGTCCCTTTATAGCAATAGACCCACGGCCGCTGGGATTTCTGATGGCTTGGGGATGTGTTGAGAGACTGAAATTCCATAAGAAGTGGAACTAGAATATTCCTTTATCAGAGCCTCCATTTTCAAAAGTGACTAGTGATTTTTGGATGCTTCCATTGTTGGGTGTCCAACTTCAGGGGCCTTTAAAGAGCTTGGTTTTCAGACAGTACTGAACACTTGCCAGACTACTTTAAGTTGTCTTAAGTTAGGTGCCCAAAAATGGAGAAACCCAAAATTACTAGTCATTTTTGAAGCTCTAGCCCTCATTCTCACTGGTGATTGGTATTGTGGAGACAGGGTACTGTGTCCTGCTGGCCTGGCCTGATAAAAGCTTTGCAACAAATATTAGAAACCAAAAAATTCAGTTGTGAATATCTAATGTTAGGCACTGAGAGTAAATGAGTGGTCTGCTTTTCAGAAGTGCTGAGCACACACAGCTCTCATTACGTGGCCAAATTTGGGTGGATTTTCTTGGCAATGGCAAAAGACATTCCTGTTACAAAGGCCACCCTCCCACCAAATTTCAAGCCACTGCTCTAAAGTGTGGGGGCACTGCAACTGTTCAAGTAAAAGTCGCCAGAATTTTTTAACGTGGGCAAAACAACAATTTTTTTTCTTCTCGCCTCCTTCTTAGAAATGCCTGAACCGTTTTGGCTGAATTTTTTTCAGGATAATTCAGCCTGAGGCAGACACCCAGCATGGAAAATATAAGTCCAAACGCTTTAAGTTTGGCAAAGTTATGAACAACTGAAAACAGGGTCTTATAATGGGAAGTGTTAGGAAACCTAAATAATAGCTGGTGCTACCAACCCTGCTTATAATTACTATCTTTCTTTAATCTGCAAGCTCATCTGGCCATATTTATAGTATCTGTCTGTCTATCCATATTCTGATCTGACACACACTAGTTTTTAATTAGTATAACTTCTCTGACATCAGAAAAGTCACATCACTACAAAATCAGACTAAGGGCTTATCTACCTGGGGGTTTTGAACCAGTTCAAGTTGAGTTAATCTTCATGTAAAATGTTAGAATGCACACGATGCAATGCATTACATCACATTAACTCTGCACTTACCATGAACTGACCTGTTTGTTTGACCTGTGTGGCCTCCCCTGTTCTGTGACAAGTTCCCTGGATGACCCTTCTCCGGTTTAAAAGCTAGAACAGGATAAAATTTTGGCCCTTTGCTCCTGGATTCCAGTGTAGCAGTATTCTTGTGATAATATAGCGATTCTATTCCACAAACCCCACAATATGCCTCATGCTGCTGTTTGGAGTTGTGCTGAGACTCTGGATCTCATTACTATCTGGGGAAAAAAGCACTTGTGGCCAGCCACTGGAATAAAGACCTTTTTGTGGACATTGCAAAGAGGATGCCCACAAAGGGTCATGACTGGGATGCCAACTGGTGCCGTAAAAAAGCCAGCAGCTCAGGAGGGTCTACATTAAAATGAAAGATACAAGGAAAATATCAGGCAGGGGACATGTTATCTGTCCATTTGATGAAGAGCTGGATAGGATTTTACACAAATTATACAGCCGCCCAACACAGACAATTAGTGGATCCTGCTGCCAGCTCCCTTTCCCATCCACTCCCGTGAGGATGAGCAGCACCACTCATATGAGAATGAGCAGGATGAGGCCAGAGAAAAGCTGTCCTCCTACGGCCAGGATCTGTTTGGGACTCAGGACTCTGATGCAGACCATGTTGAAAGCCAACCCGATTCCTGCCCTTCATTGGCTGAGCCCAAGTCCCAGACCACAACAGAGGCCAGGACCAAAGAGGAAGATCCTCTGGAGGGAACTTTGGCATTTAAAGTACCCATCTTTACTATTTATTATTATTATATTATTGTACTAACTATGCTGGCTTCTTTTCTGGGTGCCCCATGGCTGCAGCCACTTTACATGGATGTGATCTAGGAGCCTTTCTGAGTCTCCAGCCCCTGCCTCTCTCCCTCCCACTGCCCACGCTCTCCGCTTGCCCTCCCCGGTCCACGTTCCCAAGATGGTGGCTGCTCCACCTGGGCGCTCAGCCACTGCTATATATTAAAGCCCCGACCATCAGCTGTTCTCAGGACCATTCCACGGAGGGCACATACCCATCTACCCATTTTCCTTTCCCCTTTCCTCAGCTGTCCTATTTGGCAAGCCCCTACCCCCTTGCAGCACCTCTTCACCATCTCAGAATGGCAGCCAGCAGCATGGTGTAGCCATAGCCTCTACATCACGCCATCCTGTGGGAGATTCAAATAATGGAAACATTTATTTGCTCAAAAATGAACAGTATATTGAGGCTGATTACAGGAAAAGTTTGGCTAGTGTTCAGTTTACATGAGGTATAAATGCAGATTGTATGCCCAGTACAGCTACAAAACATACTGCTCCCCACTGAGGTATAAGTGCCTTGTAACATGTATCCTACCACACAATCATTGCAGGACCCTATGGCCTGTTCTCTAAAATTCTCCCTGTGTGCAGGGGAGATAAAGCAGAACTTAAGACTGAGAAATTGCTCCATTTTGGTTCTCACATTATAGGGGCTAGCTCTGCGGTCTCTTTCCTCAGTATAACTCGCAAGACCCTTCTGCTCCTGCAGCACTTTGGGGGCGTGGGGGGGGTATCCTGGTGAATAACTTAACAGCATATCTTCCTGGTCTGCCCTTTGCCTTTTTAAACAAAGCTGTTCTCTGCCTCCTAGTCACCTGCCTCCATGTAACGTCAAGAGTCAGGACAGCTTAAAGGGGATATAGAGGGGATTATTATCCAGCTAGCCCCTGGTTACCAACCATAACCCCTTCAACAGCACAGAACCTCTTCCAATGCACAAACAATACTGCAAAGCTGGAACAGACTGGGAACATAATTCCCCTCCCCCAGCCCTCCAAGGTACAGCGGCAAGGCAAGACAGCATATATTGTACACACACACACATCCCAATATACCCAGTACCTTTCCCCTGCGCACATCACTTTACCTTCACAGTCCTGGGGGAACCTCCGAGATGGTAAGTCACAAATACATATTAAAGCAATGCTATCATGGCCTGTCTGGAAAACAAACAATAATTCCACAAACCCCCNATGCACACGATGCAATGCATTACATCACATTAACTCTGCACTTACCATGAACTGACCTGTTTGTTTGACCTGTGTGGCCTCCCCTGTTCTGTGACAAGTTCCCTGGATGACCCTTCTCCGGTTTAAAAGCTAGAACAGGATAAAATTTTGGCCCTTTGCTCCTGGATTCCAGTGTAGCAGTATTCTTGTGATAATATAGCGATTCTATTCCACAAACCCCACAATATGCCTCATGCTGCTGTTTGGAGTTGTGCTGAGACTCTGGATCTCATTACTATCTGGGGAAAAAAGCACTTGTGGCCAGCCACTGGAATAAAGACCTTTTTGTGGACATTGCAAAGAGGATGCCCACAAAGGGTCATGACTGGGATGCCAACCGGTGCCGTAAAAAAGCCAGCAGCTCAGGAGGGTCTACATTAAAATGAAAGATACAAGGAAAATATCAGGCAGGGGACATGTTATCTGTCCATTTGATGAAGAGCTGGATAGGATTTTACACAAATTATACAGCCGCCCAACACAGACAATTAGTGGATCCTGCTGCCAGCTCCCTTTCCCATCCACTCCCGTGAGGATGAGCAGCACCACTCATATGAGAATGAGCAGGATGAGGCCAGAGAAAAGCTGTCCTCCTACGGCCAGGATCTGTTTGGGACTCAGGACTCTGATGCAGACCATGTTGAAAGCCAACCCGATTCCTGCCCTTCATTGGCTGAGCCCAAGTCCCAGACCACAACAGAGGCCAGGACCAAAGAGGAAGATCCTCTGGAGGGAACTTTGGCATTTAAAGTACCCATCTTTACTATTTATTATTATTATATTATTGTACTAACTATGCTGGCTTCTTTTCTGGGTGCCCCATGGCTGCAGCCACTTTACATGGATGTGATCTAGGAGCCTTTCTGAGTCTCCAGCCCCTGCCTCTCTCCCTCCCACTGCCCACGCTCTCCGCTTGCCCTCCCCGGTCCACGTTCCCAAGATGGTGGCTGCTCCACCTGGGCGCTCAGCCACTGCTATATATTAAAGCCCCGACCATCAGCTGTTCTCAGGACCATTCCACGGAGGGCACATACCCATCTACCCATTTTCCTTTCCCCTTTCCTCAGCTGTCCTATTTGGCAAGCCCCTACCCCCTTGCAGCACCTCTTCACCATCTCAGAATGGCAGCCAGCAGCATGGTGTAGCCATAGCCTCTACATCACGCCATCCTGTGGGAGATTCAAATAATGGAAACATTTATTTGCTCAAAAATGAACAGTATATTGAGGCTGATTACAGGAAAAGTTTGGCTAGTGTTCAGTTTACATGAGGTATAAATGCAGATTGTATGCCCAGTACAGCTACAAAACATACTGCTCCCCACTGAGGTATAAGTGCCTTGTAACATGTATCCTACCACACAATCATTGCAGGACCCTATGGCCTGTTCTCTAAAATTCTCCCTGTGTGCAGGGGAGATAAAGCAGAACTTAAGACTGAGAAATTGCTCCATTTTGGTTCTCACATTATAGGGGCTAGCTCTGCGGTCTCTTTCCTCAGTATAACTCGCAAGACCCTTCTGCTCCTGCAGCACTTTGGGGGTGTGTGTGTGTGTGGGGGGGGGTATCCTGGTGAATAACTTAACAGCATATCTTCCTGGTCTGCCCTTTGCCTTTTTAAACAAAGCTGTTCTCTGCCTCCTAGTCACCTGCCTCCATGTAACGTCAAGAGTCAGGACAGCTTAAAGGGGATATAGAGGGGATTATTATCCAGCTAGCCCCTGGTTACCAACCATAACCCCTTCAACAGCACAGAACCTCTTCCAATGCACAAACAATACTGCAAAGCTGGAACAGACTGGGAACATAATTCCCCTCCCCCAGCCCTCCAAGGTACAGCGGCAAGGCAAGACAGCATATATTGTACACACACACACATCCCAATATACCCAGTACCTTTCCCCTGCGCACATCACTTTACCTTCACAGTCCTGGGGGAACCTCCGAGATGGTAAGTCACAAATACATATTAAAGCAATGCTATCATGGCCTGTCTGGAAAACAAACAATAATTCCACAAACCCCCCCGCCTTTTTTCTCTCTTCATATTACCATAGCTACAGCACCTGCAATGGCCAGAGCATCAAGGACAGGACCTCTGTCAACAGCAGAGTATCTGGCCAACCTGTGGGGGTGAAAATGGAAGACTTGGGATGAGATGTTTGCAGTACATTGTTTTGTTATGGAGTGCAGTTATGTACCAAAAACAAAATCTACTTTTGTAAGTTGCAATTTCTCAATATTTTTAATGTTTTTTTTCTAGAGTTGGTGGTTGGTAGTTTGGTTTGTTAAATGTATTTTCAAATAACCGTTCTAATATTGGTTCAATTGAAGCTTTATTTTTGCTTTGTTATATTGTTTGTTGTCTCATAATAAAAAGAGTTTAAAATTCAACCATTATAACCCATTACTGCATTGAAGCCAGAAACCTCTTTACATAACAGTGAAATAATTCATGGGGTTTCAAAAAAAGTACCCAGAAAAGGTCCCTCTTCCAACACCCACAGACTCTATCACGCAGCTCACAACGAACCCAAGCACCCACCTCCAAAGGCTAACAGCTGGATGGACCGCCGCATGTTTTCAGGAATGAGACTCAATAAGAAGAATAGGAGGCAGAGCAGAGAGCAGGCAACCTTCTCTGAAGTGAGTAAGAAAATGTGGTCGCTAGTCGCAGATGATAAGTGGCCGCTCTTCACAGTTTCTTCACAGTTAAATTAAGTTCTGTGGCCTCTGCAAGTAGTCGCTTGTGATCTCTCTTCAGAGGTGGTTGCTGAGGCAGGTTTTACTGTACTTGTATTTACATCTTTATTTTTGCTGCCTGTCAAACGCTTCTTTGGTGCTTTATTTATTTTGTGCTTTTTTGCGTTTTTGTATTAATTGACAGTTCGTTTAGCTTAGAGCCGAATTGCTTTTCTTACTTGAACAAAGACTGTGGTTCCTGTGGGTGCACAACAGTCACAGGAAGAGTGACCCCTTCCCCCCGCTCCTCCCCCCCCCGAAAAATCACAGCTTTTAAAATGTTTTCAATTTTTAAATTGTATTAGGGCTGTCGATTAATCGCACTTAACTCACGCGATTAACTAAAAAAGAATTAATCGCGCTTAATCACAATTTTAATCGCACTGTTAAACAATAGCATACCAATTGAAATGTATTCAATATTTTTGGATGTATTTCTACATTTTCAAATATATTGACTTCAATTACAACTCAGAATACAAAGTGTACAGTGCTCACCTTATATTACTTTTGATTACAAATATTTGCACTATAAAAATGACAAACAAAAGAAATAGTATTTTTCAGTTCACCTCATACAAGTACTGTAGTGCAATCTCTTTATCGTGACAGTGCAACTTACAAATGTAGATTTTTTTTGTTACATATCTGCACTCCATAACAAAACAACTTAAAACTTTAGAGCCTACAAGTCCACTGAGTCCTACTTCTTGTTCAGCCAATCGCTAAGACAAACAAGTTAGTTTACATTTACGGGAGATAACACTGCCCACTTTTTATTTACAATGTCACCTGAAAGTGAGAACGGGAGTTCGAATGGCACTTTTGTAGCCGGCATTGCAAGATATTTATGTGCCAGATATGCTAAACATTCGTATACCCCTTCATGCTTCTACCATGATTCCAGAGGACATGCTTCCATGCTGGTGATGCTTGTTTAAAAAAAATGCATTAATTAAATTTGTGACTGAACTCCTTGGGGGAGAATTGTATGTCTTCTGCTCCATGGTTTTACCCACATTCTGCCATATATTTTGTGTTATGGTAGTTTCAGATGATGACCCAGCATATGCTGTTTGATTTAAGAACACTTTCACTGCAGACTTGACAAAACACAAAGAAGGTGCCAATATCAGATTTCTAAAGATAGCTACAGCACTCAACCCAAAATTTAAGAATCTGAAGTGCCTTACAAAATCTGAGCGGGACGAGGTGTGGAGCATGATTTCAGAAGTCTTAAAACAGCAACACTCTGATGCAGAAAGTGCAGAACCCGAACCACCAAAAAAGAAAATCAACCTTCTGTTGGTGGTATCTAATTCAGATGATGAAAATGAACATGCATCAGTGCGCACTGCTTTGAATCATTATTTTCCCCTTTCTTATACATAGTTAGCTATTCTATTATACAATGTTAGCTATTCTCCAGTCATACAGTACTACCAGTCCCCCTGATTTCAGTGCATTAAGCTCTCTAAGTTTTACTTCCACTTCAGATATGGTAATTTCCATTTCTAGAAACTAATTTCCAAACAATAATGAATATAGCCTCAAAAAGACCCCCGGGAAGTAAATTACTAGACTTATTTTACATGTGGAAACGGAGGCACAGAAGATTATGTGACTTGCTCAAGTCCACAGAGGAAGTCAGTGGCAGAACAGAACTTCTGTCTCCTGAGTCCCAGCCTTGTGATTTAACAATAAGTAGATCTTGAATTTATTCGAAGATATATACACACACACACACACCCCCTTGTTTTTCTCAGATACTACATAATGTGAATTCCATTCACTAAAGAAGAAACCATGGCTCATTATGCCTTTTGGTCATTAGCTGACCACTGTTGCTGTTTGTCTGATTTAAAATCCTATTGAAGACGTTTACTTGCTATTCCTGTTACTCCTTTGGAGCAGAGCAGACAGCCAAAGTTCAGGGGCTTGTGGGTTGTTTCTGTTAAGAGGAGAAATTGATGATAGAGTTCAAGTATCTTTGATGCAGTCCTGCTTATTTACAAAGAATGTGCAAAGTCCTGTGTTCCTGAACACAGGAGGAATAAAAGAACAGGAGATAGTTTCTTTGCTCACAGCTCCAAGCCTCTTTCAGCCAGCAGTCAGCTCTAGCCAAGCCCCTCTACCCACATAGTTTAAAATCCTGAGCAGCCTTACTTGTGCCTTTTGAAGGGTGGGGGGCAGGGGCAGTGGTGATATGTGCCTGTGTTTGGGGGCTGCTATTGTTTCATAAAGGAGCTTCACTGGTTCTTACAGCTGTCTTAAATGAAAGGTGGCAGTTACACCCCCCAGTTTCAATGAGTTTTAGCCCAACCCATACCATTATCTTTACTTAAATATGTTTTTACTTTTAACTGGATTATGCTTTTCCTGTACTTATCTTTTATTTGGCCTGTGAACTCTTTGGGCAGCTTTTGTCTGCAAGGTGCTGCTCAAAATTAATTGTTTGCCTTGTAATTCTAGTCTCATCTAGCATCTTGCGTGTGTAGGCTCCTCCAGTGACTCAGTCATCAATTATTCCACTGATGTTGTCACCTTCTATAAACTTTCACAGAACTCCTTGGTTTATTCCCCTTTCACAGAGGACTGCTCATTCTTTGACTTTCAGTAACATCAACTACTTCTGATTGCCAAGACCAGCACACAGACACACACCCTTTTTTGTCTCATGCTGACAATGAAATGCTACTGAATAGTGCTTTGAGGCTCATTAAAATTCAGAGCAGCATTTGCTTACATGTTGATTTTGAAGTCGCCATGCTGGATGTGTTTAACATGTGGTGCTGGCTTGTTCTGGCAGTACTGTATGTCAGCTCCCCCCTCTTTTCTTTTATTTTTTGTATGTATTGCCTTGCCATACACAATAAACGTGTCTGATGGGACCTTTTCAAGGGAATCCCTGTTTCCTTATTTTGTAATGTGAGATTTCACATTTATCTAAAGTTTGGAAATAGCCTAGGTAGTAGAGTCTAACTTGGACTCAGCTCCCTTGGGACACTGTATGGGACTGGAGTCTGAACAGTAAATCTAATCATCACAAACACTAGTCAAGAGAGAAACATGATCCTCTAGAAGCCTGAGGGCAGAACTATTAGCCAATTTGAGTGCTAATCCCACCAATGCCCTTTCTACACTAGATGGAAGTGTTGCAACAAACTATTAGCTGGAACAACATCCGTGCAATACTTGCATTCATGCAACAGCCATGCTAGGTATTTTACTTCGGTAATACACTTAGGGCAAAGTCCTTAGCTTGGGTCTGATTGAAAATGACACATCCAGCACTCGTTTCTCCCCACTGGGGACAGAAAGCTGCAAACATTACAAATGCACCAGTTCAGCCTGCCCTCCTAACACCAGCTTACAGGGCAGCGTTTCACCTTTTTCATCTACTGCTCTGTATCAGACTCTCCCAACGCTCTGTGTCCCTGGCCTGAGCTTCCCATGCAGCAGAAATGCTTAATGCCCAGCACATCCTATATCACACATCTGCTTGTGAGTCTCCGCTTCTGGGAAACAGCTGAATGCTTACACTGCAGAGGAGACTTGACTGTCTCTGGAGTCACGAATTCTACAGCTGCTCTGTGTAGACTCAGGATTGCAGCACTAGCTGCCCAAAGCATTTACAGAAAAGTAGATATTTATGTAATTACAAAACTAAAAAGCCAGACCAAAATAGCAAAGCTTTCAATGTATTGTACATCTTGGATTGGGTCCTTCTTTCTGACCTTTTATACATTGCTTGACTTCTTAGGCCCTGACCCATACACACACGTCTATTAACTTTACCTAGGTGAGGAGTCCTCTTGGTGTCTGCATTTGTTTGGCTCCTAGCACAACAGGACCCTGCTTCTCACCACACCCTTTTAGCACAACTACATAGAAACAGTAACTAATAAGAACAGATAGTAGATAATGTTTTCACCTCCCTGCTCATAGAGAGCCGAGATACTTTCCCCCTCTGGCCCATCATGTGGTGTCAGGGAAGTGCCACTTGCCATGTTGGCATTTCAAGTTCAAGTCAAAACAGATTTCAGAAGATACTTAATGACAGTACTTACTTAGGACTTTCATGCACCGATCTCAAGGCATTTCCCAGGTGGATAGATGCAATTACAGAGGGGGTAACTGTAGCACAGAGAGGGTAGCACAGTGCCTTGCTGGCAGAGATGGAAGTAGAATCCAGCTCTTCTAACAGAACTTGCTCTGTTATCCTAGCCACTGGACTGCACTGTTTATCCATATTTGCTGTCACTGAGCAAAGTTATCCTCATGCATACTGACTGCTGGGAGCAAAGGCAAGCCTTGCTGCTGATTCTTTTCAGGTGTTTAATTAGCTTGTTTTGTTTAATATTTGGCTGATTTTTCTGTTCAGTTCCATGCAGCTTTACTGCTGTCACCTTTGTTAAGTGTTCCAATCTAACTGCGACCATCATCTCTTACTGTTACAATGGTCTGCTTATTTTGCCCACCACAAAGATGGCTCCCATTAATTTCATATTGTCTTCTTTTGCCCTTAAAGAAAAAAACTGGGCAGCGTATTTCAAGTTCAGGAGCTGCAGAAACTGAGTTTGCAATTCTACTTTTGCTCAACAAGTATAAGAAAATTAATTCTCGTGTGTGTGTGTGTTTTTTGCTGACGGGGGCACCTTGTTCTCTCTGTGGCGGTGCAGTCTGACTGTACAGTCATGGTGTCTCTCTTAACAGCATTTCTTCCATTTCCATTTGGCTTTGGCTTTGTTTTATTTTCTCTCAGAGGCTTCTTTCACCTCCTCATCAGTTGTGCTGTTTGCCAGCAATTACACCTACCTGCACCCATCCAACACCACTTTGCTAATAAAGTTCCAGCAGTTTGCTTTGTTCACATGAGCTGTAGCGATGTTGATTCTGTCACCTGTGTTGGGGTTTTCAGCCTACATCTGTATTGTGGTTTAGCCAAATGGCAGGAACACAATAAGTTCTGGAGACACTTAGGTCAAAGCTGATGTGTTATGTTTAATATTGCTGATTCTAAGTGGAACTGATGTTTCCCATTAACCAAACCTTTTACTCAAGCTGTCTTCTACTTGAGCTTGTAAACACAGGACGTGATTCTCGACTCAGGGCATGGCAACACTTGCAGATGTAGAGCGCTTTGAGTTAAACCAGCCTTCGGAGAACGCAGTAGGGAAAGCGCTGCAGTCTGTCCACACTGACAGCTGACAGCGCACTGGCGTGGCCACATTTGCGGCACTTGCAGTGGCATTGGGAGCAGTGCATTATGGGCACCTATCCCACAGAGCACCTCTTCCCATTGTGGCTTGTGGGAAGGGGGCAGGGGGTGCAGGGCATTCTGGGTACCGTCCCAATGCCCTGTGATGCATCAGTTTGCATCCCAGCAATCCCTGTGCTTCTGTCCACATTTGACGCCATCTTTCAACATTTTTTGTGCTGCACGCTCTGTCTTCCCTTTTGGTCTGCGGGAATGGATCCCGAACTGCTGAGGAATATGCTGACGAGTCTCACCAGCATGTCATGTTTGGCAGTCGAGTTACTCCTTAAGATCCAAACTGACAGTGAGGACTCCAACGACGATATTGACTCAAGTAACACATACAACATGAGATTGCTTGTGGCATTCACAGACATGCTCACCACCGTGGAACGCCGCTTTTGGGCTCAGGAAACAAGCACTGAGTGGTGGGATCACATCGTCATGCAAGTCTGGGATGACGAGCAGTGGCTGCAGAACTTTCGGATGAGAAAAGCCACTTTCATGGGACTGTGTGAGGAGCTCGCCCCCATCCTGCGGTGCAAGGACACGACATTGAGAGTTGCCCTGCCGGTGGAGAAGCGAGTGGCTATTTCAATCTGGAAGCTGGCAACTCCAGACAGCTACTGATCAGTCGCTAACCAGTTTGGAGTGGGAAAGGCGACCGTTGGAATTGTGTTGATGCAAGTTTGCAGGGCCATTAATCGCATCCTGCTCAGAAGATCCGTGACTCTCGGTAACGTGCATGACATTGTGTCTGGCTTTGCACAAATGGGTTTCCCTAACTGTGGAGGGGCGATAGATGGGATGCATATTCCAATTCTGGCACCAGCCTCCGAGTACGTTAATCGGAAGGGGTATTACTCTATGGTTCTCCAGGCGCTTGTGGATCACCGTGGGCATTTCATTGACATTAACACAGGCTGGCCCGGAAAGGTGCATGATGCACTCATCTTTTGGAAAACTGGCCTGTTCAGGAAGCTGCAAGCCGGGACTTTTTCCCCAGCCCAGAAGATCACCGTAGGGGAAGTCGAAATGCCCATTGTGATCCTTGGAGACCCTGCTTACCCTTTGATGCCGTGGCTCATGAAACCCTACACAGGGTGCCTTGACAGCAGCAAGGAGCGGTTCAACAACAGGCTGAGCCGGTGCCGAATGACTGTGGAGTGTGCTTTTGGCCGTTTAAAGGGCCACTGGCACTCTCTGTATGGGAAGCTGGACCTGGCCGATGACAGCATCCCCGCGGTTATATCCGCGTGCTGTACCCTCCATAACATTTGTGAAGGGAAGGGTGAAAGATTCACTCAGGCATGGAACTCGGAGGTTCAACACCTGGAGGCTGAATTTGAACAGCCAGAGAGCAGGGCTATTAGAGGGGCCCAGCGCGGGGCTGCAAGGATTAGGGATGCCTTGAGGGAGCAATTTGAGGCTGAAAGCTACCAGTAATGTCTGGTGCCCTGCACAGGAGTGAAGTGCAGTGGTTCCAATGTTAGTAGGAATCTGTGTTTGCTACGCTGACTTGCAGTGCCTGTTGCTATCCTGGGCTAAGGTATATTTTACTTTATGCAATAATAAAGAATGTTTTCAAAGCCAAAAAATCCATTTATTGAAAAGAAAATTAATTTATTGAAAAGAAACACAACTGCTTGGGAAACAGAAAGGGCAAGGGGGTGGGGTGGGGAACGGTACAATCACAGATTTGCGTATGTCCTGTTATCATACTCAGCCTTCCTGTCTGGAGTGCTGTGCAATGAGTGCTGCACTTCAGGATGGCTATACTGCATGGTGATGGGGGTTGAGTGCAGTGGGTAAGGGTCGTAGTTTTCAGGGCTGGGTGGTGAAGCTACAGGTGTTGGAGGCAGCTGGTGGCGATAAGAACCTGGATGTTGGGGAAAGTAGGTTGGAGGGGACATGGGGGCACAAGGAAAAGAGTTTTGGTGCAAGGGGGGGTCGCAGTAGTGCTCCGCCTACATGGCTACGAGCACCTGGATCGAGTCCGCTTGGCGCTCCATGATGCTTATCCACCGATCCGTGCTTTGCTGCTGGAGCTCCGCGCTTTTGTGCCGNGGTGAAGCTACAGGTGTTGGAGGCAGCTGGTGGCGATAAGAACCTGGATGTTGGGGAAAGTAGGTTGGAGGGGACATGGGGGCTCAAGGGAAAGAGTTTTGGTGCAAGGGGGGGGCGCAGTAGTGCTCCGCCTACATGGCTACGAGCACCTGGATCGAGTCCGCTTGGCACTCCATGATGCTTATCCACCGATCCGTGCTTTGCTGCTGGAGCTCCGCGCTTTTGTGCCAGCGCTCCTCATTCTACTGGCGGATCCTCCTTTCACTCTCCCTCCACTCCTGCGCTCTTAGATTCTCGTTAAGGGACTGCTGCATTACTTCATGCAGCATGTCTTCTTTGCTTCTACGTGGCTGTGACGTTGTGCAGTCTATATGGTTTTATAAAAACATGATAATAAGTGAATATAATGTAACTGGAATAGTTTTATAAAAACATAAGTGAATATAATGTAACTGGGATATGCTTCATGCAAAAGGTCTCTTGTAAGGTATCATTACAAAGCTTATAATCTACTGAGTGATCATCCTATTTGTATAAATGTACCACTCTTGTATCTAAAACTAGAAATATAAAATATAACTCTGAGGGCCTATTGTAATTATGCAAAGTGTGGGCCATTAATGGTGGTTTGGAATCTTGATGACTCCCATTAACCAGGACCATTGTCTGCAGATGGCTGTATTTACCTGTGAGTCTTCCTGTATATGTGTGTGCTGGCAAGTGAGTAATGAAGCCTTGCAGTGACATGTGATCATGTCACCTGAACTGGAATCCATCTTTAACCTGGTGCTTTTCCAGTGAGGGGTGGGGGAACCCAGAGGGACAAAGGATTCCCGCCTTATGCAAAAGATATATAAAGGGGTGGAAGAGAACAGAGAGGGAGAGGAGCCATCATGAAGAATCCCCTAGCTATCACCTGAGCTGGAACAAGAGCTGTACCAGGGGAAAGAATTGTGCCCAGGCCTGGAAGGTGTCCAGTCTGAGAAAAAACTTACTGAAGCATCTCTGAGGGTGAGATTATCTGTATTCAGTGTTTGATTAGACATAGATTTGCGCATTTTATTTTATTTTGCTGGGTAACTTACTTTGTTCTGTCTGTTACTACTTGGAATCACTTAAATCCTACTTTCTGTATTTAAATAAAATCACTTTCTACTTATTACTTAACTCAGAGTATGTATTAATACCTGGGGGAGCAAACAACTGTGCATATCTCTCTATCAGTGTTATAGAGGGCGAA
Source organism: Platysternon megacephalum (assembly GCA_003942145.1). Taxonomy (NCBI): domain Eukaryota; kingdom Metazoa; phylum Chordata; order Testudines; family Platysternidae; genus Platysternon; species Platysternon megacephalum. Next base: position 36,360,441 of record QXTE01000002.1, on the reverse strand, counting down.
TAATTTGAGTTTACCTTGTATAAGCTTTATACAGGGTAAAACGGATTTATTTGGGTTTAGACCCCATTGGGAGTTGGGCATCTGAGTGCTAGAGACAAGCACACTTCTGTGAGCTGTTTTCAGGTAAACCTGCAGCTTTGGGGCAAGTAATTCAGTCCCTAGGTCTGTGTTGGAGCAGACGGGTGTGTCTGGCTTCACCAAGACAGGGTGCTGAAGCCACTGAGCTGGCAGGGAAAACAGGAATAGAAGTAGTCTTGGTACATTAGCTGGCAGCTCCCAAGGGGGTTTCTGTGATCCAACCCGTCACAGTGGCCTCTTCCTAATTCTTTGCAGTCTTTCAGCCAGTGATAACACGGACGGCTGAGATCTCAAGGTTGCATCTGTAAAGGCAAAATGCAACACTTAACAGAGGCAGCATTGTTCACACCAGACAGAGTAATGATTCCCCCATACTGAAGGGCAAGCACAGTCTACACAATAGCATAATTTGCCCATCCCAAAGCGAGTGCACATAACCCACGGGAGCCCCAAAATGGTGAGTAAGCACAGGGTCAATGGGGACTGATTGTTTCACCGCCGTATTGTCCTCTGGGTTTCTGTGCCTTGGGGAGAGCCAACAGCTGCAGGCGCCCCCTATACTCAACACTGTCCCCACATTTTCCACAGGAGTTTGTCCTGGAAGATATCTCGCTGTTGAGGGTGATATTGTCCCGATATTTTGCCCTCTGGCGCACAGGCGGAGGGGGCTCGCGCCCCCCCCTCTCCAACTCCACCCCAGCCCCGCCTCCTCCCTCCCCCATTGGATCCCTCCCCAAATTCCCACCCTTGCCCTGCCACCAGCCCCGCCCCCTCACTGCCCCATTGGATCCCTCCCCAAATCCCCGCCCTGGCCCCGCCTCTTCCCCAAGCACGCCGCATTCCTCCTCCTCCCCCCTCCCTCCCAGGCTTGCGCTAATCAGCTGTATGGAGGCGCAAGTGCTGGAGGGAGGGGGAAGAAGCAGGACGCGGCAGCCCACTCAGGGGAGGCGGAGGCGAGCTGGTGCAAGGGGGGCGGGGTGTGGAGCTGCCGGTGGGTGCTCAGCCCCCATTTTCCTATGCTCCGGCGGCTCTTGGCTTTTTGTTTTTGTTTTGCTTTTTTTTTGTTCTTTCCTCCGCCGCCGGCTCTTGGGTTTTTTGTTTTTTGTTTTGTTCTTTCCTCCGTCGCCGGCTCTTGGGTTTGTTTGTTTTTTGCTCCGCCGGCACTCCCCCCCCTCCCCGTGTCCCGTTATTTCACGTCTCTCTGGTCACCCTATTTACACAGTACATCTTTCATTCAAAGAGTAGTTTAACTTTTCTTAATAAACCAAGAGGCTTTAAGAAATCACCTGCCACTGTGGGAATGGAGATGGTGGTCTTGCATTTTCTTCATATTACTGCAGTGAGTAAAAAGTATTATATTAATCTATGAAATCATTATCCAACTATTTCTGGTCTGTTGATGGAAAGGTCTGACACAGAATGAACCAGGTCAGGTGAGAGGAACAAAATATGAAACAAAATTAGGAATAATTCCTATCTCATAATCATTGGGTTGGTGGTGTAAGGTCACACCTCATCAGACAACTCTAGGAATTAGTAAATGCCTTATTACATATTGTATGGTGAATTATGCACTGAGATAATTGTATTAGCTAAGGTACTCCTTTACAGTAGGGCCTCCTGTCCCCAAGGGAAGAGAACACACCCCACCTTGTAAGAGTCAGCTCAGAACCAGCACTTTGCTTAACACTGCAGCACTGAGGTATATTTATAGTGAAAACGAGGATACGTTTATTTCCAAAGATTTCAGATCTAGTGAGTAAGGAGAATGGAAACAATGGAAATGAAAACACATTTTCTAGGTACTAAACTTAACAGGCTAAACTCCTGTCTAAAGAAGTCTTATCTCACCCAAAGTCTTCTGCAGCATTTCCAGCCAAGGCTGGTTGTGGTTCTATTTTCAGGAATGTAAATGCACTCACTGTCCATTTACTTCCTAGGTGCAGGATGAGGAGGTGTCTTCTTGGTTCCCCAAATACCCTCCAAAAGGTTGCTGGGCTATATCTTAAGATATGGTTCTCTTCCCCTGCTGTGAATTCCTTTCTAAAATTCTTACAATCCTTCACCTGCATTGAGGTTAGACAGATGATGGGAGACCCATTGTGAATTAAACAATTCTTAATGTATATTTCAACAGAGACAGGAGAATAAAAATCCCTTATCTGACAGAAAACTGTTTGTTTGTCAGCTCTGCCTTGAAACAGACTTTCAAATATATTTTCAGTGTATATAGTGAGCTCCTTACATAGTATGTGTACATATACTTCATAACAATATTAATGACCAGTGTGACCCGGGCTTTCATTTATGACCTCACATGACATTCTTTAGTGAACCAGAATGTATAAACCAGAATCAGGACATTCTTGTAAGCCCCTTGCAAGTTGGCATTAAAATTCTTGGGTCACACCTATAAAATGTGTAAGTAGCGTTAGTGTTGCTGTCTTTTGGGGGGCAGGTATTAAATCAATGCACCTTTTCCATCGCAAGTGGTTTTTTAACTGAAATGTAGAGACAACAGTATATGTGTGTGTTTAATGTAAGTCAAAGAAAAGTGCTATTGAAATGAAGCTGGGACCTCGTCCTGTTAATGGAGAACAGCCAGACTGACTCAGAATTATGTGCTGGTGACTGACACCTGAGATACTTTGTCAAACTTTTTTGAGATGTTACTTTCACATGACTTTGTATCCCCTCTAGCTGGTAATTTTCTCTCAGTTACATATAGTAGTTTGCTATGATCTTAGACCTGGATTTTCACAGGTAGAGAGATGGACACATGGTTGGGAAATTACCTGGACTGGTTTTCTGTGGGATTTTTAAGAACTCGTCATGGGCAGAGTCTGTGCCTGAAAATATAAGCTACCATTTACCTGCACAGGCTGCCTGGGCCCAGTGCAAGGTCACTGATGTCTGCAGCCTACTCTGGGAAAGGGTCACAAGATGAAGCAATGCAGACTTCACACAGAGCATGAAGACTATAAACATTCATGGGCAGCCAAGGTGAACACCAACTGCTGTTTGCTCACTGATGGGCA
>QXTE01000002.1:36319195-36356865 GCA_003942145.1 Platysternon megacephalum | reverse complement strand
AGCCCTCTAAGTCTCCACCTACCAGTGTTCATTAGCATATGGAAATCACTCATTACCATGGGCTAATAGGGTCCGCACTCTCAGAGAAGTGCTTGGAAAAAGTGGAACATTTTCAGAAGCATTCAGCATCCCAGAACACACCCACACAACCACCCCAGCATGGCTGATGCGTCAGCCATAGGATGTGCTGGATAGTTTCCTGGGTGTGGAATTGATTTTGGATATTGCAAAGGCATTGGGGATGAGAACCCAAAAAAAAGACACAAGATCAAGGGCCAGTTCAGAGAGGGAAGTCATCATGGTTATTGGGAACCAATCAAGAGTGCAATGTTTAAAGAAAAGACTTGCAAAGTTCCGGCTAACCCATTTGATTAAGGTTACATTTTCCTAGCTGTTGTGACTTAGAACTTTAACCTGCTCATCCCACAGGTCAGCATTCTGTTTCACAACATTTCTTCATGAATTTGTCTCTGTGAATCTGTTCTTGTGCTAGGCAATCTGGGAGGTGCAATCTACATCTATTTGCAACTTATGAAAATTCTTGTCAGGAAAACTTTAATTCAGTACATGTAAATTATTTTGACAGACTGTTTTCTGATGGATTAGTGAACTACTGCAGACATGATGGCCCCAGCTCTGTTTGTATTGTTGAAAAGATTGCTGCATTTGAAGATATAAAAAAAAAGTCAAACAAAACATTAGTAGGAATACTAAGATAAATTACCAGCCTCGTTTATTTAACTAGACAATAGGTTTATTACTTTGTGCTGCATAATTGTTATTAGAGAATACATTCTGGTCCCCTTGATCTTGGATAGGAATAATACTTTATTGCAGGGTTGTTGTAGCCATGTCAGTCCCAGGATATTAGAGAGACAATGTGGGTGAGGTAAGATCTTTTATTGGACCAACTTCACCCACCTTCTCTCTCTCTTATAACAAAATATTCGGAAGTATAAGAAAGAAGCTATTGCCAAGTTTGTATATAAGTGTAAAAATCAATCAGAAAGGTCAAAGCAACTTCTGAATTATATTTAAAAGGTGGGGGGGGAGGGAGAAAGGAGAGTGTGCTTTGAATATGATTTTGTCCAATTTATCACATTTACATTAGTTTTCCTTGGTGAGAATTGCATCCTTTTCCATTTCAATTAAATGTTGGTATTTGCAAGTATGGCGTTTGACAACATTAATGTCAAAAGGTTACATAGAACATTTTTTAAGTTCAGACATGGTATCATTAGCATTTTAAAATGCAGGCACTATGGGCTGGAGATCAAATAACCACAGGAATACTGCCCTCCCACCCACACCCACACATCCAGCTTGCAAAACATAATTATTCCTGCTAGGTAACTGGACAAATGTGTTGATCAGATTTTCCCTAATCTATTTTTTTTAAAGAAAAAGATGATCTAGAACGCAAGTATTTAAAAAGTGATGTTTATTGTTTTCTTATGGTAACACTGGGCTCCACTGAGTTAGATGCTGACTCAACCCTTGCCCAAGAGAGTTTACAGTTAACTTGAAACAGAGTGTATCAGAATTATAGTCTTGTGGTCGTCAGAATTTATCACTAGCACACACGGATAAAAGGGGGGAGGGGAGCATAATCTCACAAAAAGTTAAGAAGATTGGGAAGACTGAGTAGTAAGAAACAAAGTTTTGTGAAGGAGAAAGGTAAAGGAAAACAAAAATAAGTTTGTGCCCTTTTTAGTTTCTTAATAAGGTTAAAAAACGAAAAAAGGGCCGGAAAGTCCTTTTTTTTTTTCTGCTTGGTTTTTTTTTACAATAGAAATTCAGATGCTGACTACTTTGTTTTCTGAAGAAGACTTTCTGGATAATTCCAGACATAGTAGAATTATTACATCTCTGTATACGCCTCCAATATTCCCCCATTCCACATGCAACCCGCAACAGCACCCAGCTTGTTCTCATTGCTCATTTCCCCCCAATGAAATCAGGATCAGGAGGCAAGATTTTCAGAAGTCACTAGTAATTTTTGGTGCCCAATTTGAGACACCTTAAAGGGATGTGATTTTTAGAAAGTGCTAAGCAGCCACCCTTTGAAAAATCAGGCCTCTATGATATGTCTCAAGTTGGCACCCAAAAAAATCACTTCTAAAAATCTCAGCTAAGGTTCATAAATCACCTTCCTCGCTGGAAGCTTTTACTCCTAATACATTCTATGAATCAAGAGCAAAGTAGCAGTGATAAAAGAATACAATGTCATTTCTATAGCTTGTATTCAAAAGTGCATTAATTAAAAGAAAATTATATTTAAGGGTAGATGTTGAAAAATACATCCTTGAAACAATAAATAGACATAATTTANAAAAATCAGAAGTCATGCCTCCCAAAAATCATGAGATTGGCTTAACAGTCATGTGACTTAAAAATAATAATAAAAGTTGGGCCTTTTTATTTGCCTTCTGTGTTTCTGGCAGCGCCGGCTCCAGGGTTTTTGCTGCCCCAGGCAGCAAAAAAAAAAAAAAAAAAAAAAAGCCGCGATCGCGATCTGCGGCGGCAATTCGGCGGGAGGTCCTTCGCTCCGAGCGGGAGTGAGGGACCCTCCGCCGAATTGCCGCCGAATCGCTGGACGTGCCGCCCCTCTCCCGAGGGGCCGCCCCAAGCACCTGCTTGGTCAGCTGGTGCCTGGAGCCGGCCCTGGTTTCTGGGCACTTAGGGGTCATGTTTTCAATCTTTCCTCTGCAACCATGATGATTAGAAACTTACTTAAAAAAATAGAAAGTAAAATCTGAGATTCTCATATAATCACCTGGCTCCAGCAGGTGGGACTTTATGAGAAACACCAAATGCGAGAATTGCATTAAAAATCACGAGATGTGGCAACAATCATAATCAGGATATCCTAGTGTCATGTGACAATGGGAAAGACTCACAGAAAGAGACAATTTCTTTTAATGCTGAACAAGGAACTTTTGTAGAAGAAGAATAAAAAGAAACAATATTGCCATTGATGCTACTCTCTCTCTGCTTCACTGTAGAGCTTCCGCCAAGAATCTTCCCCAGCCCACACCTGCCTGGCTTCCAGTGACAGAGTTAAAGAAACAAAGCACATTCTTTTCTACCTGCCATTCCTTCTACATAAATAATCCTTATAAAAATTAAAAGTTAACTAGAAATTATAGATCCAGAAGAATCGCCAGCTTCGCTATTCAGACAGATATGATCGTCTTCTGGCCTCAAGGATAGTTTTGTCCAGTTGACTCATTTGAATCATCAAATCTCAAAAATGTAGTAGATTTCACTTCTCAAGAGGGTTATGCTATTATTCTGACTGCTCCAAATGTAGGTCTCTTTTCTCAACAGGATTCTCTCCTTTTGCTAAGGCTGGTGTGCATACCAGTTCCAGTAGGCTCACACAGCAATTCACATATATGTATTGCTAAGTCTGTATATCATAACAGACAGTTTGGTATCTTTTCACATGTCATGTTCAGCACTTTCATGTGTGCATTAGAAATTCCTAGTTGTACACCCATCAGCAAGATTTCCACTTTGAACTGTGTGCTAGAGAACTACAGCGATCTCTAGCACACACACAGTTCAGTAGCTAGCTTTGGTTTGCCGGGCCTTTTCCTCTCCTGCCAGATCGCCACCTTCTCTGATGCCAGGCAATATTTCCCTCTCTGCTGCCAGCAGGGATGCCAGGTTTTTCCTTCTCCCCAAACTTAAGAATGCTTAGGTGAATGGCTGCATTTATCAGAGGTTTTAAATCTTCAAACTAGCTGTAGGTTCAGGGCTCCTCTCTGGAATTTTGTTTTTAGAAAAGCAGATGCAATCTGGAAGCCTTTCAGTATCAAATTGTGGCACACTCTCTCCTTCACTCCCCCGAACCCTACAGGGCACTCTTCATAGTGTATTTGTTCAAACCCTAATCTGCACACTTAACCCAGGGAGAAAGAGAAGAGGGACTAGCTTTTATTCTATTCAGGTTCTTATACTGCCCTCGTCACTGAAATATCTGGGCACCTTTTCGTAGTGCATTAAGCGATGTGACTAACATCTGTCACAAATGGTTTGTTCTTTCACTCATCCTTTCCCCAGGAGAGAATGGTATGTACAGTGTTGAGGAGATTTTTTGGTAAGGTTTTGATTTTTAATGTTTATTTTTTCTGATTTCACTCTTGTTTCACTCAAGACAGCTCAGGGAAGTGTAAAGTACAGTTCCTGTCCAGACTGGCCCTCTGCACCCAGATGGAGGAATTGCCCTGAGGGGGGACAGAAAGCATCGCCACCACCTGACATCCTTTAGGGTTCTCAGGGCCAGGGCAGCTTTAAGTTTTGGTTGGAATCCCCCCGGTTGGAGGATACTGATCGGATGTGATGAACAACAGCATCCCTGAGCCAAGCCACCTCCACGGTCAGCACAACGTCTGTAGGCTCACCGGCAGAAGGCAGGTTTCATCCACTTGTTGCTACTTCTGCAAATTCTTTATGCCCACCACAGGCTTTATGCCCCTGGATTTGGACTCAGCACTGGACAAAACCAGAGCTCCCTCACCTTGCAATGCATGATCCTGTCATTTGGTCACATGGACAGCCCCATCCATCCCAGGCATTCTCCTTTTTTACCTTTCTCCTGTAACCCTTCTGCCAAGTGCCAATGGCAGCATTAAGGGACAGGTTCAGTCTGTCTCTTCCTTCTCTAAAATAAATATGATGATGGCTTGAGCCCCAACCCAGAGCCATGCTCCTACTTCTGGCTCTGGAAAGTTAAAACACAACCCTCCTTGGCCACCTTTGCAGGTGGTTCTTCCCAACTCAACATGAATCCTTGAGAACATGGAACCACAACTATATTTTTATTGGTTGGAAAAAGGAAAAACAAACAAAAGAAATATGATAACGGTATACATTTACGTACTACCAAATGAGCAAAACCCAGTGGTCAGTATTACAGTTCCTAGTATTACTTGTCTCGTTTACTGAGGTGCAGAATTCTTAGTAACAACAACAATCCCCATCCCCTCAAACCTTATTCACAGGTCCAATTAGACCCTGTAGTAGGGTGTCAATGGGTGCCTGCCTGCTCCAGTCCAGAGAAGTTGGTACCAGCTTCAGAATGTGAAGCTACCTGGTACAGTTCCATGATGACAGCTCCTTGCTGCTAAGTCAGCATTTGTGCAACCACTGTGGCTCCAGGCTCCTAGAATCACACCACACAAGGTTCAGAATCATGAGGTGGGGAAGCCAAAGCAAAACAGGAATTTTGGACAGACTCCTTACCCTTTAGGATAAAGCAAAACAGGACCCTTGGATGGAGTCCTTTACACTCCACTGTTGACCTTCAGTCCTATTCCTAAACCAGAGTCCACAACCTGTAAACTCAGGTTGACCCACTTGTTCCAGGCCATGTCTCACAAAATTCCTGTACAATTTTTCTACTATCATATATACAATCAGCACACAGATAATTTCCGGAGCAATTACACAATATGTGGTACTATGGGTCAGCCTTGACCAACCAATCCAGTAATTCGCCTACTAGGGGCATAGGATATGTATCAAATTTTGAGATAGGGTTGATTTTTCTGAAGTCTATACAGAAGGGGTTTGTGCTATTCTGTTTGGGCAGACAACTGGGCTTCTCCAGTCACTATGTGACTCCTCATCTTCCTCATCATCCTGGGAAAAAGTAGAGGTGTTTTCCTGATCTGTTGTCCCAGTTCTGTCTGTTTATGATGGGAATCCAAGTGTGTACACCCCAGCAGGGCCAAAAAGACTGTGGAGCATGTAGCTACCAGTGGTTACACTTGGGTCTTCTGATCTGGCGTAAGATCCCCCCCAATGTATATGGTCCCAGTGGTCAGGGTGCTGGGTACCTACAGATCCAATTCTGGCTCCGGAGGGTAGGGGGTTATACATAATTTCTTTGGGGACTTCCATGGCTTGAAAAGGTTCACATGGTAGATCTGTTTAATTTGTCTTTTATCATAGAATCATAGAAGATTAGGGTTGGAAGAGACCTCAGGAGGTCATCTAGTCCACCCCCCTGCTCAAAGCAGGACCAACCATAACTAAATCATCCCAGCCAGGGCTTTGTCAAGCCAGGCCTTAAAAACCTCTAAGGATGGAGATTCTACCACCTCCCTAGGTAACCCATTCCAGTGCTTCACCACCCTCCTAATATTCAACCTAGACCTCCCACACTGCAACTTGAGAACGTTGCTCCTTGTTCTGTCGTCTGCCACCACTGAGAACAGCCTGGCTCCATCCTCTTTGGAACTAGCCTTCAGGTAGTTGAAGGCTGCTATCAAATCCCCCCTCACTCTTCTCTTCTGCAGACTAAATAGCCCAGTTCCCTCAGCCTCTCCTCATAAGTCATGTGCCCCAACCCCTAATCATTTTCATTGCCCTCCGCTGGACTCTTTCCAATTTGTCCACATCCTTTCTGTAGTGAGGGGCTCAAAACTGGACGTAGTACTCCAGATGTGGCCTCACCAGTGCCAAATAGAGGGGAATAATCACTTCCCTGAATCCGCGGGCAACGCTCCTACTAATGCAGCCCAATATGACCAGTTTATCAGGTTTTCTGATTTCATAATCTACTTGTCCTACCTGCTGTATAACGTCATAGGGACCATGCCATCAGACCAACAGTTTTGACTCTGTGTTAGGGAGCAATAGGAGCACCCGATCACCAGGTTTGAACACACAGAGGTATATTCATTTATTGTATATCCTCTTTTGGCTGAACATTCAGAAGATTCTCCCTCCTAAAGGATCCTAGGGCTTCAAGCTTCTAGCAAAGATTAAGTATATAATGGACAACATTTTCACCTCAAGGAGCCTGTTCCTCACACATCTCCCTCACCAAGTCCAAAAATCCCCTGAGGTTGCTTCCTGTATAAGAGTTCAAGATGGGAGAAGCGCTTAGTTGACTGGCATATCTCTCCTACTGCAACCAGGATGTGGGGAAGCAACTAGTTCGAAAGACAAGGATTTGCAGTGACAAACTTCTTTAGCATGATCTTCAACATCCAATTAAAATATTTCACCAACCCATCTATCTGGGGGTGGTAGACAGAAGTTAAAAGAGACTTAATTTTTAGTGGTTCACACAATTCTCTCATAATGTGGTTCCTTGGTTGGTCAAAATCTTCTGGGGCAGTCCTACCCTGGTAAAGACCTTCACTTGCTCCGATGCAATGGTCTTAGCATTCGTGGAGCGCAAAGTCACTGCCTCAGGATACCTTGTGGCATAATCTACAATTATTAGAATGAACCAGTAGCTAGCTGCACTCTTTTCAAGTGGTCTGACTAGGTCCATTTTGATTCTGTCAAACAGGATGCTGACTATGGGAACAGGAACCAATGAGGCCTTTGGCATTCCTCTTGGTGCAGCCAGCTGAGACTCTGGGCAGGAGGCACAGAAGTCACTGACCTCCTTATATACACTGAGCCAACAGAAATGGGTCAAGGTTCGAACCAAGGTTGCTTCTTTGCCTGATGTCCATCAAAGGGCATGACATGGGCCGAGGACACAATTTCCTGGTGGTATGGCTAGGGCACCAGGACTTGGGACTGGACTTCCCTCATTTGATGGTCTCTCTCCAGATAATACAGCCATTCATTCTAGATTTCAAACCATGGAAAGACCTTGACTTTCTGAGGGTCTACTACTTCCCCATTCATGACTGCCACCTGTATGTAGGCCTGGCTCAAGGTTTTGTCATCCCATTGCTCCTCTATGAAATTGGAGAACCTCGAAAGTACACCAGTTTCTGATATCAGGCTGACCACTGGCTCTGTGTGAGAATGGATGTCTAGGGAAGTGTCTGGTTAGCCAGAAGTCCCTTTGCCTGGCCTGTCTGTCTCTCCTATCCAGACCAGATCTATTAGGCCCTGCTCCTGAGGAAATAGGGGTTGAGTTTCCAGCACTGTGTGGAGGTCTCAAAAACCTCTTTCAGAGTTCCCTAAAATGGTCTGAGCCTCAGCTCTCAATAACTGAGCAGGCAAGTGATAGGGCCAGGCCAACCACTAGGGACTGGGTGTGGTCCCTTATGCTGAGCTGTACCCATGTGCTGGGGTATGACTTTGTTTTTCTCAGGAGGCCTTGCAGATGTTACCAAGTACTACCTCACCAGGGTTTGATCACATCCCGAGTGTACAAGCCCCACCACCTCTGTTTCATTTACACTAACAGGGTTGGTCAATGTGACCTGTCTTCTGCAGTCCAGACTTGTACAATAATGCACTCTCTAAGGGGGCAGCCCCAATACCCTGGCCCTGGGCATCTTCACAGAAAGCAAGGGCATTGCCCCTGGTGACCGGAGTCAAAACTTGTTCCTAACCGTCTGGTGGATCTTTCCACTTGGGGTAACCCTGTCGCACTGCCAAGAGGTTTTCACTTGAGGGGCGGGGATTGCTCAGGGATTCTTGGACACTGTCTGTCCTACAACTTTTTGGTGCCATTTAGGTCCCCATCTTTGCTTCTGATTTGAGCCACTGTCAACTGAGGCCCTGCAGTTTCCCTGATACCCGTTAGGACTGAGCTCCAAAGGAATTCTTCTGTTCCTGGAAGTGTTGGGGGAGGATCTCCTTGGAGCTCTCTAAATGGCCCAACATGGCAGCTTGGGATCCAGGCAACGATAGGCAACTTGATCTGCCTAATCAAATATGAGGCCACCAGGATGGCCCACTGTTCCACTGGCCACTGCACTGCCACCATTGCCACCCATTGAAATGTCTCAAGAAAGGCCTCTGCATCGTTTGTGGGCCCCATCTGTGTGAGTCAGATTGGTCCAGCTGAAGGCAGCGTAGCTGCATCCATGAGACCCACAGAGGATTGTTGTGTGAGATTGTTGTTGTGGGAGATTTCAAGGGTGTGTACACTCGGTGTACGCGCTGCTGTTACTGGACCGACAGTTCCTGAATCAGCTGCTGCTTCTGGGTGACTAGTTGTTGTAAGAACTGCTACTGCTGCAGGAGTTGGGTGGCCTGGTCCCCAATCCATTTTAACATATTCCCCAGCATAGGCGTAGTGTGACTGCTATATTTGGGGGAAGGGGCAGAGGGCGCATGTGCACATGCACGCACACACAAGTGCATGCTGAAGCCAGTTCCCTTGGCTCACTGGCTCTCTCCCCCTGCCTGGAGTGGTACCTGGGCTGCCAGTGCTGGGGGGACAGGCCGGCTTAATGGGAGAGCCCCAGCTGCTGCTGGTAGCCACACACACACAGGGGCTGCTGCAGTGATGTCACTGCTCTGGTGCTGCTGCGGCCACCTCCCTGTTGGGGCTCCTGTTGCTGCTGAGGGGACACCACATGCTGGATTCCTCCTTCCACCCCACCCATTCCCATATCCCCTTCTTTTCCCCATCCCTGCCCCCTTCCTCTCCCCATTGTCCTTGCCCCATTCCATCCCCTTCTCGTCCCTCTGCCCAATCCAACTGTCTCTTCCTTCCACCCCCCTTCTCCCAGCCCCACCCTGTCCCTCTTGCCCTGCCCCCCTGTGGGCACTCTCCGTTGTACAGGAAACAGGCAGGCTCTAGGACCCAGGAGATGGTGTCCAGTCCAGCTGCCAAGGCAGCGAACTGGTGCACAAGAGAACAGCTTCTCCGGCCTGCCCCTTCCACTCCCCATGAGCCAAAACGTGCTGGGGGAGGAGGTGCACCGTGGGAAGGACAGAGCCCCGCTCCCGGGCAGCCCCAGCAGAGCAAGCCCTGCAGGGCAGTTCAGCGCTCACAGAAATGGGGGGGATGTGGCACATGATCCCGGGTGACACCCCTTACACCTCACCTCTGTTTGTGGGGGCAATGCCTCCCCTGCACCCCCCAAAACTACACCCTAAATCCCCAAGTCCATATTTTTGGGGAGAAAACTTCATTGCACTTTTAAGGTGATATATATATATTGAGTCCTTACCTGCTTCCTTCTGCAAGGGCTAGATCGGTGCCTACATTCTCCACCAAACTGGGAGAGGGCCTGCCTATGTGGTACCCTCCTGGGGCCCAACAGGGCACTACTCACCCTGTCATGGGGTCTCCGATGGGCGGTTGTCTGCTGTCATGGGTCTGGTACAATGGTGCTTTAGCCATCAGGCTAAGGCACACTTGAGTCCCACCTCTTTCGGGGTATTAAAGTTGAAAAATAAAGGAATACTGTGAACTCAAAACCCGGGTCATCCGAGGAGTCTTTGGCAAGACACCACCCTTCTCTTCAGGGCTTGTCATCTCACCCAATGGGAGGCTCATCCAGGGAGCACGCTGTCTCAGCCTCTTGGCTGAAACCAGTCATCCCTCACCAAGGAAGAAGCAGAGCTCTGCTCTCCTGCCTGGTCAGCCCCAAACTGAGCTAGGTCTCCTCTTTTCACTCTCCTCTCCACTCTTGATATTTGAGAAAGCTGCAGCGAGGTATGGCCAACTGGGTCCACAGACCCTCATTAGCCCTCTCCTTGCCAGGGTAAATGAGGCTGACCGTAACTGGCTTTTACTCTTTTCCACTCTAGGGGGAGCTCCCTGTTTTATCCTTCTAAAGCAAGCCTTCTATCTCTGGGGCTTATAAAACCCCTAGGTCACGTGACTTGGCTTTCCCTTGACGGGGGAAATCCTGGTCCTGCTGAAGTCAGTGGGTCAGGAATTCATTCTCAGTGTTCATGAATGTAACACAGTAAATTAGTCACCACAATGTTTGCTTTAAAAGACACAAGTACAAATTCATGGCAAGTATACAGTGTATATAGACTTGGAAAGAGTAGAAGTTTACCAGTAAGGGGCAGATTTTCCAGAGAGCTCAGCTCCTACTTGGGCACCAAAATAAATGGCCAGATTTTCCAAACTGCTGAACACTTTTTGAAAATCTGTCTGTTATTAACTTGCCTAAATGGGAGCTGAGCATTTCTGAAAGTCTGGCCCCAAATGTCAATACTGAATTGTCTGTTTTTCCCTTGACCAAAAGGTGATAGAAAATGCTATGTTATTAATCAAAGTACACAGAGAGGGTGAGTTAGAAATGTGGTATGTTGCATTTGTGGAAAACTGTTGCACTTTTTGCTGTCAATTATATCCAGCAGTTAGTTAATACTATACTTGGAAATATTATTATTATTATGGTTTTATTTCTGAATCTCTTATAACTCTCTACAGTCACTAACACTGGAATTTAAAAGTATATTTTCAGGTACTGCAAAAATTAAAATAGATGAAATTTTTAAAATACTTTGAATAAGCATTGATATATACTTAGATATCTGTCAATGTAAATGGAAAATAAAAATTAAATCCTTTGGAGCCTAACTATATTGCACATTACCTGGCACAGTGCTTGCCCTGGTAAATTTGCACTTAAAAAATTAATAGCCATATAAAATCACAATGTATTAAAGCCATGAGATTGCAGGAGAAGGGCCTGAGGTGATTTGTCATTTCAAACACTTACATACATGTTTGTTTAACTCTAAGCATGTGAGTAGTTCTATTGAAGCCAGTGGGATTACTCATGAGTTTAAAGTTAAACACATTGTGTTTGCAGGATTAGAGCCTTAGACTGTGAACTGTATGGGGTTGGAATCCTGCCTTCTGGTATGTTTGTACTTTCACCGAGCACAATGGGCCATCTGGACACTACTGTATGATTAGTGTTAAATAATAATCAATATGAGCATTTCAAGGTTAAATCTACTGCCTGAGGCAACTTTTCACCTGATTTCTTCTTTCTCATGCTTTTGACTGATGCACTTCTAAAGAATTGTACTCTTGTGAAAATGGTGTTCATGCGTCAAAACAAACAAGAAAAAAGACTGTAGAAAGCTCAAGGAAAGAGCATGATACAGAGACAATGTTGGGCTTTGTTTGTTTGTTTGGTTTTTTGCCAGTAGAGCCACTGGGCCTGTTCTGATCTCACTTAAACCAGTTTTACACCAGTTGAACTTAATTGATGTTGGTGGAATTGCCCGGAGATTAGATCCTGATCCTGCAACCTGTTCTGAAATAGTGGACTTTTCTGCCCATGGAATCTTATTTCAGTCAATGGGAGTCTGTGCAGGGATAAGGATCCATTTGTAGGGGCAGAGTCTTATGCTGGTGTAACTGAGAGCAGAACCAGGCCATTGGCGTCTATTCACTGGGTAGGTGTTAAATAGCGTTGAAGAGGTTTTGTTACTGTTCTCTCTGAAAGTGCCTGATCTACTTCCAAAAGTAGTTTCCTACTTGACTCACTAATCTGTCACGAAAAAATTCATGCTGTTGCAATCTGTCTGAAAGAAATGGTGCAAATTAATCAAAAACAATCTTAGCAGGATATTATTTCCCCTGACAATCTGACAGCATTTTGAGTCTTCATAAATTTCTGCTGTTTATGAAAGTCCTTGTAGCATCATCTTGCAGTGTGCTCTTTGGGTTGTACCAGTTATGTAGTTCTGGCAAGTATGTTCTTACAATCCAGCTAAAGCAGGTGTTGCCCGTTGAGGTGCTGATGTGTTACACACTGATACAGTGTCTCAGCTAGAACATTAAACAAACTCCCAAAGCTTTATTTATTGAATAGTTAGTGTTGTGAACTCTTTGTGACTCCAGAATGGAACCACTTGAGCAGATGTCGTATTTTATCCAGCAGAGGGCAATGGTAGAGGTACAAATTGGGGGAGGGTCAGAAAGACAATTGTAGCATATCAATGTGTAGTTTGGACACATTGGCCTGATTCTTACTTTAGTGTAAATTGGGAGTAAATCCAGAGAAGTCAGTGGAGTTACATCCGTACAAAACTGATGAATATAATGGGAGGAGAATCAGGATCAATGGTGAAAATACTGCACTGTTATGCAACATTTATTCAGGCAAAATGTCCACTAACAACAACAGAAGTTTAGTCAAAGTAAGTACTTTAGAATTTGTCTCAGAGTTAATAAAAACAGTTTTTTTAATTGTCAACAAGCAGGAGAATTAGAAAATTTTAGAAGTAGAAGATTAGATGTTAATGGAGTGATCAGACATCCTGATATTATTGGGACCATCCCAATATTAGGGGCTTTGTCTTATAAAGGCACCTATCCTACTTCCTTCCCCCCCCCCTCCCCCCACCCAAAAAAAAAGTGTTCTGATTTTTCACACTTGCTGTCTGGTTACCCTAGATGACAAACCTCAACCAGAATTCAGCAGATCAGTTGGGCTGTTGACCCCGACGTTGCCTGGAAGACTGCAAAACACAAGTTAAAAAAATCCCCATGCCATAGAATTTCTTACATACAATCTGCCCTCTCATAACCCTCAGACAGAAAATGCTGCAGATACCTCATAAAATATGACAATGTATTATCCAAATGCACCAAAATGCAGAATCTGATCTATAAATCCAGTTTCTTGGAGTATGGCCCAGACCTTTCTGACTTCGTTGTTTTTCACTGCAGTTTAGAGATTCAGTACAATAATATTAAAATCCTATGCATATGGGTTTGTTTGGTTTTTTTGGTGGTGATGTAACTTGAGTCAATCACTTGTGTAATAAACATTTTTAAAAGTTGTAGGAAGACTAGGGAAAAATCATTTAAAATTAGGCTAGGGAAATATATAAATGTAGGCTCAGGAAATATATTCTGGGCTTTAAAAATCATTAGTTTTCTAATTTATGGAGATTTTTTTGTGAGAGATAATAAAATTGCTAAGCCTTCAATTCTTGGCATTGCTCTTTAGAATCAGAACAGAACCCTAGCAATTAACTGGGAGTTCTCAGACTCTGCCAATAGGATGATGTGCTTGTCTGCGTGTATCAATTTTCCAACCCCTAGGACAGAGAGAGGAAAGCTTTAGGTAAGGAATATAAAGCATTATAAAGACAATTATTGTTAACAAAAATAGAGCAGAATCATTACTGGTTCAGCTCCAGCAAACTACAAGGACCTGTGCTGAATACAGGGATTGAATAGGGTAGCAGTAAAAAAATCATACACTCTAGTTTATTGAATTTACTGCTGGTTGTTGTGTAAACCGCCAAAATTGGAGTTTACAATCAGAAAATTATAGCTCATCTTTCTGCACACAGTAAAATTCATAATATTATTGTCCAGTAAGATGAGAACCCAGGGGAACCCTGATTTCCCGAACCCTCAGTCTCTGACTCCATGTTTTCTGATATTTGTACCTTGTCCCACATCTAAAATTTTTATCAAAACCAACTTTTGTTTTCATAAGACACTAACTTTAGGTTTCATCCAAATCCCATTGAAAGCAATGGAAAGATTCCCATTGACTTCAATAAGGTTCTGATTCAAAGCTCATTGAAGGTTTTTGGTTGTCCCCCAAGACTCTTCATAAAACTGGGATTTACCAAAATGTTGAACCCTTTCCTTCAGAAAAAAGGAGATAAATTGGCACTCACCTCCTCCACTATGGTATCAGTAACTCTTTGGCCAAAGCATCATTAGTTTAATAAAGCAAATAACACATAGTTCTACAGGTAAAAATGGACTATGAGGACTTGCCTTAAAATGCCTACAGCTCTGGAGCAGTCACCATCCCAGTGCATTGCATCCTCAGAACCTGTGGATTGCCAGTAAAGGATAAGGGATGTAGACAGGACAACCATGTGTAGACTTGAGATCAGTGGACTAGGCAAACCCGATGGGCAGTACGGGCAGGAACTGTTGTGTCTCCATGCTATTTGTAGCCCTCCTTTCCTCCTCACTGGGAGCGTATCTGACACAACTGCATTGCTGTCACTGGCTCCTCCTTCTTGCAATGCTTATGAGACCCCTATGTTGTAGGACACAGAGTATGACAGTAGAGTTAACTCTTCTTGCAGAAACATTAACTTGCACAGCAATCAGCCAAGTAAGATAGTTTCCAACCCCTCCCCTCTCTGGCAGACCATGGCCCCTTTTTCATGCCCCTTGGTATGCACAGTGTTAGTGTGGTAGTTGTGGTAGGGAATAATAGTGCATAGCTGTTTTACCACTCTGTGTGGTCTCCCCATAGCTATTGCTGCATGATTAACACGCTTTTGCTCCCCTCCACACTGCAGAATAGAGGGGTTCATAGGGCCCATTATAAAACAGAAAAAGGCCTCTGCTAGTGGGTGGTTTATACAGTCTCACGGTCCATTTTAGGTTTTCAAGAAGCGGTTAATCGCATTCTTAGGAAGCACATTGATAATGATACCCAGGAGACTGCTGTCATCACCTTTCTATTTGGCAAAGGGTTTGGAAACTGTTGCAAAAGAGCGGCAGATGCAGGGTCCTGGAAAAAGCCATCATATTAAAAATATTTCTTACTGGTCAGTATTTGTCATTTAGACACATATTTAAATGACAGAGACTATTTTTGATGGCAAGAAGAGGGTGAACAAACATGCAGAAAAGTTTATTAAATCAAACGAGGTTTTAAAAAGCCGTATTATTGTTCTAGAACACAATGGCCTTTACTGTTTTTGTTACTAAGTCCCACTGTGATTTAAAGCTGCTGACAGCACCAGACGCTTACAATGAAATCATCTCTCTTTCTTCTCTGTAGAGTTCAGGCAGACACTCATTTGTATGTATGAGTTCAGCCTGTCTGCTGTGTCTGGCCAAAGAGGCAGATACTAATGGCATATGTTAATTACAATCCAACAATTTCCTTTCATTTGGGTGTTTATTAACATTCTCACTTTTGCCCACAGAACCAGCTGGCATGGGCTGCTTAGACTGTTTTGGGTCACATGTTATTTTCATTCTGGGTTCATGATGTACAATAGATTACTTTTGTCATTCAGCCAGTTAATTTTACATCCCAGATGATAGGTTTGGTTGGTTGTTTTTTTGTTGTTGTTTTTTTTGGGGGGGGAGAGGATGGGGGTTGTTTGTTTTTGTTTTGTTTTTTTCTTTTTAATGTTACATGGAGGAGGAAATTAAAATGTTGACTTGAGAGCAAATTTCATGCTATTGTTGTCAGTCTACTCAATCATTCCAAATATATTTCTGTACTGAAATACAGAATCCTACAACAACATTGTTAGATAATAGATCCAAAAGTCAGGACAATATCTTAAATAATTTGGAATTTAGTGGAACCATAAACTATTTTGGATAACTACTGAATGAGGGATTGCAGCCAGACAGGTTTAAGATGGGAATTGCTGTACAGACCATTCGGCCACCTTGTCTAATATCCTGACATTGGCTAGTGTCAGATGTTTCAAAGAAAGGTGTAAGGAACCTCATAGTGGACAGTGCTGGAATAATTTGCCCTTAGGTGAAGCTTCTTTCAAACTTATCAGTGACAAGTTGTGTGCCCTGAAGCATCAGGATTTATATCCCTTTTTAAAAAAAAACCTTTTTTTTAATTAACTGGATGTTCTCATTATCCATATCAATATCTAATCCTTGTATGAATCCTACAAAGCTATCAACCTCAATGATATCTTGTGGCAGAGGGTTCCACAGGCTAAATATGTGTTGTATTAAAAACAAAAAATCCTTCTCTCACTTTTGAATGTATTGTTTTTCAGGCCTCTTGCTCTTGAGTTTACTGATTACAATTACGTCAGAACCCAGCTTTGTGTAGTTCATATTATTCCCTCCAGTGTGTATTACATTGTATTTGTCAGCCCTGATTTTCATCTATTATATTGTTGCCTATTGAACCAGTGTTGGTAGGTACTTATGAAGTGCCTCACAGTCTTCTCTGGTCTTGATTAATCTTGGGGGGATATGTGTGTAATTTGCAAATTTTGCCACCTCACTGTTCAACTGTTTTAAAGTAATTAATAAATGTATTAAACGGTGGTCTTAACACAGAACCATGGTCTTAACACAGAACCGCGCACTTCCCCCAGAGCGTCCCTGCCTGCACCCTGGGCAGCAGGAGACTGCCCTGCTGGTCCAAGCTGCGCTCCCTCACCAGCCGCTGCCGGCTACAAAAGAGAGCAACGCCAGCAGCAAGCTGAGGTGGTGGCACAGCCGCGGCCTGCGGAGGGGAGGAGGCGCACACGTGATGGCAGCCCTCCCCCCCCCCGGCACCCACCACAGGGGAGGCGAGGGGGCTTCCTGGACCTGAGAGGGGCTGGCCCCTAGGAGCATGTACAGTGATGGTGCCAGGTGAGTGTGCTGCCAGGGGGGAGAGGGCTGGGGGGACTGTGGACTCCTCCTCTCTGGTCCCAGCCCCGGGGCAGCCTGTCTGCACCCAAAACTCCTCATCCTCAGCCCCGCCCCACCCCAGAGCCTGCACCCCCAGCCAGAGCCTGCACCCCAACCCCCTGCCCCAGCCCTGAGCCCCCTCCTGCACCATGAACCCCTCATCCCCAGCCCCACCCCAGAGCCTTCACCCCCAGCCAGAGACCTCACCCTCCCACAACCCCTCATATTGTGCAATATAGGGAAACTGTTAAACGCTTACTGTTTCCAGTCCATTTTTTACATTATTTTAAAATATATATATTGGCTTACAAGGCGGGGGGGGGGGGTTGGCACTTGGACCCATTCTGGGCACCACCAAAAATTATACAACCCTGCCACCCCTGTATAGCAGATTAGAGAAGCATGATTTTCCTTTACAGAAGCCATGACTGTTTGTCCCTCTCATATCATGTGTATACACTGGTAGGCGTTTAATCAGTCTTTTGGTTGAACCAATTTTCTTAGTGCTGAAGTAAAACTCACTGGTAATTTTCAGGGTTACCCCTAATGCTGTTTTAAAAAGATAAGTATGGTGTTTGCTACCCTTCAGTCTTCTAGCTAAATTTAATAAGATTGAATATTTTGGGTAATAGCTCAGCCACGTCATTCTTAAATTCCTTCAGAACACTTGAAAGTATACTATCTGGCCCTGGCACACAGTTACTGTTTAATTTATCAACTTGTTCCTGCATATCCTCTTTTGCCACTCAGTATCTTGGCTTTCTTGCCTAAAAAGAGTAGGGCTAGGGTAGGTATCTCCCAAACAATGAGACTCAGTTCAAAGAACTCAGTTCACTTCCCTGCAATGTCCTTATCTTCCTCAACTGCACCCTTAATTCCTTGATAGTTCAAAAGTTTTCTCGTAAGCTTCCTGTTTCTGATAGAGCAAGAAAAATTTTAAGTACCTCTATCACTATTTGCTACTCAAATCCCTTACTAATATCTATTTTACATTTTACATGCTGCAATCTATGTTCCTTTCTACTGGCTTCACAAAGTCAAAAACAGCCTCTCCTTTCCCCTTTTGTCTTGTGTGCTCCAGACCTGTTTGTTCTTAGAAGCAATCATATAAGGTGTAAAGAAATTGTGGCCCTAAAACTTGTCCCAATGTGACACATTTAGATGTGGATAGTTGAAGTCACCCATTATTACTATTTGATTAGACTTAGTTGTCTCTTTGGTCTTCAACATAGTCCACTCAATGGACTCAATATGTTGGGTAGGGGTGCGACACAGACTTGCCTATGGCTCCTTCACATCAGTCAGTGATTCCTCTGTGAGCAATTCTCTGCTGTCTAGTTTGGTAACTTTTATGTACACTGGAGTTGTAAAAATGAGTCAGGATCCGGCCCTATATTTTTTCCCTAATCAGGAAGTTCAGCAGTAGAATCTTACTAGTATATATTTTGTGGAACTTATTTATATAAACAGCACTGAAATGCCATAACACCACAAACATATACAGATAGATTAAAATATGTAAAAAAAACCCAACAACCCTGAAAAAGATGTGAGAATGATGGCACTAAAATCCAAATGAATCCAAGTTTAATTAAATGGACATAACAAAAGGCAACTTTTTATTTACTCAGCAAGAGGTATGTGTTTAACTAGGGAGAGCCCTTAAAGCCTGAGAGCTAAACTGATTACGTATGTTCTTTAAGGTCTACAAAGGGAGAGAATGGAAAAATCACCACTGGGATGAGTAAGCAAGAATAGCAGAGTAAACAAGATTTTTCAGCGTTTGCATCCAGTGAAATCCCCACACAATCACTTGTCACAGAATATCAAACACAGTGCAGAGCTAGTGCCGAATGGGAACAGGCGCTTGATTTAACACTCTCTTTATTGAATATGACTTTGTTTCTCATTTACAAGCAAGGAATATTTAATAACTTGGCCATGCACTGTTCACACACTCGTAGTAGTTATGGCAAGTTGTTTATTTATTTATTTTTTTATTGACATGCAGCTACAAGGCAAAGCATTTGAATTCTATGAAAGGAGTAGTTTGAATTTATTGTTCACACCAAAAAGATTGACCATATTGTGATTTCACAAGTAGAATAGAAAACAATCCTTTAGAGATATCCATTATATGTGTATACAATTGTTAATGTTGTCATAAAAGTATCACGTAATCAGGCTATAAATACAAGGTTAGGGATGTACATATAGGGCTAAATTTTCAGAGGTGTGTGCAAGTGTGCATGTGCAATCACCACAAATGCAAGGCCAATCATGTTGGTTGCGCACACAAATGGACAGTTGCATGTCTAAACTATTATTTTTATATTCAGTCGCATTTTACATTCTTTTTTACATGATTTGCTGCCAAAATGCTTAATGACTCTTCCATTGCTCTAGAATTAGAAGATGACAGAAGTTAGAGATGGTAAATACTTAAATTATCTTCTGCATCTTCCTACATATGTAAGATTGTTCCCTACTCTTGAGAGTTTCAATCTAGTTCTATATGTATGAGCAAGGGAGCTTGCAAGCCTTCCCTGTTGGGAAATCATAGAATCATAAAACTGGAAGGGACCTCGAGAGGTTATCTAGTCCAGTCCCCTGCACTCATGGCAGGACTAATTATCTAGACCATTCCTGACAGGTGTTTGTCTAATATGCACGTAAAAATCTACAACGATGGAGATTCCACAACCTCCCTAGGCAATTTATTCCCATGCTTAACCACCCTGACAGGAAGTTTTTCCTAATGTCCAACCTAAACCTCCCCTGCTGCAATTTAAGCCCATTGCTTCTTGTCCTATCCTCAGAGGTTAAAAAAAACAATTTTTCTTCCTCCTCCTTGTAACAACCTTTTACATACTTGAAAACTGTTATCATGTCCCCTCTCAGTCTTCTCTTTTCCAGATTAAACAAACGCAATTTTTTCAATCTTCCCTCATAGGTCATGTTTTCTAGACCTTTAATCATTTTTGTTGCTCTTCTCTGGACTCTCTCCAACTTGTCCACATTCTTCCTGAAATGTGGTGCCCAGAACTGCACACAATACTCCAGTTGAGGCCTAATCAGAGCGGAAGAATTACTTCTCATGTCTTGCTTACAACACTCCTGCTAATACATCCCAGAATGATGTTCGCTTTTTTTGCAACAGCATTACAGTCTTGACTCATATTTAGCTTGTGATCCCCTATGACCCCCTGATCCCTTTCCGCAGTACTCCTTCCTAGGCAATCATTTCCTATTTTGTATTTGTGCAGCTGATTGTTCCTTCCTAAATGGAGTACTTTGCATTTATCCTTATTGAATTTCATCCTATTTACTTCAGACCATTTGTCCAGTTTGTCCAGATCATTTTGAATTTTAATCCTATCCTCCAAAGTACTTGCAACCCTTCCCACCTTGGTATCATCCACAAACTTTATAAATGTGCTCTCTATGCCATTATCGAAATCATTGATGAAGATATTGAACAGAACTGGACCCAGAACTGATCCCTGCGGGATCCCACTCATTATACCCTTCCAGCATGACTGTGAACCACTGATAACTACTTTCTGGGAACTGTTTTCCAACCAGTTTTGCACTCACCTTATAGTAGCTCCATCTAGGTTGCATTTCCCTAGTTTATTTATGAGAAGGTCATGAGGGAAAGTATCAAAAGCTTTACTAAAATCAAGATATACCACATCTACTGCTTCCCCACTATCCACAAGGCTTGTTATCCTCTCAAAGAAAGCTATCAGGTTGGTTTGACACGATTTGTTTTTGACAAATCCATGCTGACTGTTACTTATCACTTCATTATCTTCTAGATGTTTGCAAATTGATTGCTTAATTATTTGCTCCAAATGTTTAATATTCAATGTACATCCTCCTTTGCTTCCCTCATTCCAAAATATATAATCATGGACCACACTAAACAATTCCTTTCTTTCCTTTGAGTTAATTTATTTTCTGATTTGTCATCATTTAGTAGTAATTGTGGGTGATTGTGTATCTGAAATGAAGGTTCTCTCCTGTGGGGTGCTGCAGAACCCCATTGTGCCCCTATCCTGTTCAACATTTAGATGAGTCTGTTATGCAGGTTAGTAAGAAGACATGGGGTGAGTAGTCTTTAGTTTGCACATGATACGCTTTCAGTGTATCTATCTCAGCTGAGCATGTCCAATGAAGTGGAATGGATGACCCAATGCCTGCCATGCATGAGAGGCTAACTGGATAAGGCTCTATCTAGATAAGGCAGAGATGTTGCTGATAGGTCAGAAGAAGCAATAAAAGAAGAATTGACAAGTATGATATCAGTACCCCTGACTGAGGGAATGCATTTGATGAGGTAAATGTGACCATTTATGTTCAGTGAAGCCCAGCTACTCTTACCCATCCCTTTCTCATATGCAAACTAGGAAAATGTGGTCTAGATGAAATTACTGTAAGGTGGATGCACAACTGGTTGAGAGACTGTACTCAAAGAGTAGTTATCAATGGTTTGCTGTGAAACTGGGAGGATGTACCTAGTGGGGGCCTGCAGGGCTCAGTCCTATTCAATATTTTCATTAATGACTTGGATAATGGAATGAAGAGCATGATTATCAAAACTGTGGATGGTACCAAGCTGGGAGAGGTTGGAGGACAGGATTAGAAGTCAAAATGACTTTGACAAATTGGACAATTGGTCTGAAATCAACTAGATGAAATTCAGTACAGACAAGTGCAAAGCACCACACTTAGAAAGTAAAAATCAAGTGCACAACTGCAGCATGGGAAGTAACTGGCTAGGTGACAGTGGCTGATTCAGAGGGAATGAACAGAACAGGTAATTATAAAGTGATCCATCCCCTGTCACCCATTCCAAGCTTCTGGCAAACAGAGGCTAGGGACACCATCCCTGACCATCCTGGCTAATAGCCATTGATGGACCTATCCTCCATGAACGTATCTAGTTCTCTTTTGAACCCTGTTATAGTCTTGGCCTTCACAACATCCTCTGGCAAGGAGTTCCACAGGTTGACTATGCATTGTGTGAAGAAATACTACCTTTTGCTTGTTTTAAACCTGCTGCCTAATCATTTTATTTGGTGACCCCTAGTTCTTGTGTTATGAGAAGTAAATAACACTTCCTTATTTACTTTCTCCGCACCAGTCATGATTTTATACACCTCTAGCATATCGCCCCCCTTAGTTGTCTCTTTTCCAAGCTGAAAAGTCCCAGTCTTATTAATCTCTCCTCATATGGAAGATGTTCCATACCCATAATCATTTTTGTTGCCCTTTTCTGTATCTTTTCTAATTCCAGTATATCTTTTTGTAGATGGGGCAACCAGATCTGCACACAGTATTCAAGATGTGATATATAGAGGCAATATGGTATTTTCAGTCTTATTATCTACACCTTTCTTAATGATTCCCAACATTCTGTTATCTTTTTGACTGCTGCTGCAAAATGAGTGGATGTTTTCAAAGAACTATCCACAATGACTCCGAGATCTCTTTCTTGAATGGTAACAGCTAATTTAGACCCCATCTTTTTAAATGAATAGTTGGGATTATGTTTTCCAGTGTGCCTTACTTTGCATTTATCAGCACTGAATTTCATCTGCCATTTTGTTGCCCTGTCACCCAGTTTTGTGAGGTCCCTTTGTAACTCTTTGCAGCCTTCTTTGGACTTAACTATATTGTAGTTTTGTATCATCTGCAGGTTTTGCCATCACACCGCTTACCCCTTTTCCCAGATCTATGAATATGTTGAACAGTACCGGTCCCAGTAAAGACCCCTGGGGGACACCATTGTCCATTCTGAAAACTGGGAATTTATTCCTACCCTTTGTTTCCTATCTTTTAACCAGTTACTGATCCATGAGAGGACCTTCCCTCTTATCCCATGACAGCTTACTTTGCTTAAGAGCCTTTGGTGAGGGACCTTGTCAAAGGCTTTCTGGAAATCTAAATACATTATATCCACTGGATCATCCTTGTCCACGTGCTTGTTGACCCCCTCAAAGAATTCTAGTAGATTGGTGAGGCATGATTTCCCTTTACAAAAACCATGTTGACTCTTCCCCAACAAATCATGTTCATCTATGTGTCTGAAAGGGCACAGCCTGTTTACGTCAACCTAGTGCCTGAACTTTGCCATGAAGTGGAGTAATCTACGCTTCATGCAATAGTGTTCAGTAACATATACCGTACGGTGGTTGTGTACTAAATTGGAATCTACTCTTTCCATAATGGGTGATATGAGGGGGAAAACACTGCCCAAAGCCTCTCTGAAATGCAGCTTGCAATCTGGCAAGATGTGCATTTGGCTGTGCTGGCAAAGTGTTAGGTCACTTTATTCCTTGTATCTTGTCTACAGAACAGATTGCGCACAGTACTTTGTATATGTTGCTAGGAACAGTTTTGATTTAATATATTAATACAAATGGATAATTGGACTGCATGATTTGGGTTTGGCAATACTGCTATAGACCCCTACTTGGGAGTGGGACCCTATTTTGCTGGGCACTGTCTGACAGAATGGGGCATGTCGGTATCGGATTGTGAACGCCATCTTGTTTTGTGAACTCCTTTTTTCTACTGCCTTCCATTTTGTATGCCAGATACCATTTTGTGGTCTGTCTTAAGAAACCAGCCTTTGTAGTATATAGGTATGGATTAAGACAGTAATGCAAAAGCCTACAAGTCTCAAGCCTGTAAAGACAATAGCTTAGCCAGACTAACTGAGGCCCAAGGCCTAAAGATTTGACATAAGTAACTAACCCATAAATGACTCTATATCACAAGGCATCACAAAATAGAGTGATGTTATAAGTAAGAGTTGCTAACCTGACAGGTAACCACAAGATGCCAGTTTATACCAGTTTTAGGTATTTTAAGTTTGGAAGATCAGCAGATGTTCAACCACAAGAATATCATATTAGCTAATTGATCTGTATGCTAATAAGCATGAGGTAATTAACCTATTAACCTAATGGAGACGGTCACCTAAACATTAGTAGAGTAAAGAAATACAGATAAGGAAAAGGGGGCTAAAACCCCTACTGAATATGCATTAGGCATAGTGGGAGTGAAAGCTGTATCCCAACCTGCATGCCTGGAGAGATGCAAGCATGATGACCGCTGGTGATGAGGAGGAGGATGACTAACAATTCATGGTGGTGTTGTTTTTTGCAAGGGATCGTGTGAATATGTGAATACTCAGACGGCAGTTTTGATCATTCTGTATTATTTCTAGCTAACTGTGTTAATAAAGCCATTGCAAGGACAGAACGCCTTTCCTAAGTGTGATCGTCTCTTGTGCACGCCAGGGTCCTAGTAATAACTCTAATATTTCTGGGTCTAGTCATGTGGCAGACTCTTGCCAAACTACAAAGTGTTAATTGACTTTTCTAAGTGATCAATATAACTAATACACAATCAACAGATCATGCCACACCTGACCTTGACATGCCCAGCATATTCCAGACACTGTCCTGCTCCAAAAGGGTGTGGAACACCTCAGAGAAGACTATCAATGAGAGACCCATCAAATTATGAATGACTCAATGACTGGTGCACCTCAGAGAACAATGATTTTCTTCAAACAGGACTCACATACTGGGGACTGGAATTTCCTAATCTAGGCAAAACAGGGTTAGGAACTGTTTAAGAGGGGGTGATTTCTGTGAAAGGGAGGCCATTCACTGCCACATGGCAGAAGACTAGACTGAAGAGAGAGAGAGAAGACAAGAGTGTCTGCCTCACCTGGAGGATAGCTAATGTGGTACCAATTTTTAAAAAAAGCTCTAGAGGCGACCCCGCCAATTACAGGCTGGTAAACCTAACTTCAGTACCAGGCAAATTGGTTGAAACTATAGTAAAGAACAGAATTAGACAGATAGATGAACACCATTTGTTGGGGAAGAGTCAACATGGTTTTTGTAAAGGGAAATCATGCCTCACCAATCTACTAGAATTCTTTGAGGGGGTCAACAAGCATGTGGACAAGGATGATCCAGTGGATATAATGTATTTAGATTTCCAGAAAGCCTTTGACAAGGTCCCTCACCAAAGGCTCTTAAGCAAAGCGTAGTGCTTGGTGCCCAGGAGATGGTGTGGGTCAGAGAAGCAGGCAGCAGCATGATTGCGTCTGGTGGGGAGGAGACAGGGAGAGCACCCAATCCCAGCTCCCTCCCCCATCCTCTTTTACTGGCCAGAAGATTGTGCAGCCCTGCTTCTCTTCCTTCCTTAACTCTTCTCCCTCACAGGCCAGCCAGAGGACACCGGGGGGGAGACAGCTCTTGGAAGCTCAGTTTGGCTCTTGTAGCACTGGGTCACCAAGTACTGTAGAGCCAGGAGTTACATTCCTGGTATAAGATAAAGCTTTCCTCACATCCACTTTAACTTACTCCCCCAACACTCCCAGCACCCTTATCAGCATGAGACCAAATTCAGCCCCTGGCATAAGCAGGCACAGCTCCATTGGTTTTAGTAGAAGTTGGACCCACTTACATCAGGGGTCAATTTTATCTCAGTAGAATAACAGATCTGAGTATGGTGCACATCTGATAATATCAAATCAATTCAAGTTACACTGCATTTCTCCAGACATACACCTTCTAAGTAACTTACACCACCATTTCTGTAGCTACTGAAGTTGGCCCTCTGTCTTCCAGTTAACACTTCTATTCACTTGTATGCATGCATGTGCACCCCTACTCACACCCCTTTAGAAGATATTTTAACATCAGATACTTAACTAAACTATTAGTTGGCCGAAAATAGCTCAAATCTGATGAACATCAGCATAAACTGCAAGACTCCTCTTTTCCCAGGTACCTGAAAGTGGAGAGGGTGGGAAGAATAGTCCAAAAGGGGAGGTGAGTCTGAGTTGCTTAAGCTACTGTGTAAGGTTCTCTCTGACTGTATAGCTGAACTTGATGTATTTTTAAGTTATGTCAAGGGTTCCGAGAGCATATGGATGGGTGCTTCTTTTGACATTTCTCTAACTCAATAAACCGCATGAATATCTTGGGCCTTAATGTAATCTCAGTTCCACTACTTTTGCTCAGGTGTAACTCCACTGACTGCAAACTACTGTAATATAAGTAAATCCTTTAAAGGAGCACCAGCATTGATTGTGCCAGTAGACTGTGGCAGGGTCATGCTATTTTTTCTTATTAATTCTGTTTTTTTATATATCAGAGGGGTAGCCGTGTTAGTCTGGATCTGTAAAAAGCAACAAAGAGTCTTGTGGCACCTTTAAGACTAACAGATGTATTGGAGCATAAGCTTTCGTGGGTGAATACCCACTTCGTCAGACGCATGTTTTTTTATATGGCAGTCAATTAATCACAGTTAACTCATGCAATTAACTCAAAAAAATTAATCGCGATTAAAAATATTTTTAATCGCAATTAATCGCACTTATAACAATAGAATACCAATTGAAATTTATTAAATATTTTTGGATGTTTTTCTACATTTTCAATATTAATTTAAGTTACAACACAGAATACAAAGTGCACAATGCTCACTTTATATTATATTTTTTATTACAAATATATGCACTGTAAAAATGATGAACAAAAGAAATAGTATTTTTCAATTCACCTCATATAAGTACTGCAGTCTCTTTATTGTGAAAGTAACATACAAATGCAGATTTTTTTTTTTGGTTACATAACTGCACTCAAAAACAAAACAGTGTAAAACTTTAGAATCTACAAGTCCACTCAGTCCTACTTCTTATTCTGCCAATCGCTAAGACAAACAAGTTTGTTTACATTGACTGGAGATACCACTGCCTGCTTCTTATTTACAAATGTCACCTGAAAGTGAGAACAGGCATTCGCATGGCACTTTTGTAGCTGATGTTGCAAGGTATTTAGATGCCAGATATGCTAAACTTTTGTATGCCCCTTCCATGCTTAAAGTGGGGAGAAGGGATGTAATTATCTCCAAAGGACATAAAGACAATCCAGGGAATTATAGACCAGTCAATT
This sequence comes from Platysternon megacephalum, assembly GCA_003942145.1. NCBI lineage: Eukaryota > Metazoa > Chordata > Testudines > Platysternidae > Platysternon > Platysternon megacephalum. Next base: position 36,329,805 of record QXTE01000002.1, on the reverse strand, counting down.
TAATTTCAGTCCCCGAAAAGATAATGGAGCAAATAATTAAGCAATCAATTTGCAAACACCTAGAAGATAATAAGGTGATAAGTAACAACCAGCATGGATTTGTCAAGAACAAATCATCAAACCAATTTAATAGCTTTCTTTGACAGGGTAACAAGCTTGTGGATAGTGGGGAAGTGGTAGGTGTGGTATATCTTGACTTTAGTAAGACTTTTGATACTGTCTCGCATGACCTTGTTAGGCAAAAAGATTCTTTTCTCCAAGAATCAGGCAAGCACAGACAATACTGAAAGGGGTTTATTCACGGTACCGGGAAGACTGATAAACAGCTTCAAAAATATGGTGCCACCGTGGCCAGTTATATACATTCTCTTATCAATTCATTTGCATTTATCTGTACATACAGAGACAGACATTGCTACAAGTCAAGAGAAAACCCTGAACAAAGATAAAAATAGGAAGGGTACATACGTATAGAGGTCATCCTAATTGCATCAAACATCTATGGCTACCTTGTGGGGGAAAGAGGTGGGGTGGGGGGTAGGTCTGAAAGTAAACAGGATGAAATTCAATAAGGACAAATGCAAAGTACTCCACTTAGGAATGAACAATCAGTTGCACACATACAAAATGGCAAATGACTGCCTAGGAAGGAGTACTGCTGAAAGGGATCTGGGGGTCATAGTGGATCATAATCTAAATATGAGTCAACAGTGTAACACTGTTGCAAAAAAAGAAAACCTAATTCTGGGATGTATTAGCAGGAGTGTTGTAAGCAAGGCACGAGAAGTAATTCTTCTGCTCTACGATGTGCTGATTAGGCCTCAATTGGAGTATTGTGTCCAGTTCTGGGTGCCACATTTGAGGAAAGATGTGGACAAATTGGAGAAAGGCCAGAGAAGAGCAACAAAAATGATTAAAGGTCTAGAAAACATGAGCTATGAGGGAAGATTGAAAAAACTGAGTTTGTTTAGTCTGGAGAAGAGAAGACTAAGAGGAAACATGATAACACTTTTCAAGTACATAAAAGGTTGTTACAAGGAGGAGGGAGAAAAATTGTTCTTCTTAACCTCTGAGGATAGGACAAGAAGCAATGAATTTAAATTGCAGCAAGGGCAGTTTAGATTGGACATTAGGAAAAACTTCTAACTGTCAGGGTGGTTAAGCACTGGAATAAATTGCCTAGGGTGGTTGTGGAATCTCCATTGATGAAGATTTTTAAGAGCAGGTTAGACAAACACCTGTCAGGGATGGTCTATATAATAATCCTGCCATGAGTGCAGGGAATAGACTAGATTAGCTCTTGAGATCCCTTCCAATACTGCAATTCTATGATTCTATGATTGAGATCTGTTTGAATCAGCAATGAACCTGAGCTATTTGCCAGAAATGTAAAGGAAAATAACCCAGTAGATGCTGAAAGAGGAGTCCAAAGTTTTCTCTGGAGATGATAGAGACATGGGACAAACCCCTTGTCTGTGGATGCATATTAAGTTATATGACCAGCAACATGTACAGAAGACTTACTCCTTTAACTCTTTATATAATGGATGAGGCACTGAGATGTATCTCCAGGATCTCCTAAATAGGGGATGGATCTCAAAATCAAATAAATCCTATTCATTATCAGTGGTATGTGTCCAGAAAAGAGGCGATAGTCTAAGACTCTGCATAGACTATCGGGAACTGAATGGGAAAAAAACCCATACTGGTAGAGAACCCATCCTTTGAATTTAAGATGTTCTGATTGGATTAGGAGGTAAATCTTGGTTCTCTGTTTAAGATTAAATGAAAGCCTATGCTCAAGGTTTCATGGCTGAACAAAGCTGTCACCTCACAGGTTTCATTACTCCTTGGGGTCTATATGAATGGGTTAGAATTCCATTTGATTTAGCAAATGCAGCTGCTGCCTTCCAGTTGTGTTTGAGTGTCTCGTGGAGCATAAAGATGAGGTGTGTATTCCCTACCTGGACGATAACCTTGTGTACAGTGGCACTTCTGAAGAACATGTGGAGAATATAAAAAGAATGTTACAACAGTTACAGAAGCATGGAATTAAGCTGAAAGCTGGAATGATGGTATCTGCTGAAGGTAACAAGATGGATCCAACTGACACCTTGGCTGTTCATGATCTCTAAGAGAAACCACCAAACTTCACAAGGGATATTTGAAAGCTGCTAGGCTTCCTCATCTCTCCAAGGTACATTCAAGACTTTCCTCAAATAGCAAAGCCATTGTATGACTTGTGTCAGATTCCAATAGAATAGTCAACATAACACCATCAAAAGTAGACTAGAAAAAGATTTCCTGTGAAAATTTTGACAAATTTGATATGTTCCTGTGAAACATTTTGATTGTCAAATCAGCATTTTACAGCAGAAAATTTCTATTGCAAATTTTTTGACCACTTCTAATAATTATCATGGGCTACACTCATTGCTCCTGTGCAAGGACTTACAGAAGCCAAAAGGCAAGGAAAGGGATCTGGACAAATGCCAGCCAAACAGCCAGTTACCTTCATCAAACAACATCAAAAAGTTTTAAACCAGAAAATTAACTGCCTGGTACAGCCACCATGAATAGCCTATCCCAATTTTTCCTTACTCTTTATTCCTCACCCAATAAGGGATTAGATAGTCTTACACCAACATCAGAAAGGTAAACCAAGAGTCATGAGTTAGTGGTCAAGAATGCAAACTGCAGCTGAGAAGAATTATCACCTTCACGCAGGAAAGCTGGAGTTTCTAGCCTTGAAATGGGCTGTAACTCACAAATGTTGTGACTACCTCTACTATGCGCACTCCTTGATGGTTTACAGTGATAACTCACTAACCTGTGTTTTCACCTCTGACTAGCTAAACATCACAGTAGACAGGTGGCTTGCCGAATTAGCTGACTTTGAAGTTAATGTTAGATATTGCCCAGGAAAATCTAACGTGGAGGCAATGCTTTACCCAGAATATCCCTTGACATGGAAAAATATATGACAAGTGAAGATGTTGTTAATACTGTTTTAGAACAGCAAAGACATGACAAAGTATCTTGGTTAGCAGTTATACTACCAATCCTTTGGTAGTAGAAGATTTCTCCATGGGCATTAAATCCACCATAAAGCTTGTTCCATGAGAAGACATTCTGGCATCTCAGAAGGAAGATCCAGCTATTTGTAAAATTCTTCAATATGTGTCCCTGGGGCACAAACTGAATAAACAAGCACAGCTTGCACAAGCCCCATTGCTGCTTAGTCCTTTCAGAGCTCACAAAACTCTGCTGCTGCAAACAGAGCTGTCCCCTTTGACTCCCTCAGCAGACCTTCAATCCTTAGCCGGACAGGGCACAAGTAAATCTAACGCTGACATTCCTTTGAGTGCTGCACTAGTAGCAGTTATGTGTGAAAATTCAGGGGAGAATACAGCCCCAAACCACCTCCCTAAAACAATTAAATGAACTTCAAAACCAAACATGCTACTGCATGCCATATTGCTACACTCTCAACAATCCAAGATTCCTTTGTTAACCCAGGGGATAAAACAAATGTGAGAAACGTAGATTTGGGCAGAGAACCCTCCAAAGTGACTCCATATTCTTCCAATCCAGTGCAAAAACAACTGATTTATGGGTATTCCAACAATCCCAGATATTCCCAACTGGCCTTCTTGTAAATCAATTGTCCAGCAATGTCATGCAAACATTTGTAATGTATTTATCCAGTTGAATGCTTGTAACTCTTGGCATAGTGTTGAAAGTCTGGTAAAGCTCTTCCTGTTTAGCTGTAATCATTCACCAGGCCTGATCTGCAAGCACTGCATGCCTGGAACTCCCATGGGTGTCAGTGGAAGTTGTGGGCACAGATCCCTGGGTGGACTGGCCTTTTAATTAGTTTAGGAAAGAAATAATTATATTGTAATTTTAATGTGGCAACAGGAAATTTTACAATGGAAAAAAGTTGATATCTATTCCCAAATCTGTCTTCTTTAAGTTACCAGCTTTACCTCACAGTATCTTTCCCTCCATCCACTCTTAACTCCTTTAAAAAAAATTGTTTTACTGGCTTCTTGTATTTCTCCCCATGGCAGTTTATTCGGTACATTAGCTACATGTGCTATTTAAAAAATTCCACGAACATTCCTTCTGGGCCCACCCAGCCTAAACTCAGTTTGAATTCTTGACCCCTTCTAGTAAATACATTAGCTCTCTGCTTCATTGACTTTCCCAACTCACTTCAGATCTAAGCTGAAAGCATACTTGCTTCTGTCTATTAATTTCTCTCTTCCTCTACGATTGTCCAGAGCAGCATTACTGAGCCCCTTGAAGCATATTGAGATATAATGAGCATGAATGCGGTACACAATTATGTTGTATTGTAATTCACATAGCCTAGTACAACATTTGCGGATGACACAAAATTATTTAGGGTACTTGGTTCCTGTCTTATTTTGTAAACTTGAATAAGCTCCAGCTCATCTGCTGTTTTCTAAGGAATACAAAGCTAGCTTCTCTAGCCTTGTCCCTCAAGTAACCTCAAGTCCCTGTACCATGCTTACTGAACTCTGCTAGAGCTTCTATATTCCTCTTCACCATTTATTTTTAATTGAATTTATAAAATATCTATAGGTGCCCTTCCGATATTCTAGATATCTACCTCATAAATTAAAACACAAACTCACAGTCCATGAATATAACCACTCCAATCCTCAGAACCTCTCCCTTCTCCATAGCCTAAGAAAAGAGGGGAAAAAACTAGCTATACCAGAGTGGTATGTAGGATTTAAGTTAAGTAAAATAGAAGTGATAAAACTACCTTCATTACTGATTATTATATTTAATGGTCTGCACTAATATTACATTTAATGGTTATGCATTTAGTGAGACATATGATATAGATTAATTATCAGTTGTACACGGTATTTACAAATTTTTATTTATAAAACCACATGGCAATTGTCCATTTCAAAAGATGATGGTGTAAGCAGCAAAGCAGTTCAGGTACTATGTCATGCTGCAGCATCACAAGTGTCTAAAAAAGTCCAATTCTTGAGTGACAATCCTTGCCAGAAATAAGCATTAGATGCAGAGTCAGAGGATGAAGTGAGCGCACTACTAGTGTCTGAGGCCTTCTGCACTTTCCTCTTAGCTCTCTTCATTTTCCTCTTCCTACACCACTTCTCTTCAGTCTCTGACTCCCTGGCACAGTGTGGCCCTCCAGTGTGGCCTGTTGCTAGCTGCATCTTCCCAGCTTGTGGTGTTGAGGTTGAAAGTTTAAGTCCCTCTTGCAAATGTTCTTGAACCTGAAACTAGGGTGGCCCTGGAGCATCCACAAGTGTTCCATACAGGAGGTCCTTTGGAATGCATCCATCATCCATCTGGTGCAGATGATCAAGCCAATGGAGACATGTGAGTTTGAGAATAGTGATTAGATTTGGCAATTTTGCTTTCTTAAGTACTTCAATGTCAGGAACTTTAGCTTCCCACTGGATATTTAATATATGGCTAAGAGAGCGGGTATGAAAGGTGTCTATCCTTAGGGGTCCACCTCTTGCTACCACACAGAGGCATGCTTAAGACACACATCTTCAAAGTTAATTTCCTTACATGGGTTTGGTCAATTGGCCAAATGTGGTAGCAGATCTTCCAATGCAAGAATTAAGCTTGTCACCTAAAGATAAATCTGATACAGTGGATCCTAGATACTTGTGTAAAAGTTCTGCTTCTAGTGTGGTGTTAACTATTGAAACTTTTGGTGCAGTCAACACACCTAGTGTTGTAATCATTGTTGTCTTTAGGCTGATGGTTAGTTCAAATTCATCACAAGCTAGCACAAAGCTATTGCAAAGTTGCTGAAGCTCCTTTTCACTGAGTGTGACAAGCCCTGTGTTTTCAGGGAAAAGAAGTTCTCTTATTAGAGGTTTTTGCTTTTGCCTTTTAATCTTAGATGTGCAATGTTGAAGAGTTTTCCATGTGAACTTGTATGCAGATACACCCTTAGTGCTAGATGAGAAAGCATGATGAAGCAGCAGAGAGAAGAATATACCAGACTGTTGGTGCCAAAACATATCCCTTTTTGACACCACTGCAGATTTCAAAGCTCTCAGATTGATTACCATCATACTGGATTGTCACCTTCATGGAACGATCAAATCAGGCTCAGTAGGATTGGGGTGCAACCCATTCTCTCTAGCAATTGAAAAAGGCCCTTTTTGCTGACCAGGTCACAAACTTTTGTAAGATCTACGAAGGCCGTGTAGAGAGGTTTTCCAGGTTCTTGATGGCTTTTTGTTGCAGGTGCCTTCATGCAGAGACCATGTTGACAGATCTACTGGGACAGAAACCACACTGATTTTCTGGATTTACATGTTCAGCAAGAACTTGCACTCTTTTGAGAATGACCCATGTGAATGCCTTGCCAGCAACACGCAGGAGATACATTCCTTTGCAGGTATTGCAGCCACTCTGATCTCCTGTGTTTTCATAGTGTTATGATGTTGGCATCCTTCATGTCTTATGGTACTCTGCCTTCCCTCCAGCAGGCGAGCAAGACATTGTGCAGATGTTTAAGTATAAACTCTCCACTTGTTTCAATACTTTATCTGGAATTCCATCTCTTCCTGCAACCCTGCCTGGTGCCTGGATCTCATTTACCGAGGTTCTATATCAAGCTCTTCAGTGATCTGGAGTCTGGTGAGCACATTTAACACAGCTTCTGAAACAGTGGTTTCACATGAATAGAGTTTGTGATAGTGTTCCACTGGCCAGTGAATCTGTTTGCTTCTGTCAACGATGTTGCCTTCACTAAGAGATTTGAGTGGGGCAGTCTTCTTGGTTGAAGGGCCTATTGCTTTCTTGAGTTTATGGATTGCTGTGCCTTAATGAAGCACCAACTCTTTTTAATGTAATGCTTCTTCACCAGGCCCACAGTTGGGAGAACATCCAGCACAGAGAGCATACATCTAACTCCAAGTGGAGTTTTGAACACTTTACTCCCTTCCATCGCATTTCGGTGGTTAACCATGCTATTATGACTTAGTTGGATACAATCAATTCCCCCATGTTCCCGTCCCTCTTATATAGCACAGAAGGGGACCAAGTACTTATAAATAGCCTTTGTGAGCTAAAATCAGTCCTAATCTGAGTTGGTGCAACTCCACTGGCTTCAGTGGAGGAGTATCCATTTACCTCAGGGTGAATTTGGTTCTGTAACTTTACTCTAGTGTGTTGGGGGAGGGTTAACTAAAAAATTTCATTGTAACCAATGGGCAACTATGCAGCATGTAAGAATGAAGTGACTTTGAGTTAGAAAGTCACTACATACAAACAACAGTGATCATTAGTGATCAGTTCCAGATCTGTACTGCTTAAAGTAAACTGCAACCCCATCTGATGTCGATTACTTTTTTGCAGGCCAATCACAATAATTAACTGATTTTTATGACATTTCTCTCCGCTAATGTAGTAAAACTAGGCATCAGGAGCTGTGGAGACTGTTTAAAGTGTGTGTGTGGGGGGAGGGGAGGGGGGGTGACATAGATTTGCATCCCTGTCCCTCTCCTTTCCTTCTTGGATGCCCTCTCTAACAGCTTGACCCCCTCCCAAGGCCAATAAACCCCTACACCCATCTCTCTATATGTGAATGAGTGGCATTGCGACCTGCTGCCTGCCTGAGTGTTGCTGTGACCCTGTGTGCCAGATTGCAATGTCACTCACATTTGCCCGCCATCTACCCCTGTCATGATGGAGGGCTGGCCAGGCCAGATCTGAGGGAGTGTATGGTGGTGTGACCTGGTGCAGGGGATCACCACTTATGTTTGGCCATCCAAAAAGTGGTCACCCTCCCCCTCACGTCTGCCCCCTATGCTTAGGCACTAAAAATGAGCTTCAGCATGTACTTACCTTCAGTGGAAAGGGGCTATGTAGGCTGGGGCAAATCCTCACCTCAGGACCAGACCTGTATTGGGGGGGATGGGGTCTGTGCAGGGAAAGGGAAGGAGGGAGTCCTTCCCCAAAGCCATGCAGTAGAAGTGGAGCCTCTTTGTGGAGTTTAATCCAACCACGTGGCAAAAGTAGCCTCCAAGCCTTTGTGCAAGGAAGAGAAAAAGGGAAGGGAAAAAGACCAGGGTGAGGGTGGAAATGCATTTGGCTGCAAAGAACTAGCTTCGTCCCACAGGATATGCTAAAAATAGTGGCTGGGCCCAAGGGACTAAGAACAATAGATCAAATCCATTCTTGATGTAATTCCACCCAAGTTAGTGGAATTATACCATAAGAACATAAGAACGGCCGTACTGGGTCAGACCAAAGATCCATCTAGCCCAGTATCCTGTCTACAGACAATGGCCATTGCCAGGTGCCCCAGAGGGAGTGAACCTAACAGGTAATGATCAAGTGATCTCTCTCCTGCCATCCATCTCCACCCTCTGACAAACAGAGGCTAGGGACACCATTCCTTACCCATCGTGGCTAATAGCCACTAATGGACTTAACCTCCATGAATTTATCCAGTTCTCTTTTAAATGCTGTTATAGTCCTAGCCTTCACAACCTCCTCAGGTAAGGAGTTCCACAAGTTGACTGTGCGCTGTGTGAAGAAGAACTTCCTTTTATTTGTTTTAAACCTGCTGCCTACTGATTTCATTTGGTGACCCCTAGTTCTTGTATTATGGGAATAAGTAAATAACTTTTCCTTATCTACTTTCTCCACATCACTCATAATTTTATATACCTCTATCATATCCCCCCTTAGTCTCCTCTTTTCCAAGCTGAAAAGTCCTAGCCTCTTTAATCTCTCCTCATATGGGACCCTTTCCAAACCCCTAATCATTTTAGTTGCCCTTCTCTGAACCTTTTCTAGTGCCAGTATATCTTTTTTGAGATGAGGAGACCACATCTGTACGCAGTATTCAAGATGTGGGCGTACCATCGATTTATATAAGGGCAATAATATATTCTCCGTCTTATTCTCTATCCCCTTTTTAATGATTCCTAACATCCTGTTTGCTTTTTTGACCGCCTCTGCACACTGCGTGGACATCTTCAGAGAACTATCCACGATGACTCCAAGATCTTTTTCCTGATTTGTTGTAGCTAAATTAGCCCCCATCATATTGTATGTATAGTTGGGGTTATTTTTTCCAATGTGCATTACTTTACATTTATCCACATTAAATTTCATTTGCCATTTTGTTGCCCAATCACTTAGTTTTGTGAGATCTTTTTGAAGTTCTTCACAGTCTGCTTTGGTCTTAACTATCTTGAGCAGTTTAGTATCATCTGCAAACTTTGCCACCTCACTGTTTACCCCTTTCTCCAGATCATTTATGAATAAGTTGAATAGGATTGGTCCGAGGACTGACCCTTGGGGAACACCACTAGTTACCCCTCTCCATTCTGAGAATTTACCATTAATTCCTACCCTTTGTTCCCTGTCTTTTAACCAGTTCTCAATCCATGAAAGGACCTTCCCTTTTATCCCATGACAACTTAATTTACATAAGAGCCTTTGGTGAGGGACCTTGTCAAAGGCTTTCTGGAAATCTAAGTACACTATGTCCACTGGATCCCCCTTTTCCACATGTTTGTTGACCCCTTCAAAGAACTGTAATAGATTAGTAAGACACGATTTCCCTTTACAGAAACCATGTTGACTTTTGCCCAACAATTTATGTTCTTCTATGTGTCTGACAATTTTATTCTTTACTATTGTTTCAACTAATTTGCCCGGTACCGACGTTAGACTTACTGGTCTCTAATTGCCGGGATCACCTCTAGAGCCCTTTTTAAATATTGGCATTACATTAGCTATCTTCCAGTCGTTGGGTACAGAATCTGATTTAAAGGACAGGTTACAAACCCTAGTTAATAGTTCCGCAATTTCACATTTGATTTTTTTCAGAACTCTTGGATGAATGCCATCTGGTCCTGGTGACTTGTTAATGTTAAGTTTATCAATAATTCCAAAACCTCCTCTAGTGACACTTCAATCTGTGACAATTCCTCAGATTTGTCACCTACAAAAGCCAGCTCAGGTTTGGGAATCTCCCTAACATCCTCAGCCAGGAAAACTGAAGCAAAGAATTCGTTTAGTTTCTCCGCAATGACTTTATCGTCTTTAAGCGCTCCTTTTCTATCTCTATCATTGAGGGGCCCCACTGGTTGTTTAGCAGGCTTCCTGCTTCTGATGTACTTAAAAAACATTTTGTTATTACCTTTTGAGTTTTTGGCTAGCCGTTCTTCAAACTCCTCTTTGGCTTTTCTTATTACATTTTTACACTTAATTTGGCAGTGTTTATGCTCCTTTCTATTTACCTCGCTAGGATTTGACTTCCACTTTTTAAAGGAAGTCTTTTTATCTCTCACTGCTTCTTTTACATGGTTGTTAAGCCACGGTGGCTCTTTTTTAGTTCTTTTACTGTGTTTCTTAATTTGGGGTATACATTTAAGTTGGGCCTCTATTATGGTGTCTTTAAAAAGCGCCCATGCAGCTTGCAGGGATTTCACTTTAGTCACTGTACCTTTTAATTTCTGTTTAACTAACCCCCTCATTTTTGCATAGTTCCCCTTTTTGAAATTAAATGCCACAGTGTTGGGCTGTTGAGATGTTCTTCCCACCACAGGGATGTT
>QXTE01000002.1:36296850-36318913 GCA_003942145.1 Platysternon megacephalum | reverse complement strand
CTTTGTTCTGTCTGTTACTACTTGGAATCACTTAAATCCTACTTTCTGTATTTAATAAAATCACTTTCTACTTATTAATTAACTCAGAGTATGTATTAATACCTGGGGGAGCAAACAACTGTGCATATCTCTCTATCAGTGTTATAGAGGGTGAACAATTTATGAGTTTACCCTGTATAAGCTTTATACAGGGTAAAATGGATTTATTTGGGTTTAGACCCCATTGGGAGTTGGGCATCTGAGTGCTAAAGACAAGCACACTTCTGTGAGCTGTTTTCAGGTAAACCTGCAGCTTTGGGGCAGGTAATTCAGACCCTGGGTCTGTGTTGGAGCAGACGGGAGTGTCTGGCTCAGCAAGACAGGGTGCTGGAGTCCTAAGCTGTCAGGGAAAACAGGAACAGGGGTAGTCTTTGCACATCAGGTGGCAGTTCCCAGGGGGGTTTCTGTGATCCAACCCATCACAGTACCCATTTTATTATTTAGACTTCTAGCATTTGTGTACAAGCACTTAAAAAACTTGTCACTGTTTATTTGTCTGCCCTTTTCTGATGAGTCCGATTCTTTATGTGAATGTTTCTCATCTGATCTGGCCCTTACATTATCCTCTTCCATCCTCTGCTCCTGACTAGAACCTAGAGAATCTCTATCAATAGACTCTCCTCTAAGAGAAGTCTCTGTCCGATCCACATGCTCCTCTGCAGCAGTCGGCTTTCCCCCATCTCCTAGTTTTAAAACTGCTCTGCAACCTTTTTAATGTTAAGTGCCAGCAGTCTGGTTCCACTTTGGTTTAGGTGGAGCCCATCCTTCCTGTATAGGCTCCCCCATCCCAAAAGTTTCCCCAATTCCTAATGAATCTAAACCCCTCCTCTCTACACCATCGTCTCATCCACGCATTGAGACTCTGAAGCTCTGCCTGCCTACCTGGCCCTGCGCGTGGAACTGGGAGCATTTCTGAGAATGCCACCACAGAGGTCCTGGATTTCAGTCTCTTCCCTAGCAGCCTAAATTTGGCCTCCAGGACGTCTCTCCTACCCTTCCCTATGTCATTGGTACCTACATGTACCACGACCACCAGCTCCTCCCCAGCACTACACATAAGTCTGTCTAGATGCCTCGAGAGATCCGCAACCTTCGCACCAGGCAGGCAAGTCACCATATGGTTCTCCTGGTCATCACAAACCCAGCTATCTATGTTTCTAATGATCGAATCTCCCATTACTAACAGCTGCCTTTTCCTAGTGACTGGAGTTCCCTCCCCCAGACTGGAGTTCCCTCCCCCGGTGATGAGTTTGGTCAAATGTGTCCTTTAAAATGAAGAACTGTGAGTTGGTGATCTCAATCCTGTCCCTAAAGAACAGAGGCCACCTCACAAACCCACTTCTACCATAGAAACTACCCCTAATTGTCACCCTTGCTGGCAGCCTCAGAAGAGACATGATCCTTCAGATCATGCTGAGGCATTTCACCAAATAAATCCTGATTATTTGGGTGTTAGGGTGAAAATCACTTCACCTACATAACTTCTTAAGGAACATAAGCACTTCAACTGCCTTAAATCCTTCAGGTGGCACAATGTAAGCACTTAAGCCACCTTAAATCCTTACTAAGTCTTCTCGTGGTATTAGCACTTAAGCTACTTTAAGGCCTTAAGGCCGGTGGGTGCATATTGACATTCATAGGAAAGTGTGCACGTCTGAAAGATACCTGCACATGCAGTGCATCCCCCAAAGTACAAACTCTCAGACACTGTGATGTTTTGTACTGTGCTTTGTCAGAAAGCATTTTCCAAATGTCCATGCCTTTCACTTTCAACTAATTTTGATTCAAGCTTGGCCCTGGATGTAAAGGAGTGATGAGTATTAACATGCCAAGTTTATAGTAACATAAAAATTGCTATACCAGATCAGACCTGTGCTCCAGAATCCAGTCTCCAAGATTGGCCAAGCCCAGGTACTTCAGAAGAAGGTGCAAGAAATCCAAAATGAGCAATTATGGAATAACGTCCATAGGCGAACTTCCCCTTACATACACATACATATACTTAGCTCACAACTGACTGAAGAGATTTTGCTCAGACATTAAAAAATATCATCTTTGGATTGTGGTCAACCATGAAAAGTTTCATCTGAAAAGGTGACTTTTTTGGCAAGTTATGAGCATGTGAAAACCGGGACTTTTATGGAAAGTACTTTTGCAACCTTAACCACAGTGTTAATCTCAGGGGAATGCTGTAAGGAACTCAAGTATCAGAGTGGTAGCCGTGTTAGTCTGGATCTGTAAAAAGCCACAGAGAGTCCTGTGGCACCTTTAAGACTAACAGATGTATTGGAGCATAAGCTTTCGTGGGTGAATACCCACTTCGTCAGATGCGTCTGATGAAGTGGGTATTCACCCACAAAAGCTTATGCTCCAATACATCTGTTAGTCTTAAAGGTGCCACAGGACTCTCTGTTGCTGTAAGGAACTGTTATTCATAAAAAAAATCTCTCCACAATGAGGGCTCCAATCCTGCAAACCCTTACTCCTTTGAATAATCCCCTTGCAGATGATAAAACTAGTGAGTTGCATGAGGTAGGGCCATTCACGTGATTAAGGTTTTGCAGGATTGGGCTCCAGATTAGCAGAACAGTCCCTCAGGATCACCTGACAGACAATAGTTTCAGTTCAGAAAATTTCCGGTTCTAATCTTATCTTATTCCGTTATCTTCTTTACACTCAATAGTGCTGTGAATGGCGTAATGCTGATAAAACCTTCCTGTAATGTGGCATTGTGGAGCTGTGCTTTCTTAATGACAATGCTATTATGTATATACAGTGTTTACACANATAAGTCTGTCTAGATGCCTCGAGAGATCCGCAACCTTCGCACCAGGCAGGCAAGTCACCATATGGTTCTCCTGGTCATCACAAACCCAGCTATCTATGTTTCTAATGATCGAATCTCCCATTACTAACAGCTGCCTTTTCCTAGTGACTGGAGTTCCCTCCCCCAGACTGGAGTTCCCTCCCCCGGTGATGAGTTTGGTCAAATGTGTCCTTTAAAATGAAGAACTGTGAGTTGGTGATCTCAATCCTGTCCCTAAAGAACAGAGGCCACCTCACAAACCCACTTCTACCACAGAAACTACCCCTAATTGTCACCCTTGCTGGCAGCCTCAGAAGAGACATGATCCTTCAGATCATGCTGAGGCATTTCACCAAATAAATCCTGATTATTTGGGTGTTAGGGTGAAAATCACTTCACCTACATAACTTCTTAAGGAACATAAGCACTTCAACTGCCTTAAATCCTTCAGGTGGCACAATGTAAGCACTTAAGCCACCTTAAATCCTTACTAAGTCTTCTCGTGGTATTAGCACTTAAGCTACTTTAAGGCCTTAAGGCCGGTGGGTGCATATTGACATTCATAGGAAAGTGTGCACGTCTGAAAGATACCTGCACATGCAGTGCATCCCCCAAAGTACAAACTCTCAGACACTGTGATGTTTTGTACTGTGCTTTGTCAGAAAGCATTTTCCAAATGTCCATGCCTTTCACTTTCAACTAATTTTGATTCAAGCTTGGCCCTGGATGTAAAGGAGTGATGAGTATTAACATGCCAAGTTTATAGTAACATAAAAATTGCTATACCAGATCAGACCTGTGCTCCAGAATCCAGTCTCCAAGATTGGCCAAGCCCAGGTACTTCAGAAGAAGGTGCAAGAAATCCAAAATGAGCAATTATGGAATAACGTCCATAGGCGAACTTCCCCTTACATACACATACATATACTTAGCTCACAACTGACTGAAGAGATTTTGCTCAGACATTAAAAAATATCATCTTTGGATTGTGGTCAACCATGAAAAGTTTCATCTGAAAAGGTGACTTTTTTGGCAAGTTATGAGCATGTGAAAACCGGGACTTTTATGGAAAGTACTTTTGCAACCTTAACCACAGTGTTAATCTCAGGGGAATGCTGTAAGGAACTCAAGTATCAGAGGGGTAGCCGTGTTAGTCTGGATCTGTAAAAGGCAACAGAGAGTCGTGTGGCACCTTGAAGACTAACAGATGTATTGGCGCATAAGCTTTTTTGGGGGAATACCCACCTCATCAGACGCATCTGACGAAGTGGGTATTCACCCACAAAAGCTTATGCTCCAATACATCTGTTAGTCTTAAAGGTGCCACAGGACTCTCTGTTGCTGTAAGGAACTGTTATTCATAAAAAAAATCTCTCCACAATGAGGGCTCCAATCCTGCAAACCCTTACTCCTTTGAATAATCCCCTTGCAGATGATAAAACTAGTGAGTTGCATGAGGTAGGGCCATTCACGTGATTAAGGTTTTGCAGGATTGGGCTCCAGATTAGCAGAACAGTCCCTCAGGATCACCTGACAGACAATAGTTTCAGTTCAGAAAATTTCCGGTTCTAATCTTATCTTATTCCGTTATCTTCTTTACACTCAATAGTGCTGTGAATGGCGTAATGCTGATAAAACCTTCCTGTAATGTGGCATTGTGGAGCTGTGCTTTCTTAATGACAATGCTATTATGTATATACAGTGTTTACACAGTTTCTTTACCAATGTTTGCAGGTCAGTTGTAAAATAGCCCTGGAGCCTGCAAAATACTGTCATTGTTGGATGCAGGGTCATTCTATTTTTACACACTTTCACTTTAATTGCAAATCGTTAGTGCAGCAATTTCTACAAAGGGGTTATGCAAGCATACCCAAGTTGTTTTGAATTCTTTCCTCTTCCCTGATTTCCCATGTGAGGAGCTACTATTATATTGTCAGTATCTCAGCAGATCCAAGTTTTATGTTTGAATACCTCCAATGTAGGGATATTCAAATAAATCAAAGGGTTTAGAATCACTGACCACACTCATCCCTATGAAAATGTACTAACCATAGAGAACAGTGAAAATTCAGGCTGAAATCACTCTACCAAAAGTCTGAGTTGGGTTTAGTTATAAAGAATGTCATTAGTGTGACATCTTTTTGTGACATTCTGTAAGCCATAGATATGAATAGAGTGTTTTCGCTGCTTCATACTTGAGTAGCAGGCATGAATTCACGTCAGCTGAAAGCAGACATGTCCTTTGCTTGAGACCCGTGTCTTTGAAGGGCCCAGTCCTGCAAGCTGTGGGTGCTAAACACCCATAACACCTAGTAGGCATTGGCAACTGACTGTTCTCAGCATCTTCCATGATCTGATCCGAAAAAGGAATGAAAAGTTTGAGAGCCTTAGAGAGAACCCCAGGCTCAGCCATAACTAATCCTGAGTAAGGACTTCAGGATCAGGTCCCGTGAGAGTTTGCTTTGCTTTGTGAATCTCCTACCAGGTGACTTATAAGCCTGACACTGTCACAGAACTTGCAGAGAAACCACATGATTTAAGGAGTATTTTGAGAGAAAGTTGACTTGAACAGCATATCCTATGATAGCACCAACATAAAATGGGCCACATGCCCCTGTGACTTGTGCACTGCCAGGATAGGAATTTACTTTACAAAACATATCCACGGGTACACCACAGGTTTGGATTCGCTCCGCAGGTCAGGAGGAAATGGATTAGGCTATAAGGACATCCCCACCCCACATCTTATATGAAATTTTGGCACATGAACAAGACTTCTCCCTTAGGTTATAAGGTTGGCCAGCAGTGGGGCCCAAGGGTGCTGGAACAATTTTTACAGGAGGGTGCTGAGAGCCATCGAACCAAACTGTAAGCCCTGTATATAATGGAAACCACTTCAAGCCAGGGGGTGCTGCAGCACCTCCGGCACCCCTAGTTCCAACACCTCTGGTGGAGCCTCTGGCAGTGTGGCTCCTGAAGAAGCCACGTTGCCAAAGGGCTAGATAGAGCAGCAAGACTGGGAGGCAGTGCAGTGGCACCAGGCCTTTGCAGAGCAGGCCCTAACTTCCAGCAGGCACCCCTAAGAGCCGTCAGTTTGGGGATACTGAGGGAGGTAAAGATTTCTTTTCTTTCATTTTGTGACTAAGCTAAGAGGAGCCTACCTTGCTAGGCTTTGCAGAGTATTCAACCTAGGTGCGTTAAATGACCCATTTCTTTTGTTTTACTATCATTGTTTCTCTTTTTAGTCAGTTTTGTTTTTAACATGATTATCTGACTCATGGACTGTTGGCTGGTAATTTCACACAGACCGCCTTGAAAGAGAGCAAAGTCCTTCAGCCTCTGAGGAAAGGCAGAGAAGGCACAGGGTGTGTGTGAGACAGATATTGCAACCCCATGCAGTATCTTTGAGGAACATTATATTACATTTATGAATGGTTTATGTATGATTGTATTCTATTCCATGGAGGGAGGGTTACCATAGCTCCTCCAGGAACTTAAAACTGGGGGGTGGGGCAATTAAGGCAAGTTGCCTAGACTGTTAATAATGCCAGAGCGTCCCCCTGATGTCAAAGGGAGCAGAGTTCAGCCAGCACTGACCGCTTTTGCAAATCTCACCCCAGACTCGCTGTCTCCCAAAGCAGACCGGCCACTATGCACGATGGGCTTGCTCCGGCCATCTATATATAGGCAAAACCCCATGGCAGTTCAATGGGGACAAGGCCAGGGCCTGATACTCCACCCTGCTCATGTGAGTAAGGGCTAATCATGTGGTTGTTTGCAGGGTTGGCCCTATGGTAGCAATTGCAGTGAGATGTAGATTAATAAAGAACCTGATAAACTAAAGGAACCTTAGCTGCACACTTTAAAAAATGTTGCTCCCAGAAAATTAAAACTCGTTTGCATTTGTGGTATATCCCCGCCTATGCCTGTGCCGTCTGTACTGATAATATGCAGTGGTGTTGTAGCCGGTCCCAAGATATTAAAGAATCAAGGTGGTAATAGATAGAGGTAATATCTTTTTATTGGACCAACTTCTGTTGGTGAGAGAGACGAGCTTTCGAGCTACACAGATCTCTTCCTCAGGTTAATAGCAATGCCCACCCACAACTGCTTAGTCTACATTTCATTATCTGCATAAATTACTTCCAGGGTTCAAAAAAATACTAAATCTCCTCTTTGCCTTAGAGCTGGAACCTTCTTCCCTGGTATCGTTAATCACACTAGTCCCTGGGCAGGCAGTAACTTCTGCATACAGAGGCACTGTCATCAGGATTTCCAAATGTTCCACCTTCGCTTTTAATGCAACGCTCACGGTTTGAAAGAGAGAAATAGGTTGAACTCCCCCCCCCTCAACAGTCTAGGCATGTAGAATGGTTCAAGCTGCTGATCCCGTGAAACACATCAGAAGTCATCAGAAACATCTTGCAAATCTTTAGGCTGGCTCTAGAACAACAATCCTTTCTGGCACTGGAAGTATAAATTCTTCATAATGGATTACAGATCAAACGCCCTAAAACAAGACCTTGTTATTACCTCACATATTATTTGACTTGAGAAAAGAAAAGACTCCTAGTATACCAAGACATCTTTGTTTATCTGAATAAGAGAGTTCTAGTTGGTCCAATGGGATTCATAAAAACAGACTGCATGCTTTGCTTTAGTGGCAATGGAAACCATATGTAATATGCACTTGTTAAATTGCTGATATCCTGCAGAGACAATGATCACTATGCTGTGATCAGCTGCTTAATAGCTAATGGCAGGAGACTTTCGGATCATGGTCAAGAGTTCATTTTGTTTGCTCAGCCATTATTATTGTTGTGGGGTCTTTTTGAGTCTCGTCATTGTGCTTGGTGTTGCACAGAGAGAAAGATATTGTTCCTGCTTGCATTCTTAATGAGAAAGGCAAAGCAGTTGAGACATGTAATAAACTGGATGGTTAGGTGAGGGTTGAACCTCAACTGGTCAACTATCAAAACAATGTTTATAGGAGAAATGTGTAGGTAAAATCCTGGTCCATTAGAGTGATTGAAAAATCCCCATTGACTTCAATAGGGCCAGGATTCCGGCCTATGTGTTTTTACCATGTCCAGAGAAGGCGGGATGAGTGTTAAATGTCCTGATTCATGAACAGTAATTTCACTGGAGTACTGTAATCGATTTGTTTGACTTTCTTGAGTGGCGTCATTGACAATGTGAGAATGGTCAGGCAAGTACTACATGACTGCCAACATGATGACTTCTGCTATGTATTGGCATGGGCAGGGATTTCCAAAGCAGCCTATGGGAGTTGGTGCCCGAATCTCACTGAGCTTCAGTGTGATTTAGGGGCCTAACTTTGAAAATCCCAGGCAGGCTTTCTAGACAGAGTATAGTTTAAAGAGGTGATGTAAGAATTTCTTCAATTCTTTCATATTTTATTAACCAATATGAAACAAATATGTGGTCTGGAATAACACACACAGGGAAGTCTAATTTGGGGTGATTAATGTGCTCAGCTAGACACTGTGGTCAGATGTTTGGCTGCATGTGTTTTTTCTGTGTGCTTCCCCAGCTCTGCGCAGATAGTTCGCACAGCAGACCTTGAGCGAACCGCCCAATGACCACAAGATCTGTTAAGGTACGAAGGCGCCCAGCCAGGTTTATTGTCAATGAAGCACGGTAATAGCACCTGGCAGACTCTATGAGGATACTAAGACATGTATGTCCATGACAATGGATGCAGCTCAGTCAGTGGCGGGACTTTCCACTGCCCCCTAGGCTGGCCAAAGATACTCCCTCTGAGGTATACCCTGATAAAAACAAGTTACGTACTGTCATCCTGACCTTATCTTTTAGGAGGGGTCCGTGTGTTTCTGTTATCCTTCAGAATGTTTTTTGTACCATCCTTGATATCAGGATGTTCTGGTACCACTTGATATGGGGATGTGTTTGCGTGAGTACTCTGTGCTTAGCACTTCTTAGGAATGTGTATTTCTGCACTATCAGCCCTGTTCTTGCCAGATTCTGTGAGCAGGTCCTGCCTCATACCAGACCTCTGATACAAGGGCTTATGTCTCAGGCTCTCTTCCTACTACAGTTCCCCGCTTTTTGTCTTTTTATGGGGAGGATGTTTACCCATCATCCCGGAAAAGGATAATGCACGGACTGAAAATGACCCCGTGGCCTAAACACTATTTCTTGGCCATTTTGCTTTACCCATTCATACATTCATGCCCCATGTGTCCAGTGGTATGCACATTTCTTTCAAAAAATGATGCCGCCCTCCAGGTGCTAATTACTTATTTTGGGCCTTAGCTACATTCCCCGGCTTTTGTTGGTTTTTCTTTTATATTAGCATTTGTTTTATTTGCCGGTGACTGCCTCATACCAGGCCTCTGATACAAGGGCTTGTGTCTCAGGCTCTCTTCCTACTACAGCCACATATAGAAATTTTGTTGTAATGCAATGATATGTCTGAGTGATATTTCTGAATAGAGCTGTGAGGTGAAAATGAACTGGTGGGACTTCTAGGACTAGAGTTGTGGGGCCCTATTCTACAGCTCTCGGGCAGACAAAATTTCCAGTGGGAGTTTGCCAGTATCAGAGATACAGGACTGGATCCTTTGTCTAACCCCCAGTGCTACTTTTCTCAAGTTGTTGTTGAAGCATGGCAGCCCACACTGAAAATACCGAGTTCGTTTTGACAAAAATCTACCAGCCTTTTGCTCAAAAGAACTCTACAACTGAACTAGGCAGCATGATCCAGTGGGTAGGCCATTGGAGTGGGAGTCTAGGGGACGTGTGTTCTTTTCCTGTCTTGGCTACTGATCTGCTGGCCTTGGGTCAGTTGTTTGACCTCTCTATGCTTCTGCTTCCTCTTTCACCCTTTGTACATCTTGCCTATTTAGTTTGTTAGCTCCTCAGGCCAGGGAGTGTTGCTGTCTCTTATTACACATCTGTATGGTGCTTATCTACAGGTACTGAGCTTGGCTGGCTTCTGTGATTCAAATAAATAATAATATCAATAACTCTTAGGGGAACCAAATTAACTCTCTTCCTTAAAGTGTTGCCTTTATCTTGATTTAGTGGGACATTTGCACTAGCACAGAGGTTTTCAAACTCTGGGTTGGGACCCCAAAAGTGCGTTGCAACTCCATTATAATGGGGTCTCCAGGGCTGGCATTAGACTTGCTGCGGCCCAGGGCCAAAGCCAAAGCCTGAGCCTCATTGCCCGGGGCCAAAGCCAAAGCATGAGGGCTTCAGCCCTGGGCAGCGGGCTCAGGCTTCAGCTCTGGGCAGCGGGGCTCTGGTTACAGGTCCCCTGCTTGGGGCTGAAGCCCTTAGGCAGGGGTTCTCAAACTTTTTTTCTGAGACACCCTTTGAAAATATTTCAGGCTGTGACAACCCCCCTCCATACCATGCCACCCTTACTTCTGTGCTGCTGCTGGTGGCAGCGCTGCCTTTAGAGCTTGGCACTTGGCCACCAGCCGCTGCTCTTGTGACCCCCCCCCCCCCCACACACACACAATGGTATTGCGACCCCCTTTTGGGTCGGGACCCCCAGTTTGAGAAACGCTGCCCTTGGGCTTCATCTTAGGTCCCTCTGCCTGGGCCAGTAGGGCTCGGGCTTACGCTTTGGTCCCCCCTCCTGGGGTCATGTAGTAATTTTTGTTGTCAGAAGGGGGTTGCGGTGCAATGAAGTTTGAGAACTGCTGCATTAGCATATATTATTATTATTTGTATTATTTGTATTACCATAGTGGCTAGGAGCCCTAGTCATGGACCAGGACCCCATTGTGCTAGGTGCTGTACAAACACAGAACAAAAAGATGGTCCCTGTACCTAAGAGCTCACAGTCTAAGGAAAGGTTTAATCTGCATTATGACCAGGCATTTGGAAAGCTGAGACGCCTGCTTAATCTGCAAAAACATGCTTGTTTCACTGTTAACTCCTTCCCCCGACTGTTCTGTTTTGTCCATCTATTCTGTCTCTTGTGAGAGATTGTGAGGTTGTTGGGGCAGTGACTATCATTTTTTTATTACTTGTTTTTGCAGTGCGTAGCACAATGGGGTCTGGATCCATGCGTGGAGCCCCAAGGTGCTACCACAATGCAAATAACTAATAACACTGATTATACTGCCTGCTTTGTTCTTTGCTGAGGGTTGAAAATGAAGGTATATATTAAGCCAAATTAATTCCTGGTGTAAGTCCATTAACTTCAATTTTAGCCCATTTAGGTTTTATAAACCCCTTGCTATTTGTTACCACAAATATATCATAGTGTTCGCTTCCTAAAATATAATAATTTTTCTTCTTTAAAGCTAAAAAGACAAAAAAATCTTTATAAAAACAAGCTACAGAGAAAAGACCACACACCAGGAATAATCTGATCACTTATTCAATTTATGGCTACACTTCTTTCATCTACAATGCAAGTGATCTCTGGAGATGTTTGCCACCATGGCTTCGTATGCCATCTCTTCACGGTGAGATGCATATAGATACAAGTCCCTGTGTTATTTGTTTTTCTTGTATTCCAAAAGGAAAGGGAATTCAATTCATTGTAGGCTTTTACTTCTCATAGTGGATTTTTTATCAGTATTGTTTCCTCTTGGGTATCTATTTTCTAATACATTATTATAATTCAGTCTTCTAAGAAAGTGGTGCTAACTGTTTTCTACTTGAAAACAGCAAAGTTGGTGACAGCAAGAGGAAGGAAGAGGAAGACAACAAAAACTGAAAGGTCACAGAACTTGATTTGGTCTTTTATGGAAGTGATGATTAACTGGTCCTAGTGTCATTGTTATAGTCGAAGAAAACTGTATCTGAGCTTGAGATTTCCCTGTTTTCCCACTTTTGCGGACACTTTAAATGATCATCATAAAAAAAAAGTTCCTCGTTTCGTAGAAGTGTTTTGACACTCTCAATGGTGTCTCTTTCAAATTCTTTTTTAGCTACGCAAATGGAATTAGAAGTGAATATTTTCTCTAATGTTATAGGCTGGTTTAAATAAATGCACACAAAAGAAACAAGTACATCTAAATTATTGTCTTTAGCAGTTTTCACACGTCAAGAAAAGACATCAAAATCACCATCATGTTTCCATGACGGATGATTTGAAAGAAAATGAGAGGGTCTTAATTACATCATAGCTGACCCAAATTATTAATCTAGCTAGTTAAAACATTAGCATTTTAATAGGGTATGATATAGTTAACATACTGTGATTGAGTCCAGTGAGATGCTCTGTTTCATTCATCGCTATGTACTCAGGTTATGAAATTCTTCCCATACAATGAATAAATAATAATAGCCTGCACATGAGGACTCAGATGTGAATGATAAAAGTGTTTAGACCTGGTTTTAAAATCTACTGAACAGCTAAAAATTCACAGCACAAAATCTCCTTAGACTCCCATCCCACTGGCAAATAATTGATTCTAGTCTTGAATGGAGACTAAGAAATAAGCCTATACATTATACAACACAATGAAATGCAGGCGTTGAGAATATTGATAGAAAGGGATTTTAGGTAAGCTCCATTTCTATTTTATCTGCTCAATGGAGAGAATTAGTGTTATTAATTAGGTGGACAAAAGCACTGTATACAATATCACAGTCCTCCCATTGCTTATATGAAGTAGAGTGGAGCGCAAGAGGACATTAAAAGGTTATTTGAGGCAGGAGGAAAAGGGAAGGGTCGACATTTTAATAGGAAACCTGCTGTAGCATGTTACTATCCTTTATACACATACATGGCAACTGAGTGGTGCTCAGAGCTCTGTCGATTCAGACAGAAGACAATGCAGCTTTTAGTAAGATATTGGAACAGACTCCCTGAATTAATTATTTTTAAAATTGGGCAATTAGTATTTAATTTCAAATTATCAGAGAATCCACTCGAGCTCTTCAGCAGCACCATATTTTCAGCAGTATAGCTGAACAGGACTGAGTGACTATTGAAAGAATATTCAATGTTTTGGTGTTTTTCCACCAACATCAAGGTAGTAGAAAACACACTGAAAATGTCCTAAATGACTTTTGACCAGCTTTCAGTTGCTTGGAAGCCAGCCAACCCAATGTCATCAGGGAGTTGTAGAGTACGTAATAGGCTCTTTTGAAAAGACATGAAAATATTAAGATGACGAACAATAGAACAGTCTTGCAGCCAGGTGGAATCTCAAGGCTGTTTTCCATGCACAGTTCATATGGCCAGAAGAGTGCACAGGATCATTTTCATCATTTTTTGTTCAGCATTTTAACTCCTGTTTAGCTCATAATAGTGAATGAAATAACCGCACTTCCCACTTATGTAGTGCTTTTCATGTGAGGCTCTCAAAGCATTTTTTACAGATGTCAAAACTGAATCACATAGAGGATAAATAACTTGCCCAGCACTTAGGTACTGCAGCTATGGATGTAATAGAAAACCCTAAAGTAGATAACTAAGATAGGTCACACTGCAAAATAGTTTCAGTCAATAATAGAACGCAGGTCACAAGACCCTCAGATCTCCTGACTCAGCCGTGAGTTCAACTAGATCACAGTGGTTGAGACAGGAAAGGTGCAATTATTTGTTTATGCACATTGGGCCAAATCTTGAACTTCTGTCAATACTGATCAGTGCTCAGATCTCAGAGGGCACAATCTGTCCCTTAACCCCAGATCCACGTGGGCGACAAAATAATTAATATGCCAAAGCACTCCCCAATAGGGATGTTTATTGAGCCTCACCAAAGAAGGTAGGAAAGCCCTTAAAAAAAAAAAAAAGGCAAGGTGACTACTAAAGATACTTTCAGTGATGTTAAAGAATAATGTTGGTGTATTCAGTTTTTTTAAAGAGACTAAATTCCTTACCGGTTCAAAGCATTATCTCAAATGAGCACAAACCCTTTGAATGGATACACAGTAATAGAAATGCATGCATGGAAAGTAGATGGACCATTTAAAAAAAACATGCCAATAAACAAAGAAAAATAGACTTAGCCAAAGATTACTGTAACCAAGTTGCAACTGCAATGTCCTGAGATCCTAACCAAGACTTTCATAGCTAGGCCTCAAGCCCATCACACAATAAATGGAGGTGCTCCAATTACAACATTAGTTGTGAGAAAAGGAAATTGTCAGAGGCTGGATAAGAAAAAACACACAACTGAGCTCTGACTCTGGAAAAGAGAAGCAGACAGACTTCCCATGACAGGCTGGAAGACTGAATGAAAATATAGCTAAGTCGCGAGTCTTTCTATAATGTAAAAATTCTCATTTCTCTTAAGCCATATTTTGGATTCCAGAGTAAAGCCAGCCACCTGGGTTTTCACATAATTTAGACAAGCTTTGTTTACATTTGACTTGCCTTTATTATAGTTTTTGCTTTATTTTCACTCACATGCCAAATAAATTTTGTTATTTAAGATGTCTGAAATTGGGAGCTGGGGTAAGCACAGGGAGAGCCATTAGAGCTAAGGGTCTGGATTCTCTAGCCTGCCTAATTGGAGCTCAGGTGTAGAAGAGTGCCTTGATCGTGTGTCACCTGGCCCCAGGGTAAATTAGAGTTGCTAAGGAACAGCTGTAACTTATGCCACTGATGTAAGGTCCCTCAGTGACACTATGCCAGTGTAGGATTCAGCATAGCAGAGCTCTAATCCACCATGCAACTCCCCACCCCCGGTTCACCCCCCTTCCACTTTCTCCCTTTATGGCAGTGGTAGCTGAGGTAGGAACTGCCCTGGAAAGGGGGACTTTTTCGCTGACCATTCCTGGACAGTTTAAGTCCACTCAGTGCAAAATGAATTTAGTGGACGGCGGTTTCTGGCTCAAGGAGTGTGAAGTGTGGTTATACTCAGTGGAATAAAAATATGTCCGAGCTATGTCAGCCCAGTACTAGTGGTCATGAAGAAGGGTTTAGGCCCGCAAAGCTCCTAAGCACATGCTTAACTTTCCCACATTTCCCACTAAATCCCACTAAAATCAAGGGATTTTCTTCCCCACATTTCCAAGAAACACAAGAGGAGGCCTATCCAAAGGCCAGCCCCAGTTAATGGGTTATGAAGTGTAAACTCGTAGATTTTTAGGTCTGAAGTCTTGTCATTTCCAGACTGATAATCAGCTGCATGTATTGAAAAGGGATTACCTACATCCCAGCATACCAGTAATTATAATGTGCTTCTGAAAGAATTGTTTAACTAAATCTGTTGTTTTAAGTCACTTAGAATGTATATGTATATTCCAGAGTGACTTCAGTGTAAAGCATATTGCTCTGTATAGAGTGGTGAGATGCACCACAGCTATGTAGAGAGCGACTACTGAAGTATCTCCCTCTGCTGTTACATAATGCTTTGCCAAAAGTTATATTGGCCTTTTTATTGTCAGATTGTGTCACAAGCTCATGTCTTGGTCTCTTTCAGTGATTTGGCCAGAATTTTCCTCCCATAAAACATCTGTGTTTCAAATTATTTCCCCCAGATATTTTAGACTTCATTTTCCAACTCGGTTTCACTTTGTTATTTTTCTATCCATATTTCTAGCCTCTCTCTATCCTCGCCGGTGTTTGCAACATTTTCATCTGTGAAGCTCAATAAAGCAACGTGAAAACTATCAAAGGGAACCACTTGGGTTTAGGAATCTGACCCTGCACAGAATTAATGAGCCTGGAGAGAAATGCCCTGTCAAGTCTCTCAAAGGTGAACGCAGACTCTGACTTTATTTGTGATTATATTGTGAATTAGCTTTAGGGATAAAGTTTTAATCACAGTTCTTAATCAAATTGCCAGTGTAGAACATGGGAGATGAAGGTTGTTTTTACAACCTTACTTTCCTCTAAAATTGCAACTGGTAATTCAGATACTGTTCTTGCTTTTAATTTATGGAGTTTAGAAATAAATCCATTATGCATGGAAGTTATTATTTATACTTAATAATTATAATATGCACCACCAGTGTGCTTGTGCTATGCAAAGCAAGAGAGAGAGCCCCTGCCACCAGCGACTTGCAGTCTAAACCAGACCGGTACTTTGGACACAGAGAGCCACTTTTTCAAATGTGCATTCGCATTCCCTGTTTAGCTCACATTCGCAGCAGATGACCAGGTAAAGGTCCATGCCGAAAGCACTGCCGCTATATCTCTTTTTAAAAATCCCTTTCTCCCCTTCCCTAAGCTCTCCCACTTTCTTTGCTGGGTTCAAGGTGAATGGCCCAGGGCAGGATTGATTTTACGCCGTTGGTGTGACCGTATGGTGGTCTGGGAAGCAACAGGTTTCGGCAGCAGGCATGCAGAGGGAAGCTCTCTTCGCAAAGGAAAGGATTAGACGTGCATTTTTAAAAAGAAAAGCTAGGATTTAATTATAAATAAAAAATCCTGGAGGGTGATTTTCTTGGGGCTAGTAAGGGCTTGTTTAGACTAGGGTAAAAGATGAATTTTTAAAACATGTTAGCTAGCATGTTTTAACTAACACATCTTCAAACCCTAGTGTAGATGGGCCAAGAGGTATTATAATATATGGAGCTGGCTGAGCTGAACCTGAGTGGAGAAACTGGGGTTCACCATAAGCAGCTAACACAGGTTAAAATACAATTTGCCCTGTCCACATTAGGGTTTTAAAATGGTTAAAAATTCACCTTTTATCCTAATGTGGACAGGTCCTGAGCCTCTTCTGTCAAGTAAAAGGAAACCCAGTCCATTTAAAAACAGCCCTGAATCAACATCCATCAGATCAGCTCCTTGAGGCAGGTACTATCCTTTTGTTCTGGTGTTTGTACACCGCCTAGCACCATAAGATCCTGGTCCATTGGGGCTCCTAGATGCTACCACAATATTAATTAATTACTTATGACAATAATCTCCGTGCCCCTGCACAATGCAACTATCTAGAGAAGTGGACAATCCACTACTGCTGCCAGAAATGAGGAATAAACCTGGTGGTAGAGCCCCATTTCCTGGGCTGTGCTCAACTAGACGATATATATCCCATAGCCATAAGAAATCATCTTGATCATCTATGAAACCGCTGCTCCCCAATGAGCTTACACTGGATTCTCCATCATTTCATTCATTCATTCACTTTCTGCCAGGGAAATGAAATAAAATATTGATTAAATTTAAACAAAATTCTAACCTGAAACGAGTTAGAATTTTATTTTCTTTCCCTCTCTCATTTAATTAATTCCTTGATTTACTTTTACCTCCTTCCATCTTTCACTTTTATCTCCCGTATTTTTCCTTTTCCTTTCTGTCTATTCTTTCTCCTTTCCCTTTTACTATTACCTCTCCTCTTATTTTCTCTTCCTATTCTCTTTCCCGGATTCCCTTTATCTATCTCTACACATGTATAATGTCTCTATCTCTTCTGACCAGGCTGGGGCAGTGCATTAAATGAGCCAGCATCTCTAGGATTGGGACCTAGTGGAGGATTATGTGGTGGAGTCTCATTCCAGACAAGATCATGGTAATTTGGTAGGATGAGGGTATCTACCAGAAGAACAGGCAAAGTTTATATTGGCCCCCTGAACAAGAGAGTGCACCTACTGTTTGTAAAACAAGTTTCAGTCAGAGATCTTGTTATACTTACTCATGTAAAGTAAGGATAAAAGGGACTGGGGTGAGGGGAGATGTGGGGTTGTAACTACGGCGAAGATCCTCAAAGGTATGACTTCCAATCTCTGTCCCTCCTATCCTGACGCCACGCTCACTCACCACCAGGGCCGGCGCAACCCATTAGGCGACCTAGGCGGTCGCCTAGGGCACCAACATTTGGGGGGCGCCGGCGCCCCGGTCGTCGGTGGAATTTCAAGGGCAGGACCTTCCGCCGCCTCTGTCGGGGGCGGCATTTTGGGGGCGGGACCTTCCGCCGCCTAGGGCGGTGAAAAAGCTGGCAGCGCTCCTGCTCACCACACCCCAGTTTCCACCTTTCTCGCACAATGTCTTTCTTGTTTATCCCTCTCTACTCTGTGTTCCTGTCCATCTCAATCCAAGCACTCTCCCTGCTTGGATCAAGGCAAAGCAGTTCATTCCTACCCGCTGGATGGGCTGCAATTCCACATTTAAAATAAGGATGACTGCATCCTTTCAACTACATTACTGTACATGCATACCCATGGCTCCTGGCAGGTTGCTCAGATGGTCAGTGTTCCCTCTATTTTTTCCCACCCATGTGAGGGATGAATTTTGTTATGTGCACCAATATGGAGATGATGTGTGACACATCACCTTCATATAGGTGCATATAATAAAATTCATTTGGTGCAGGTGGGGCCAAGGGGTTCAGAGTGTGAGAGGGGGCTCAGGGCTGGGGCAGAGGATTGGGGTGCAGGGGTATGAGGGCTCCGGCTGGGGGTGCAGGCTCTGGGGTGGGGCCAGGGATGAGGGGCTCAGGGCAGGGGCAGAGGGTTGGGGTGGGAGGGAGGGCTCTGGCTGGGGGTGCAGGCTCTGGGGTAGGGCCGGGGCCACAGGATAGGCACCCCTCCCCTGACCCCCACAGATCCAGACTGGGGCTGGGTTAGGGGAGGGGCGCCCCGCAACAGGTCCAGGTTGGTCTGCCTGGGTTCAGGCCAGGCCGCCCTGGCCGCAGCTGGGTTCGCGCAACCATGGCTGGGTCTAGGCCGGGCTGTTCGGGCGGGGCCGTGCTGCCCCGGCCATCACTGAGTCCAGGCCAGGCTGCCCCGGCTGGGTCTGGGCCAGGCTGCACTGCCCCGGCTGTGGCTGGGTCTGGGCCGGGCTGCTTGGGTTCAGGGCCGGGCCACTGCTGTTGGGTCTAGGCCAGAACGCTGCGGCCAGGCCGTGCCACCCTAACTGCAGCTGGGTCCGGGCCGGGGTAGGGATGCTGTGGCCGGTCTGGGCCATGGCATAGTTGGCGCTGAGGGGCCGCCCCGGCTGTGGCAGGTTGGGGGCCCAGATTTGCTGGGCTAGGGGCGCCCCTCCCCCGGCTGCGGCAGGTCCTCAGGCAGATTCCCTGAGTGCCTGCGTGGCATGCTGCGTGGCCGAGTGGCCCCGCAGCTTACAGGGAACTTAGCATATGGGCCTTGGCCTGTAGTTTCTCACTACATATATTTTAATATCCTATTTCCTCATGATCTGCCATTGCATGTTAGCTGAACTTTAACCTTTCACTCTAGCTTGACTTGTTGTAGTTCCCTTCTCCTTTTCCTCCTCCTCTCTACTTCCCCAGTAATGGAATACCAATAAAGGCATGTTATTTTATGCAGTTATAGAATCATAGGACTGGAAGGAACCTCGAGAAGTCATCTAGTCCAGTCCCCTGCACTCATAGCAGGACTAAGTATTATCTAGACTATCCCTGACAGGTGTTTGTCTAACCTGCTCTTAAAAATCTCCAACAATGGAGATTCCACAACCTCAATAGGCAATTTATTCCAGTGTTTAACCACCCTGACAATTAGGAAGTTTTTCCTAATGTCCAACCTAAATCGTCCTTGCTGCAATTTAAGCACATTGCTTCTTGTCCTATCCTCAGAAGTTAAGAAGAACAATTTTTCTCCCTCCTCCTTGTAATAACCTTTTATGTACTTGAAAACGGTTATCATGTCTCCTCTCAGTCTTCTCTTCTCCAGACTAAACAAACCCAATTTTTTTCAATCTTCCCTCATAGGTCATGTCTTCTAGACCTTTAATTATTTTTGTTGCTCTTTTCTGGACTTTCTCCAAATCTTTCCTCAAATGTGGCACCCAGAACTGGACACAGTACTCCAGTTGAGGCCTTATCAGCGCGGAGTAGAGCTGAAGATTTACTTCTCATGTCTTGCTCACAATACTCCTGCTAAAACATCCGAGAATTATGGTTGTTGTTTTTTTGCAACAGTGTTACACTGTTGACTCATATTTAGCTTATGATCCACTATGACCCCCAGATCCCTTTCTGCCGTACTCCTTCCTAGGCAGTCATTTGCCATTTTGTATGTGTGCAACTAATTGTTCCTTCCTAAGTGGAGTACTTTGCATTTGTCCTTATTGAATTTCATCCTGTTTTCTTCAGACCATTTGTCCAGTTTGTCCAGATCATTTTGAATTTTAATCCTATCCTCCAAAGCACTTGCAACCCCTCCCAGCTTGGTATCATCCGCAAACTTTATAAATGTACTTTTTTGCCATTATCTAAATAATTGATATGATATGTGGGGGTCTTTATCCTTAAAACACAAATCTAGGAACAGCTGTAATTTACTTTGGCATGTTACATAAGGAACTATTTTGGTTAGTTTTTAATTGTAAAATGCAAAACATAAAAACAAATTTTAGCTCATTTATTGCATTCAGACCAGAAAAAAGGGAAATTAATGCTGCTCCGTAGAAATGTTTGCAATTCACTGGAAGCAGCGCCGGCTCCAGGGTTTTTGCTGCCCCAGGCAGCAAAAAAAAAAAAAAAAAAAAAGCCGCGATCGCGATCGCGATCTGCGGCGGCAATTCGGCGGGAGGTCCTTCGCTCCGAGCGGGAGTGAGGGACCCTCCGCCGAATTGCCGCCGAATAGCTGGATGTGCCGCCCCTCTCCCGAGTGGCCGCCCCAAGCACCTGCTTGTACAGCTGGTGCCTGGAGCCGGCCCTGACTGGAAGCATGGAATTGACTCCTTAGTTAATAATCTCTAATTAGTAAACTTGATCATCTGTTTCATAATTATGATTTTCCCATACACATACATGTGCTTCAGCTCTGCCTTAGTCTAGCAAATTATACAAGAAAGATATAGCACAAACTTTTCCAACCTATTATATTTTGTTTAAAAACATAAAGAGGAAAATACATTCCAGTTAGTTTAGAAAGAAATAAACCTTATTCTCCCTCTGCTCCTTCAACTGTATTTCTTCCTTTGGATTTAAATCCTTCCTCATTTCTGGCACATCAAAATTCTTCCTCCGCAGCCTCTCACACCCCTTTTGGCTCTTTTTCCTTCTTCATTCAAGCCAGGCACCTTCCTCCTCCCCACTACCTGTGTGCCAGCAGGGGGAACATTGAGGGCACAAGAGAGACAGACTCCTTGCTCTCAGTTCCAGTGTCTGGTGCTACCTTGGCCTTTAGCAATGGCAGGAAAAGTCCTGCTTAGCCCCTGCAGTCCTGGGGTGGAGCATGCGCTGTCACTCTGTGGGGAAGGTGCATGAGCTGTCCATTTAGCACACAAGAGCCCCATGTAGTTGGAATCACTGGAGAATTTAGCTGCCAACCTGGATTTTAGCTGTCAACCTCTAACAAGTTTCTACTGAGCATGTGGGAATGGGGATTTTTTCAAAGGCTCATAACTTGGGCAAGTGTGGGAAAATTTTCACAGGAACAGCAAAATGCACTTCCCTAACACAAATTTCAATCCCATGCTCCAAAGCAAGAGGGTGCTAGAACCTCCCAACAAAGTGATTATAAGACTTCAGCATGGGCAGGATAACATATTTTCTCCATATTTCATTCTCAAAAACAACTGAACCATTTTTTCTAAATTTCGGGGGGGGGGGAGGGGAGGGAATTTAACCGGAGTCCCAATCCTATCATGGAAAATTAATTTGGCAAAGTTATAATCAGCTGAAAACAGGGTCTTATAATGGGAATTGTCAGGCAACCTTAAATACAGGTGGAGCTACCAGCTCTGACTATAATATAAACCTATAACATGCAATTACATACATATATTTAAAAAAAAACAGGTATGTATCATATGTGATACCATAAGTAAGGAGCCTACATCCTACTGTTGCTGCCCTGTGATGCTGCTGTAGCAAATTTTACAGAACTTAGAGGGAAGAGCACAGGTGCAGGAAGAAAGATGTTATAGAGTGGGTGCTCACCCCCGCCCCACACCTTCTGGGGGCCTGGTATTGAGGGCAAATGTGTCCCTGCCTCAGTTTTCCCTTATGCATCTCTGCCTTCTCCTGAGCCACCATCTTTAGTCTTTCTAGTTCTTCCAGGAGCTGTTCATCCTCTTGAATTAGAAAAAACTATCTAGGAGAACCTAAAACTAACTGGCTTCTGAAGCTTATAAATCCCAGAAATCATTCCTCTAATGTTCTAGCTGCACTAAAGTCAAGGAATAACACATCCACTGCTTTCCCCTCATCCACAGACCCAGTTATCTCCTCATAGAAGGCAATTAGGTTAGTCAGGCATGACTTGCCCTTGGTGAATCCATGCTGACTGTTCCTGATCACTTTCCTGTCCTCTAAGTGCTTCAGAATTGATTCCTTGAGGACCTGCTCCATGATTTTTCCAGGGACTGAGGTGAGGCTGACTGGCCTGTAGTTCCCC
>QXTE01000002.1:36046951-36284353 GCA_003942145.1 Platysternon megacephalum | reverse complement strand
GCTGCCATGCTTTGTTATGCAATGATTCCAGACTACGTGTCATGCTACTGGCCTGGTAAAGTGTCCTACCATGGCAGACGGAACAAAGCAGCCCTCCCCAGAAACCTTTTGCAAAGGCTTTGGGAGTACATCCAGGAGAACTTTCTGGAGATGTCCCAGGAGGATTTCCGCTCCATCCCCATACACGTTAACAGACTTTTCCAGTAGCTGTCCTGGCCGCGAATGCCAGGGCAAATTAATCATTAAACACGCTTGCTTTTAAACCATGTGTAATATTTACAAAGGTACACTCACCAGAGGTCCCTTGTCCTCCCTCAGGGTCTGCGAGCACGCTTTGGGTTTGGGTGGGTTCGGGGTTTACTGGCTCCAGATCCAGGGTGATAAACATATCCTGGCTGTTGGGGAAAACAGTTTCTCCGCTTCCTTGCTGTGAGCCATCTTCAATCTCTTCATCATCATCATCATCTTCCTCGTCCCCAGAACCCGCTTCTGTGTTGCGTGAGTCTCCATTGACGGAGTCAAAGCACAGGGTTGGGCTACTGGTGGCTGCACCCCGTAGCATGGCATGCAGCTCGGCGTAGAAGCAGCATGTCTGCGGCTCTGCCCCAGACCTTCCGTTTGCCTCTCTGGTTTTGTGGTAGGCTTGCCTTAGCTCCTTAATTTTCATGCGGCACTGCTGTGCGTCCCTGTTATGGCCTCTGTCCTTCATGCTCTTTGAGACTTTTTCTAATGTTTTGGCATTTCGTTTACTGCAACGGAGTTCCACTAGCACGGATTCGTCTTCCCATATGGCGAGCAGATCCCGTACCTCCCGTTCGGTCCATGCTGGAGCTCTTTTGCGATCCTGGGACTCCATCATGGTTACCTGTGCTGATGAGCTCTGCGTGGTCACCTGTGCTCTCCACGCTGGGCAAACAGGAAATGAAATTCAAAAGTTCGCGGGGCTTTTCCTGTGTACCTGGCCAGTGCATCTGAGTTCAGATTGATGTCCACAGCGGTCACAATGGTGCACTCTGGGATAGCTCCCGGAGGCCAATACCGTCGAATTGCGTCCACAATACCCCAAATTCGACCCGGAAAAGCCGATTTCAGTGCTAATCCCCTCGTCGGAGGTGGTGTAAAGAAATCGATTTAAAGAGCCCTTTAAGTCGAAAAAAAGGGCTTCATCGTGTGGACGGGTCCAGGCTTAAATCGAGGTAACGCTGCTAAATTCAACCTAAAATCATAGTGTAGATCAGGCCTTAGTCTCTCTGTGCCTCAGTCCCAGTTTTACAAATGAGGATTTTAATACCTCACAGAGATGTTGTGGAGATAAATAGACTAAAGGCTGTGAGGTGTTCACATACTATGGTAATGGGGGGAGGGGCTGTTATTTTAACTAGCAGTCTCTAGATTTCTTTTTTTACCCCTTAAGATTTTATAAAGGGTAAAAAAATGGGTCAGGCATAGTTAGGGTTGCAGGTTTGTCATGCTGGGGGAAATGGCACGGATACTGTGACTTTACTGTTTGTCCATTACTTGTCTTTGTGTACATGATTTCAATACACTCATTCCACAGCAACAACTTCTGCGACTCCTGTCCCATGGGACTGGGACTGGCTGCCTGGTCCCGGTGTTGCGGACTGGTGCACAGGTTTGCAGCGCCGTTCAGGTTTGGCCTATCCACCCCTCCCTCATCATGCTCTTCAGCTTACCTCTCCCACAAGGACCCTTCTCTTCTGTCATGGCTTTTTTTTTAAATCAAAAATCACAAAACCCATGAGTTTTACTAAGCTTACCATGACTGTTCCATGACTTTCTTGAAAAATGCCATGACAAATGTGCAGCCCTATTCATAGTGAATGAAATAATAATGGCCTTTATTTTAATTGTTTCACTTTGCTTCTAAAATTTGCAATCAATGCTAATTATGCTCAAGCCAATGATGTATGATAAGGGCCCTACCAAATTCACGGTCCATTTTGGTCAATTTCATAGTCATAGGATTTTAAAAATCATAAATTTCATGATTTCAGCTATTTAAATCTGAAATTTCACGGTGTTGTAATTGTAGGGATCCTGACCCAAAAAGGAGTTATTGTAGGGGGGGTTGCGGTACTGCTACCCTTACTTCTGTGGTGCTGCTGCTGCTGACAGCAGCGCTGCCATCACAGCTGGGTGGCTGGAGAGCAGCAGCTGCTGGCCGGGAGCCCAACTCTGAAGGCAGTGCCACTGCCAGCAGCAGCGCAGACGTAAGGATGGCATGGTATGGTATTGCCACCCTTACTTCTGCTCTGCTGCTGGTGGGGTGCTGCCTTCAGAGCTGGGCGCCTGGCCAACAGCCATCACTCTCCAGCCACCGAGCTCTGAAGGCAGCGCAGAAGTAAGGGTGGCAATACTGTGACTCCTCCAGAAGCTCCCTTTTGGGTCAGGACCCCCAGTTTGAGAAACGATGGTCTCCCCTGTGAAATCTGTATAGTATAGGGTAAAAGCACACAAAAGACCAGTTTTCACGGTGGGAGACCAGATTTCATGGTCCGTGATCTTTATGGAGTTAGGTTTTTGTATGGTAACTCCTCTTCTCTCGTACACAATATTATAATAATAATAGTCATCCATTTACTATGCATTTTTCTTTACCAGTAGCACCACCTTCTTAAGGTACAATTCAGGGCATAAGCCAGAACAGACAAGACAGTCTTCAGCGACTGAAGGAGTTAACCACAAACTTTGTTACCTGCGAACATAGGCAGGCTACACAAATTCACTGGTACTGTTGTATGCTTAATATATAGTATGTTACATAATTATATAAATGACTGTCATGGACTCATTTGTATGAATGGCACAGTACTGCATATTATATACGTTTAAGACTGTAGAAAAAAATGAAGGTACTATTTGAGAAATCACATATGATCACGTCATTAAAAATGGAGCCAGATCCTCAGCTGTTGTAAATCCATTGAAGCGAGGATCTGGTCCTATAACACAAACACAAGGAAGCTGAGTTAAGGTTACATGTGCTATCTATTATCTTTCAATGTGCCAAATCCTGAAGTTCTTATTTAGGATATGTTCCAATATATTTTAATAGACCATGCCAGTAATGCAATCATCACTTAGCCCATTCTATAATAATCTATCTCGTTGCATACATTTGTATTCTATTATGTCTTATGTTGCTACAATTTGTATAATAGTGAAGTAATATCTTTTCCTGGGGTTTGTGCAAAACTCTGCAAGTTTCTCCAGTGACACTC
Organism: Platysternon megacephalum; assembly: GCA_003942145.1. Lineage (NCBI taxonomy): Eukaryota > Metazoa > Chordata > Testudines > Platysternidae > Platysternon > Platysternon megacephalum. The sequence continues at coordinate 36,281,111 of QXTE01000002.1, read as the reverse complement.
AACATTTGTTGTGTTAAACCATCCTGCATTTTTCTCTTTAAAAAAGTTTCAGTAAAATAGGTTTGTTATATAAATAATACAACCACTAAAAACATTGATTTAATGCAGGCTTGTGCCCTGGGCTGTATGTTTTGTAAAGAACCTTTTCAGTCAGTGCCAGTTCAGCATTACTAAGCATAATTACAAAGTTTCTGTAACTCTGTATGTACAATGACATGAACAGTTGGACAGTACAAAATGCATTATTTTTGTCAGACTTAATGCAAGTTATTGTTATGACCTTAATGCTTCCTTAATTTTCAAAGCAGTACATGGTGCTTTAGCTGTTTGGCTTCATGGCCCAGTACCACTCCTAGTGAAGTCAATGGGAGTTTTGTCATCGACTCCTATGGAAACAGGACCAGACAAATAAAGTCAATAGGAGTTGTACAGCTAAAACTGCACTATTCTTTGAAAATGTCCTTCTTTGGGGAACAAATAAAACTAAACTTTAAGTTATGTATGTTTGTATCTTTAAAAATATCTGTCCTGCAACATTATATCAATTCTTCACCCAATTCCAATCAATATATTAGAGTTTTTAAAACTTCATTGGCAGAAAGTAGATGCATAGTCAAAACCAATGTCAGCCTTTACACTGAAGCCAAATTCTGGTCCCAATTAAAGTCTCTCTGACTTCAGTCAAGCCAGGATTTGACCACTAGTGTATAAAATGTCAGTGGGACATAAGGTTGTGTGTCCAACAGGAGACCGTGACAGTCTTTTACTGAAATATTCCTTTAATTTCCTTTTTTCTCTGCTTAGATCTGTAAGTAGAATATGAATTTCATAGAGAGATTATAGAAAGTGATAGCATCTGATATAATCTCAGAAATTCTGAATCTGAAATTGCTTTTTGTTTACATGCTACTTTTCTTCATATCCTGAGTAGCTGATGGGTCTTAAAAAAACACTAACACAGAAACAATCAGGCAAGCATTAGGCAAAAAAAAAAGAGTTAAATGTAGACCAACCAACCTATGTGCAAACTCAAGCTGACTGTCAATCAGTGTGGCCCATTCCAAGTCCATTATTTGTTGTACAAGTAGGAAGTCATTAGATTAAGAAGAAATTAATTTGTGGATTTAAAGGAAAGTTAATGAGCAACCCCTTCTTCAAGTCCTCCCCACAACCCAGAATCAAGTACCATATACCTTTGTTTGTAGCGTTGCTGTAGCCATGTTGGTCCCCAGATATTAGAGAGACAAGGTGGGTGAGGTAATATCTTTTATTGTACCTATCTCTATGGCAGTGGTGCCCAAACTTTTCCTCTCACACACACACCCCTTTGCAGTACATAAATGTGTCTGCGTCTCCCTGGGCCGAGGGCTGGGAGTGGGGGCCAGCAGCGGGAGCAGAGCTGGGGCCACAGCTGCAGCTGGGGGCTGGGGCCAGGAACAGGGCTGGAGCAGAGCTGGGGGCAGAGCAGGGCTATGTGGCACTTCTTTCCCAACCCAGCCATACCCCCCGGATGCTCCTTTGTGCCCCCCTAAAGGGTGTGCCCTGCAAGATTTCATGGGCATTCTGGAAGCAGGGGGCAGAGGACATGATGCTATCTGCTGCATGCTTCCTCTAAAACTTGTGGCTATCCATGCATAAATTAACAGTTTTCCTGGCATCATTAGCTTATGCTCCATTTCTGTACCCCTCAAATATGGGGTTTTGCATAGGAAGAAAAGGAAAACTGCTAGGATCATGATTTCCAGAGGAGCCATGTGGCCAGGGAAGGGATGGGCAGAACTACTACATGATCTGTGGTATTCCTGCAAAAGTGGGATTTAGACCCAGTGCCCTTTGCCCTTCCTATTCTCCTCCCCATTAAGAGAATATGCATAGAGTTCAGTGAGTTTAAAATGATAGAATCCCACACATACATGGGGGAAGAATATGGCCCTATATTATTCACAAACACGTTCAAGTCCATTGTAAGTTTTTCAGTTGATCATGTGGCTTTATAAAAAAAAGTTATTGGGACAAGAAATATATACAAAAATAACAATAAGCTCCTTCTGGTACAGAAAGAGCCTCAGAAAGGGGACAGCTGCTCAGGGTCTATTTGCTAGACAGCTACAATTGTGTTTCCAACTGTAATTCTTGAACTGTGTTTTCAACCAAAGAAGAAATGGTTTTATGGCTTCTGGAATGTAGCAACCAAACCACTGAGTTTGTATCACGTGTGGTCACATGCCTTTCCTATAAATAGCTGGAGCAGGAAAGCACCTGTGCTTTTTCCTGCCAGCGTTTTGATGGATAGCTTTGTTGGCATCTCTGCAATTGACACTACTCTAAACTCAGTAAAGAGGCTGAGTCAGTCCTCAGTAAGGGAAAGCATCCAAAATCACTTTGGCTTTGATTCTAGCAAAGAAAGCCATAATTTTCTTGTCTCTTTCCAAATCAAACTTGATTCCATTTGCTACTATCCTCAAAGCATACTCCTGAAACTCCCACAATGTATAAGGATTCAGTCAATGAGATACTTTTTACAGCTATGTTTCTGTTCTGTATTTGATATTTCTGATGTCTTGTCTCTTGCTTCTAGGCTGCCTGTATGTGGGAATTGTTGCCTTTAATCTTGTGTGGCTTGGACATTACTAAAACTTGTTTTAGTTCACTGTCTTGTCTCGTGGCTGAAATATGTCACCCTGATCTTCTGTTTCCGACTGAGGGAGTTAAACAGAATAAAAATATATAATCCCCATCCATGTCACGTGGATTCTTCATCGAAACTCTTTTCTTTTTGTAGTGCAGTGGATTTGAAAATGGTACAAAATGCAGTTTAAACATCAGAAAATCACCATGCATTTCTCCCTCTCGCCTGTGATCAATCACATATCCAAATGGTGGTGTGTCAACAGTTTCCAGGGCCAGTTCGTGTGGTGAGTTGAAGAGGGAAATGAGGCTTTTTAGTACCAACTTGGGAAACAGGTTGGGATTATGGACACAAACTGTATGTTTCCAGCAGTGAAATAGTTAACAGTGTTGACATGTACATCATCACCTTCAGGTTTCAGATTTTCACTCTGTGCAATGCACAGGATCGATCATACCACTCAGAACTGTTGTTTCAGATTGTCTGCAGACTCAGGAAGAGACACTGCATCAGTTTACCTTGGGTCACATTTTGAAGGTTTAGGGGACAAGAGGCAGCTTCAGATTTCAAAGGAGCAGGATTGGTAAGCAGCAGAGCACATTGCTTAGTGGTATGAAACCACCTGCTAAGCAATGCAATCTTATGTGAACACAACACTCATGTGAACACAACACTCATTAGTCTGCTCTGGCTCTCTGTTTGCTTCTGGGTGCAATTCAAGGTGCAAATGATGTTTAAAGTCCTGAGTGATCAGGGCCAAGTTCTCTGAGAAATTAACTCCCATTCTATGGATCAAAGCAGTTAAGATGGATTCTGACAGTAAGCTTTTCCCAACCAAAGGCTGGCAACAAGGATTTTTAGTTGATGGCCACCTCCTTTAGATTTCACTCCCATTTGGTAGTCCATTTCAGCCTGAATCTAACAACTTTCAGCCCAGAATGCCAGATGCAATAGTTTTGTTTAGCATTTGATTAACTGTTTGTTTTGTTCTGTTTGTACTTGCTGTCACCAGGTTGGTGCTACAGAACGTATAAAAATAATAATGTGTATTCTCATCATTTAAGATGTAGTTCAGGTTATTTATCACATTAATAAATGCATGATGTCATTTATAATGACTGTCATCTTGGTCATCACTGAAAACTCAACCCAGGATTGCTGAACAAAAGCACGAGCCATTAGAGTATACTAAGCCCTTAGCTAACAGCTGTAGCATATTTTCTATGGCACGGAGAGGGACATAACACACACTGAGCAGGATGCTCGGAGACTGAGCTACTGTAGATATGAACAGCTGGAGAATGAGGCCATGCTGAGCAGGAGATTAAGGCACTATTGAGTTGAAAACCTGAATGCCATGGAGAAGTCTGAAGACAGCAAGTGGTGCTAGAACCCCTCTCCTGGTATGCAATCACCAGAATGTCTTCCTCTAACATTCCTAGTGCAATAGTATTAATCTTATGATATATTCATACATAATATATTACAGTAGCATATAGCAACCACAGTCAAGACAACATTGTGCTAGGCACTGTACAGAAACCATGAAAAATGAATATATAAATTGTGTGTGTGCACATGTGCGCACACTCTTTCAAAGAGGAGGGAGAAGAACTATTTTGAAGAAAGAGGAAAGGAACACAAAAAGGGATATCACTTAACTTTCTTAAATAAATAGAAGCAAAATAGTGTGTACTCCCACCATTGGCTACAATATGCTGAAATTAGCTACTTCTTATCACTTTGTATGTTAGTTTAATAACTCAGCAGAGTCACATGTTCTGCTAGGAAAACCTGTTTCTTGGCCTCTGAAGATCAGAAGAGACGCTCAGAGAAACTTATGACTCCTGTGTGACCCTAACTGGCAAGAGGCTGATCCAGCTGGAAATTTTTGAGAGTGGGGGCAGTTCGTGACAGATGGGCTGGTTGGTCTGAAGTGAGTAGAAGTTTTATCTGGGAAGGAAAGGAGGCAATGCAGAGGATCAGAAGGGAGAAAGAGTAAATAAAGTAATTGAAAGAAACAACAATAAGAAATAAAATGTTAGGTAGGATGGAGGACAAGTGAAAAGATACCATAACTACTTAAAAAGGAAAAAGAATTAGCACAGCTATAGAAGTAATTTAAGTGAGTTCAGGGAGAAGGAAAATAGTTTATACACTGGATCAGTCAGTTTAATGGTAAGAGATAGCTAGTAGTAGAAGAGTGTTATGAGCTGGGTAAAACTTTGCTAAAACCTCATTCAAATGGATGTGTGGATGAGTCCCCGCATTTAGGACCATAGTAAGAGACAGTTAAGGGACCACACCTAAAACAAAGCTGCTTAAAGTTTGTCCAGAAACTAGCACCAGATGGGCAGAGGGTTCACTAGATACTGTGACCAGGCAGGGGGGAGTTGAGAAAGAACACACAGAAAACGGGAAGAGTCAGAGGGTGACATAATCTGAAGGAGCGGCTGAAAGTGTAACCTTTGAGTCAGCTACAATTTACTTTACCACCCCTCTCCTCGTACTTCAACACAACATGTATAAAAAAGCACATGGAGACTCATATAATTCAGTCATTGAGGATTTTCAGCAAGGATCACATAGGGTCAATCTTTCCACAGACAGGTTCAAAAAGTACCAACTTCATAAAATTTAATAATGATAAAGAAAGATATCTTAATTTTTACTAAAAATAAGCCTACTTCATAATCCACATTATCTTCAGTTATCATAGATAAATATATATATAAAAACAAATTAAATCTAAATAGGTTAGTTCCCACAGAAACACAGTGAGAAGTAACTCAGAGTTCCAAAAGCTTAGAATGAGTTCACCTGAGTCTTAGTAAAAGTCTTTGTTCAACTCTGTCCATTCCGCTGAGTCAAAAACCCTGCAATAATATCTTCTCTCCTTTTGCTTGCAGAGATCTCTAATTGGAGCCCACACAGACTCTTTCTCCTCCTCTGTTGGGCTACGGAATCACTGAATTAGCTAGGCAACTAACTAATTAACCAATCAGTATTAATTAAGTGTGTAAATGAATCACCCTGTTACAAGAAAAATACAAAACTGCAAATAACAAAATATAAATGACTCTTTCCTTACCATCACATTTAAATAAGAAAAGAGTTGGTGAACCATACTTGTTAAAATAATTTGACGAAAACAATTTGGCTAAAATCAAACAACATTCAAAGTACACAATTAATGTGAAAAATTAGTTTTCCTTCCCAATTTCCCCTTTCTATAACTAGGGTTACCAACGCTACCCTGCCGGAAAGGTAACAATAGCATCGACCTGCGGTAAAATACTTCAGAGTTAGAGGAAAACAACCTGCTTTTTGCTCCTATAGCTGGATTTCTTCCTCCAACCCAAACAGGTCACTCACATGTCTACACTACAAAATTAAGTCGATTTTATGTAAGTCGACATCGAGCCTTCAATTTAAGCAAGTCGATCTTGCGTGTCCCCACTATGCTCATTGTGTCGGGGGAGTGCATCCTCACTAGCAGGACCTGCATGGATGCGCAGAGCACTGCACTGTGGGTAGCTATCCCACAGTGCATGTAGCCAAGTGGAATTTTGGGTTGGGCTTGCAATGCCTTATGGAACCAAAACATTTGCGCGAGTGGTTATGGGAACATGGCATTAGCCTCTCATGATGCATTTACCTCCCTCCCTCCCTCCCTGCCTTCCTCCCTGAAATCAATAGCAAGCAAACCAAGCCTTTTTCACGCCTTTTTTCGTAAGCCTGGGTTACCCACGCAAACGCCATAGCACGGTAATCATGGATCCCGCTCAGCTGTACACTGTTGTTGTGAGCATTACAAACACCTCATGCCTTATCCTGCAGTATTTACAAAGCCGATACAGGAGCTGCCGCACAGAACAATATGATGCCACGCAAGCAGCCCTGCTGGAATACATAGAGTGGAGCAATTAGCAGTTGCTGGCGACAGTCACGCATCACCTTGATGCGGTTGAGTGTCGCTTCTGGGCCTGGGAAACAAGCACTGACTGGTGGGACCACATCATTATGCAGCTACAGGATGATGAGCAGTGGCTGCAGAACTTTTGAATGCGTAAGGCCACTTTCCAGGAACTGTGTGAAGAGCTTTCCCTAGCCCTGAAGCACAGCAATACTAAAATGAGAGCTGCTCTGACAGTGGAGAAGCGAGTGGCGATAGCTCTGTGGAAGCTTGCAACACCAGACTGCTACCTGTCAATGGGGAATCAATTCAGAGTGGAGTCTGTTGTTATCCAAGTTTGCAGGGCAATCCACAGACTTCTGCTAAGAAGGGTAGTGACTATGGGCAACATGCAGGACATAGTGGATGGTTTTGCCATGATGGGGTTCTCTAGCTGCAGTGGGGCGATAGATGGCACACACATCTCTATCTTGACACCAGACCACCTTCCCAAAGAGTACATAAACCGAAAGGGGTACTTCTCAATGTTGTTGCAAGTGCTGGTGGATCACAAGGTGATGTTGAAATGCTAATCGTGATCCTGGGGGACCCAGCCTATCCCTTGCTCCCATGGCTCATGAAGTTGTACACAGGCAGCCTGGACAGCAGTAAGGACTGGTTCAACCACACGCTGAGCAAGTGCAGAATGGTAGTGGAATGTGCCTTTGGATGTTTAAAAGGCCGCTGGCGTTGTTTGCTGATTAGGTTAGACAGACCTCAGTGAAAGCAATATCCCCATTGTTATTGCTGCCTGCTGTGTGCTCCATAATATCTGTGAAAAAAAGGGAGAAAAGTTTCCGCTGGGGTTGGGGGTTAAGGCAGATCACCTGGCAGCCAATTTTGAGCAGCCAGACATCAGGGCAATCAGAAGAGCACATCAAGGAGCTCTGCGTCTCCATTAGGCTTTGAAAACCAGTTTCAGTAATGAGCCACAGTAATGTGACACTTATCTGTATTTTTCCTTACCAAACTGTCCCCTCCATTGCATTTTCTCCCTTCTAAACTCTACCCCCACTAACAACCGTTTGTTGAATGAATAAAAAGCCTTTTCTCCTCAATCCATTAAATTTTATTTGCACACACACACACACAGAGACAGTAAAGAAAAGTAAGATAACCTGGGGGAAAAGGGCTGATAACACTGTGGGGGGGAAAACAAGGACCACTTGCTTACAGATGCACTGCAATAACAATCAAAGGTATGGGAATAGGTGCCTTATGGTCCTTGTACTCTCCCCTGGTGTTGAGTACAAGGGATATCGAACACCTTCCCTCCCCGCCCCTCCTCGCCGCCTCATAAGATGTTTTCGGGAGGAGGATGTAGAACTGGGCAATGAGGGCAGCAGGTTCAGCATAGGCTGCAGAGGGACTCTAGCATCCAGCTGCCTTTCTTGAACCTCAACCAGACGCCTCAACATGTCTGATTGCTCCTTTATAATCCGCAGCATCTCTGCCTGCGTAGCATGCTCTTGTTCCCTGCATGCTTTCCCGTCCTCCCTGTCCATGTCCATGTTCTCGGACAGTGTAATCCTCCATGCTCTGAGCTCCGTCTTGTCACTCTTGGTGGCGTGCGTTAACTCATTGAGCATGTCCTGACGAGTCTTATTTTTCTGCCTTCTAATCTGGGAAAGTCTCTGTCCCGGTGTGGCGGATGCACCGACGGACAAGGTTTCAGCTGCAAAGAATACAAAACATGAGGGTAGCATTGACAGTGCATACATTGTTTCTGGTGCAAGGTTAATTCTTTTATAAAAAGAAACACCCCTCAATGCACTTCCCTACAAGCCACAACGTAATCACAACCGCTGGCTACTGCAACAGTCGGTTTGCTGCTCCAGCCATGGTGAGTAAGGCCATGAGGCATAGGCGAGAGGTCTTGTGCTGCAGCTTTTGTGAAGACATCCTTGGATCACAGGTTGGAACTTGAGAAAAGCCCTCTTTTCCCTAACAACCTGGATGGTGCTTGAGGACAGGCACCAGTATAAATCCCCTCAAATAGTTTGGTTTTTACAAAAGCTGCATGGGGTTGGGGGGAAGGGAGACAAACCAGAAGCTGCCCCCCCTCTTTGTTTAAAAAAAAAAGAAAAAAAAAAAGGTTGGTTGCAGTGCCCTGTGATCCCTTCCAACCACAACCATGGCACATTTGGGAAAGTGTGGTTGTGAGACCCAGATTTCACCAAACAGGGGCATATTACTTGTTGAATTGTTTGCGGTTTAAGGGCAAGCATTGAAAACTTCCCCTGTTTCCCCTAGCTGACCCTATGCAAGATCACTCTCCTGAGGGTAACAGAGGCAGCAAGGGAGCAGATGCTGCAAGTGCCTGGGTACAGACCCGATCCTTATGCTGCAATGCTGTGTGCCGCAATGATGCCAGCAGAGTTAATACTGGAGTGGCGCGGGAAAGTGTCCTACCGTGGTGGACGAAATAAGGCAGCCCTTCCCAGAAACCTTCTGCAAAGGATTGCAGAGTACCTCCATGAAAACTTCCTAGAGATCTCCATGGAGGAATCCCGGGCCATCTCCGTGCACATAAACAGTCTTTTTTGGAGAGCATCCTCTGTGTAGCTGGAGTGGCCACTGATTCTCACTACACCCACTTTTTTGTTCAGATTAAACATTAAAAATAATAGCATGTAACCCCTACAGTTTGATTGGAAATGTGTACTCACCAGAGGTGCCTTCCCAGCATCATGTTCCGCCACTAGCTGGTCCTGTGAAGGGATGGGCTCCAGGGTTAAAAACAGTTCTTGGCTGCCAGGGAGAATGGATCCTCCACTTGCCTGCTGCGCATTCTTCTCCTCCTCCTCTTCCCCACCAACAATGTCCTCCTCGTTGTTGCTCAAGGTCACCCGGGGCTCCTGGGAGGTATCCACGGAGCATTTTTGGATAGTGGTGGGGGTTGCCGCCAAGAATCACATGCAGCTCCTCATAGAAGTGGCATGTCTGTGGGGCAAACCAGAACAACTGTTCGCCTCCCTTGTGTGCTGGTACGCTTGCCGAAGCTCCTTTATTTTCACACGGCACTGCTGTGTGTCCTTGGTGTAGCCCTTCTCCTCCATGCCCTGCACGATCTTGGCATAGGTTTCAGCGTTTCTTCTGCTGGTTCAGAGCTCTGCCTGCACTGACTCTTCTCCCCAGACAGCAATAAGATCCACCACCTCCTGTGTACTCCACGCTGATGCACATTTGCGGCCTTGAGTCTCCATGATCAGCTGTGCTGATGAGCTCTCCACACCGATCAAATAGGAAATGAACATTCAAAAGTTCCCAGCGCTTTAACAGGGGGGTGGCTGTTTCCTGTGTACCTGGCTACTGTGTAGTGGAGTTGAAAGTGCTCTCCAGAGCGGTCACAGCAGAGCACTGTGGGATACCTCCTGGAGGCCAATTCACTCGAATTACAGAACGCAGTATCTACACTATCCCCATGTCGACCCATGGATGTCAAATCACGTGCTACGCCTTTTGCGGAGGTGGAGTACAGAAGTCGAAGTTACAGGCCACTTAGGTCGGCGGAAGGGAGTCGGAAGTGTAGACACATATGTTATTAGATCGACTTAACGTGGCTTATGTCGACCTAACTTTGTAGTGTAGACCAGGCCATAGTCTTTAGTAAAGCAGCTGCCCTGCTCTCAATAGAATATCAGGGTTGGAAGGGACCTCAGGAGGTCATCTAGTCCAACCCCCTGCTCAAAGCAGGACCAATCCCCAGACAGATTTTTGCCCCAGATCCCTAAATGGCCCCCTCAAGGATTGAATTCACAACCCTGGGTTTAGCAGGCCAATGCTCAAACCACTGAGCTATCCCTCCCCGCAACAGAGTCTATTAAGTCCAGCTACAGGGAATCTATTGGGCATGCCCAAAACTTTCACTTCCAATTCCAGAAACTATTCGGAGTAGAATGATGATTGTGCATCTACCTAGCAACAGTAACTCAGACACAACTCAGTCACTTCTCCCTCCTCCTCGCCCCGCTCCCACCCCGCAACTTCTCTCTAGGTCTCTTAAAGAGTTATCTGCTATTAGGCATGTGGGTTACAAAAGCATAGTGGCTGACTCTGGAAGATAATCTGGAAAGAGGTTTGTGGGTCAGAGGTGCAGGCTGAAAAGAGTGCTCTTTGTGCTGTGAGCAAAAGAAGCTGTTTCCTGCTATTGGTTCCTTCTGCATTCAGAGACACAGCACTTTGTACATTCTTTGTCAATAAACAGAACTGCATCAAAGAAATACCTGATTGTCACCAATTTCTGTTTCCAACTGGAATGCTCACAGGGCCCCAAATTTTGACAAGCCACTTGGGTTGAAAAGGGGCAAAATAAGAAAGAAGGAAATTGTTTATATGATGCTGATTTTGTTGTCTTTAACAAGAGATTTTAAATCAGTCTGAACCACCATTGCCTGAAAATACATCGGTTTCAGAGTAGCAGCCGTGTTAGTCTGTATCAGCAAAAAGAACAGGAGTACCTGTGGCACCTTGTGCATCCGAAGAAGTGGACTGTAGCCCACGAAAGCTTATGCTCAAATAAATTTGTTAGTCTCTAAGGTGCCACAAGTACTCCTGTTCTTTTTGAAAATACATCATACACCAACAGCAAGGAACAGCTGCCAGCGTCTTTAATAGCTGGGATAAGTGCCAAATCTATTTTCATTTACCTGTCCAGAGTTTTGTTTAGGAATACTGGTTTATCTGGACTGTTGGGAGCTGTTCTGTGTGAGTGACAATGACAAGCACGGGAAGACATTCTCAGCATCCAAGCCAGACTGAGCCTGATTCAGAATGCTCTGGGCTTATGGCACATGACAGCAGCAGGATCTAGAATTGTCATTGAGCAGACATTGAATTATCCATAGAATTTTAGTTTTAAAAGTTATTGCTATTTATACCTCAGGGAATAATGCCATATCATTTTCCCCACTGGGTAATCACCAGTCATTTTAAACCATGGGGTCAGGTCAGGGCCTTAAGCCCCTTTGTCAACAAGCTCATAGACCCCTTCAACATAGTAAAATTCTATAAACTAGAGGTGGAAAAGATCTATTAGATTATTCCATCCATTTACCGGCCAAGGCAGGGTTCTTCTATACAGTCAATGTTCTAGTATTTTGTCCAATCTAGATTTAAATGTTCTTGATGACTGAGCTTCCAACACTTACCTTCTTACCACCACTTACCTGTGAACATGTACCCATGTGCTTAATAGGGAGATATCTCTTTAAGAGGGAGACAGGGAGGAATGAGTTGTGTCTGGGTCATTGTTGCACAATTAGTACTCTACACCCAGAAGTTTCTGGAATGGGGTGTGATAGTTTTGGACATGCTCAATAGGTTCCCTGTAGCTAGACTTAGACTCCATTGAGGGATTTTTTATTTATTTATATACTTAATCTGGTTGGTTGGTTAATTAGTTAACTAGCTAACTGATTTCAGCAGAGGAGGAGAAAGAATCTGCATGGATTCCAGTTGGAGATTTCTGTGAACAAGAGGAAGGAAAATACTGTTGCAGTGCTTTTGACTCAGCAGACTGTATAGATTTGGTGATCAAAGACTCTGAGACTCAGGTGAACTCATCCTAAGCAGCAGCTGGTAGGACTGCAGATGATCCAGCCTAGTTCTGGAACGTCCGCTTCAGATACACTCTTCACTCCTCAAAGACCCAATGAATTTAATAAACAAGCAATATCAAAGTTGAAGAAAATAAATCCTTTATGTTTTAACTGTGGGCAAATAGGACATTTTCAAAATGTTTGTGAGAATTCTCCTAACCCCAACCTAGTATATCAGCAACTGACTGGTAGACATTCAAATCAGAGCAAGTTTGAGCCAGAAAGAAAAGAAAGAAGAGCAAAGATGCTAGTCAATGGGTTCAGGAGATGGATGCTACCCAAATGGGTGCCAATGAGGCCAGCCAGCAGTTAGTGGGACCAGCTTGTCATGGCTATGTTTACCGAGATGGTGTAAAGAGTACCTGCCTAACTAGATACTGGTTCTCAAGTGACCTGCATATGCAAAACTTCCTATTATGAGCATTTATCTTATTGAAAGTTACAGTCTATTAGCAGCATACTTCAGATAGAAGGGCTGGAGGGCAAATGGTTCCATACCTGGGATATGTATCCTTGAAGATATGATTCCCAAAGTTAATCTGAGGGACTAACAAATGACATGAGATACTAGTCTTGCTTTATTCAGACCAATGTCTGAATCAGCAAGTGTCAGTGCTTATAGGCATACATGGGCTGAAACATCTTGTAGGAAACTGTAGGAGAAGAAACTGTCAGAATTCCCAGATCCTCTGTTCCCAAAGGAACAGTACACTCCTGCTTACGAGTTATTCTGTAGAACTCAGTTCTGCTTAGCACACAGCACTTATACTTGTTCTCCCTATAAACAAATCTAATTTTATTTAACAAAGAACAGAGATTCAAATAACAGCAATCAGAAATATTGGAAATAAGGGGTTACATATAAAATAAAATCACAATGTGCTTAATAGAGCCTACACTTAACTAATAGGATATTATTGTGTCATAAGTGCAAAAGCTTACCCACAGTCCTTCCAGAATATTACCGCTAGGCTTGGCTATTATCTTCCATTTGTGAAGCAACCCCCACTGCCAATTTACTTTCTAGGTGAAAGATACCAGCATGTCCCTTTGCAATCCCAGATATAACAAAACAATTCTTTGATTTTTATTAATAAACCGGACATCCTCCTGCTGTGTGTTCCTTCCTGTAGATTTTGCAATTTCTTGTTAATTTCTTAATCTTGATTAGATGGTAGCTTAGTATGCTAATAGGTATTCATTGTGACATATACAATACTCAATTTGCATGTAACCAGACAAATAAATGTCTCCTACATGCCTGAAAAAAACATATTTGTCACCACCTGTGTGCTTTAACTCATAGACATAATTTACAATATAGGTACATAACTCTTAAATGTTATCCTTACATACATTTCTCAATGGTTATGATGACCAGTATTTTAATGGCCTCACATGTCACCCTTTCATGAATTATTATGCATATAATTGAACCAGGGGATCCAAGTTGGCATCAAGAGGTTTCTGGGTCACACATAGCCACACCATAGCTTTGAACCTGATGCCTTTGCATATCATATAATCATAGAAATGTAGAGTTAGAAGGGACCTTGAGAGGTTATCAACTCCAGCCCTCTGAGCTGAGAGGACCAAGTAAACCTAGACCAAAGCCGACAGGTGTTTGTCCAACTTGTTTTAAAAAGATTTCAATGATGGGGATTCTACGACCTCGCTTGGAAGCCAATTCCAGAGCGTAATTGTTTTTTTCTAACCCAAGTCTCCCTTGTTGCAGATTGATCCCGTTACTTCTAGCCAGGGCCGGCGCAACCCATGCTTCTACTACTGCTTCTAGCCCTACCTTCAGTGGAAGTGGAGAACAATTGATCACTGTCCTCTTTGTAACAGCCCTTAACATATTTGAAGACTGTTGTCAGGTGTCCGCCCCCGCCCCAGTCTTCTTTTCGCAAGATTAAACATGCCTAGTTTTTTTTTTAACCTCTCCTCATAGGTCAAGTTTGCTAAACCTTTTGTAAGTTTTGTTGCTCTCTTGTGGACTCTCTCCAATTTATCCACATCTTTCCTAACATGTGGCAACCAGAATTGGACAAAGTAGTCCAGCTGAGACTTGCCAGTGCCAAACAGAGAATACCTCCCATGTCTTACGTACGACGCTCCTGTTAACACACCTGAGAATAATATTATCCCTTTTAGCAACTGCATCACGTTGCTGACTCATTTTCAATTTATGATCCACTATGATGCCCAGATCCAATTTGTAGTGGTGCATTTAATATTTCCTTCCTAAGAGTAGTACTTTGCACTTGTCCTTATTGAATTTCATCTTGTTGATTTCAGATGAATTCTCCAATTTGACACGGTCATTTTGAATTCTAATCCTGTCCTCCAAAGTGCTTGCAATCCCTCCCAGTTTGATGTCATCCACAAATTTTAGAAGCATACTCTCCACTTCATTATCCAAGTCATTAATGAAAATATTGAATAGTACTGGACTATAGGTCCTCACTAGATATGTCCTCCCAGTTTGACAGTGAATCATTGATAACTACTCTTTGAGTACCATCTTTCAACCAGTTGTGCAGCCACTTTATAGTAATTTAATCTAGACCACATTTTCCTAGTTTGCTTATGAAAATGTCATGTGGGGCTGTGTCAAAAGCCTTACTAAAATCACGATATGTCTACTCCTTCCTCTCTATCCACTAGGCCAATAACTCTGTCAAAGAAGGACATCATGTTGATTTGGCATGACTTGTCCTTGAGAAATCCAGGCTAGATATTCCTTATACAGGGCCATCCTTTGGCATACGCAGAATACGCAGCTGCATAGGGCACTACATAATTTGGGGCACCAAATTTCATGGTGCCCTAGGCAGCTGCATGCTGTGTATGCAGCGCTGACTCCAGTGGCCAGCTCCAGTGGCCAACCCCATCCCCCGGCCAGCCCCCCTGCTCCGCCCCTGCCCTGCACCCATTTCACCCCTTTCCCCAAGCCCCCACCCTTGCTCCACCCCACCCCACCTCTTCCCACCCCTGCTCTGCTCCCACCCTGCCCCCATTCCACCCCTTCCCCCCAAACCCTCTCCCCCAAGTGACGCAGCCCACGGGATTAGCGGGGGTACTGAAGCCCGCAGAAGGGGTCGGGCCTGCCCCCACACTCACCAGCGGCAGTGGTGGGAAGCAGAGTGACCTGGCCCCAGCCTGCTCTGCTCTGCCAGCTCCCAGCCGCGTTGCTTCGCTTCCTGCCACTGCCGCTGGTGAGTGCGGGGGCGGGCTTGACCCCTTCCTCCAAGCCCCCTCCCCCAAGCGACAGGGCTGGGACCTGGGGGAGCGGAGCAGGCTGGGGCCGGGTCGCTCTGCTTCCCGCCACCACAGGTGAGTGCGAGGGAGGGGGCGGGCCTGACTCCTCTTGCCGGAGACAGGCCCCCCGCTAATCCCCCGCACTGCCCTGGGCCTTCCTGCCCTGCTGCTGCCCCCCACAGCTCCTGCCCCCGCGGCCCTGCAGCCTTTGAGCGCAGCCCCCCCCCCGCGGAGGGGTCGGCTCCCCAGCAGAGCAGCCGCTCCCCCCGCAGGGGGGGTGCAATTGCTCGGGCTGCGTAGGGCACCACCATAGGTAGGGACGGCCCTGTCCTTATATGTCTATTGTCCTGTAGGTACTTACAAAGTGATTGTTAAATAATTTGTTCCACTGTCTTTCCAGGTAGTGAAGTTAAGCTGACTGGTCTATAATTCCCCAGGACCTCTTTGTTCCCCATTTTAAAGATATAGGTACTATGTCTGCCCTTCTCCAGTAATTCATGAGTTCTCAAAGATAATTGCTAATGGTTCTAGGATTGCTTCAGATAGTTCCTTAAGTATCCTAAAATGAATTGGATCAGGCCCTGTCAACTTAACATCTAACTTATCTAAATATCCTGTAACCTGTTCTTTCTCTATTTGTGGCTTGCATTCTCTCCCCTAATTGTGTTGAGTATCTGGTTACCATTAATCTTTTTCGTGAAGACTGAAGCAAAATTGGTAATAAACACCTCAGCCTTCTTGATGTCATTAGTTATTAGCTCTCCTTCCCTGCTAAGCAGAGGACCTACACTTTCTTTCATCTTTCTCTTGCTCCTAATATATTTAAAGAACCTCTTTATTGCCTTTTTGTGCCCCTTGTTAAGTGTAACTCACATTGTGTCTTAGCCTTTCTGATTTTTGTCCCTACATGCTTGTGCTATTCTTTTATACGTCTCCTAAGCAATTTGTCCATGTTCCCACTTTTTATAGGATGCCTTTTTGACTTTCAGGTCACTAAAGAGCTCCTGATGGAGCCATATTGGCCTCTTACTATTCTTCCTATCTTTCCTTCTTATCAGGATAGTTACAGTTGTGCCTTTAATGCTGTCTCCTTGAGAAATTGCCATCTCTCCTGAACTCCTTTATCCCTTAGATTTTCTTCTCATGGGACCTTACCTACCAGTTCTCTGAGTTTGTTAAAGTCTGATTTTTAAAGTCCATTGTCCTTATTCTGTTGCTCTGACTCTTCCTTTTCCTTAGAATAAGGAGATCTGTTATTTCATAATCACTTTCACCTAAGTTGCCTTCCACCTTCAGATTTGCAACCAATTCCTCCCTGTTGGGAGGAGAATTGAGCCTAAGATATCTGTCCCCTTGGTTACTTCTCCACTTTGTTAAAGAAGAAGTTGTCCCCAATACATTCCATGAACATATTGGAAATTTTCCAACAGATATCTGGGTAGTTAAAGTCTCCCATTACTACCAGGTCTTGTGTTTTGGCTATTGCTGTTGTTTGTTCTAGAAATGCCTCATCCACCTCCTCTTCCTGGTTTGGTGGTCTATAGTAGACCCCTATCATGATGACATAGCCCCAATTTCCCCATCTTTTATCTTTACCTAGAGACTTTCAACTAGTCTGCCCCTCACCGCCGTATGGACCTCATAACAATTGTATATGTTCTTGATGTATAATGCAACACCTCCTCCTTTTTCCCCCCTGCCTGTCCTTCCTGACCAACCTATACCACTCCACACCAATATTCCAGTCATGAGATTTATCCCACCAAGTCTCTGTGATGCCAATTAAGTAATAATTTAGCTTCTGTACTAATAGTTCCAGTTCTTCCTGTTTATTCCCCATACTCCTTGTGTTATTCTCCCAAAGATTACAAAAGTCTTCTTGCAGCTATATCAAATTGCAAACTCATGTCTAATTTGCTGTTTACTATCATTCTAATTTTCTTTCAGTATTCTTGTTTGCCAGATTTCTCCCTCCCACTGAGTATGTGTGTTTCAGATTTTTTTCACTAACTGTACCATTCTGGTTTGCATCTTTTTCCATGTTGAATCTCATTTTATTATTAACATGTAGGTCTCTTTGTATTATTTATTTGTCCTAACTGGTTTTCGCAACACTTCCCATTTTAATATAATCTATAAATTTAGTTTGTGTTCTGTTTATTCTCTCTTCTAGATACAGAATGACTTATGCTTACCTTCTGTGGCTGATATTTCACCTTTTGCTCAATGAAAACGGGCACATAGGGAGTTGTTCCCCTCTTTGGCTGCAGCTTCTCCCTGTGGTTCATCCCATGTAGCTGATGAGGAGATGAAGCAGGCATGTGTCAATCTGAGGACAAATGCTTTTGGGGTAGTGGGAGATATTACTGAGCTGATTGTAGGCAACATACTGCTGGTACTTCATCCCATGTTGTCTCACTAGGTCTCCCACTGGCTTCATATTGATGTTGAATAGCACGGGGGAGAGGATTGCATGACAGCGGAGGGCTTAAGAGGCAGAGGAACAATTAGTCATAACAATCCTCTGCATACAGTCTCGAAGGACAGACCTGAGCCATGTAGGGACATTTCCCTTTATCCTTGCAGCCTTTTGGGATCAGGAAAGGACTATGGTACTTTGTGAGCAGAGCTTAGGGAATGTTTCGATACCCTCTCCACCTTTCTTAGTCCTGGTCTACACTACGAGGTTAGGTCAAATTTAGCCATTTTAGGTCGATTTTATAAGCAATGCATCTACACAACCAACACCATTCCGTCGACCTAAAGGGCTCTTAAAATCAACTGCTGTACTCCTCCCCGGCGAGGGGAGTAGCGCTAAAATTGACCTTGCTGGGTCGAATTTGGGGTAGTGCAGACGCAATTCGACAGAATTGGCCTCCGGGAGCTATCCCAGAGTGCTCCAATGTGACCACTCTGGAGAGCACTTTCAACTCCGATGCACTAGCCAGGTACACAGGAAAAGCCCCGGGAAATTTTGAATTTAATTTCCTGTTTGGTCAGTGTGGCGAGTTCAGCAGCACAGGTGACCATGCAGTCCCAGAATCGCAAACGAGCTCCAGCATGGACCGAATGGGAGACACTGGATCTGATTGCTGTATGGGGAGAAGAATCTGTGCAGGCCGAACGCCGATCAAAAAGAAGAAATGCTAATATATATGCCAAAATCTCACAGGGCATGGTGGAGAGAGGCTACAACAGGGACACACAGCAGTGCCGCATGAAAATTAAGGAGCTCAGGCAAGCCTACCAACAGACAAAGGAGGCAAACGGTCGCTCCAGGTCAGAGCCCCATACATGCCGCTTCTATGATCAGCTGCATGCCATTCTAGGGGGGGACCCTACCACTACCCCACCACTGTTCGTGGACACCTGCCAGGGGGGAGTCTCACACAACAGGGAGGCGGATTTTGTGGATGAGGAAGAGGAGGAGGAGGAGGAGAATGCACAGCAGGCAAGCGGAGAATCCTTTCTCCCCGGCAGCCAGGACCTTTTCATCATTCTGGAGCCAATACTCTCCCAAGGCGGGTTCCCGGACCCTGAAGCCGGAGAAGGCACCTCTGGTGAGTGCACATTTGTAACTATACTACAGGGTTTAAAAGCAATTGTGTTTAATGTTTGATTTGCCCTGAAGAATTGGGATGCATTCGCGGCCAGTAAGGCTACTGGAAAAGTCTGTTAACGTGTCTGGGGATGGAGCGGGAATCCTCCAGGGACATCTCCATGAAGCTCTCCTGGAGGTACTCTGAAAGCCTTTGCAGAAGGGCTTCCTTATTTCGTCCTCCACGGTAGGACACTTTACCACGCCAAGCCAATAGCAAGTAGTCTGGAATCATTGCAGCACAAAGCATGGCAGCGAATGGTCCTGGGTTTTGGTCGCATTCAAGCAATGTTTGGTCTTTATCTTTCTGTGTCAGCCTCAGGAGAGTGATATCATTCATGGTCACCTGGTTGAAATAGGGGAATTTTTGTACAGTAAAAGGACCCTGTTCATGCTGGGCTGTTTGCACTTGGTTAAAAGGGATCATCCCTGAGAATAGCCATGCGGTGGGGGGAGTGGTGAAGGGATCATCCCAGAGAATAGCCACGCAGTGGGGTGGGGGGAGGGGTGTGCTGCACATCCACCCCAAAACCGCAGCCCCTCCTTTTAAATGGCAAACCCAACCAGCATTGCTTGCTATGGGAAAGAAGGGCGCTGCAGTTTGAAACCATTCCCACATGTTATGAAGGCGGAAGAAGTCAACCCCGTGTACCCTTTGGCTTACCATGGCTGCCTGGAAACCGAATTCTGTTGCCCAGCTGTGTGTGATGGTGTCACCATATCAGCAGGCGCTCAATATAAAAGGCAAAATGCGACCTTGTACCTAAAGCACATGTGCTGTCTGTTGTGAATTGCTTGATTCACTGTGAAAGAGTCTCCCTTTTGTTCTCAGAAATGTATCATCTTAAATTTTACTCTCCCTTTTTATCCCCCCGCAGGTGCAAATGTTTCTATACTCCCCCTATCATCTCTGTCCCTGAGCTTATCGCAGATTAGAAGGTGAAAAAAATGCACTCGCGATTACATGTTTTCTGAGTTCATGCAGTCCTCCCACACTGATAGGGCACAGCTGAATGCATGGAGGCATTCAGTGACAGAGGCCAGGAAAGCATTAAGTGAGAGTGATCAGAAGACGCAGGAGGCAATGCTGAGGCTAATGGGGGAGCAAACGGACATGATCAGGCGTCTGGTGGAGCTGCAGGAAAGGCAACAAGAGCACAGACCGCCGCTGCATCCACTGTATAACCGCCTGCCCTCCTCCCCAAGTTCCATATCCTCCTCACCAAGATGCCCAAGAACACGCGGGGTGTGGGGGAGGCTCCGGGCACCGAGCCACTCCACTCCAGAGGATGGCCCAAGCAACAGAAGGCTGTCATTCAAACAGTTTTGATTTGTAGTGTGGCTACAATCAGCAATGTGGCCTTGTCCTTCCCTCCTCCCCCACCCCACCTGGGCTACCTTGTCAGTTATCTCACTTTTTAAAAAATTAATAAATAAAGAATGCATGGTTTCAAAACAATAGTGACTTTATTTCCTTTGCCAACTGTGATCGAAGGGGGGAGGGAGGCTGGCTTACAGGGAATTAAAATCAACAAAGGGGGCGGGTTTGCATCAAGGAGAAACACACACAACTGTCACACTGTAGCCTGGCCAGTCATGAAACTGGTTTTCAAAGCCTCTCTGATGCGCAGCATGCCTAGCTGTGCTCTTCTAATCGCCCTGGTGTCTGGCTGCTCAAAATCAGCCACCAGGCGATTTGCCTCAACCTCCCACCCCGCCATAAACATCTCCCCCTTACTCTCACAGATATTATGGCGCACACAGCCAGCAGCAATAACAATGGGAATATTGGTTGCGCTGAGGTCTAACCTAGTCAGCAAACAGCGCCAGCGAGCTTTTAAACATCCAAAGGCACATTCTACCCCCATTCTGCACTTGCTCAGCCTATAGTTGAACTGCTCCTTACTACTGTCCAAGCTGCCTGTGTACGGCTTCATGAGCCATGGGAGCAAGGGGTAGGCTGGGTCCCTAAGGATAACTATTGGCATTTCAACATCCTCAATGGTAATTTTCCGGTCTGGGAAGCAAGTCCCTTCTTGCAGCTGATCGAAGAGCCCAGAGTTCCTAAAGATGCGAGCATCATGCACCGTTCCCAGCTATCCCACGTTGATGTTGGTGAAACGTCCCTTGTGAAACGTCCCTTGGGAAGAGACTGTCTAGGAAGGAGTACGACAGAAAGGGATCTAGGGGTTATAGTGGACCACAAGCTAAATATGAGTCAACAATGTGATGCTGTTGCAAAAAAAGCAAACGTGATTCTGGGATGTATTAACAGGTGTGTTGTGAGCAAAACATGAGAAGTCATTCTTCCACTCTACTCTGTGCTGGTTAGGCCTCAACTGGAGTATTGTGTCCAGTTCTGGGCACCGCATTTCAAGAAAGATGTGGAGAAATTGGAGAGGGTCCAGAGAAGAGCAACAAGAATGATTAAAGGTCTTGAGAACATGACCTATGAAGGAAGGCTGAAAGAATTGGGTTTGTTTAGTTTGGAAAAGAGAAGACTGAGAGGGGACATGATAGCAGTTTTCAGGTATCTAAAAGGGTGTCATAAGGAGGAAGGAGAAAACTTGTTCACCTTAGCCTCTAAACTGCAGCAAGGGAGGTTTAGGTTGGACATTAGGAAAAAGTTCCTAACTGTCAGGGTGGCTAAACACTGGAATAAATTGCCTAGGGAGGTTGTGGAATCTCCATCTCTGGAGATATTTAAGAGTAGGTTTGATAAATGTCTATCAGGGTCTAGACAGTATTTGGTCCTGCCATGAGGGCAGGGGACTGGACTCGATGACCTCTCGAGGTCCCTTCCAGTCCTAGAATCTATGAATCCACCAGTGCTTGCAGCACCATTGAGAAGTACCCCTTGCGGTGTATGTACTGGTTGGCAAGGTGGTCCGGTGCCAAGATAGGGATATGCGTTCCGTCTATCGCCCCACCACAGTTAGGGAAACCCATTGCAGCAAAGCCATCCACTATGACCTGCACATTTCCCAGAGTCACTACCCTTGTTAGCAGAAGGTCAGTGATTGCATTGGCTACTTGGATCACAGCAGCCCCCACAGTAGATTTGCCCACTCCAAATTGATTCCCGACTGACCGGTAGCAGTCAGGTGTTGCAAGCTTCCACAGGGCTATCGCCACTCACTTCTCAACTGTCAGGGCAGCTCTCATCTTGGTATTCCTGCACTTCAGGGCAGGGGAAAGCAACTCACAAAGTTCCAGGAAAGTGGCCTTACGCATGCGAAAGTTTTGCAGCCACTGTGAATCATCCCATACCTGCAACACTATGCGGTCCCACCAGTCTGTGCTTGTTTGCCAGGCCCAGAATCGGCGTTCCACTGTATCAACCTGCCCCACTGCCGCCATGATGTCCCAATTGCCATATCCCGTGCTTTCAGGAACATCTGTGTCCATATCCTCCTCACAATCATCCTTGTGCTGGCGGCTCCTAGTTAGGCTCTGCACATACTGCAGGATAATGCGCAAGGTGTTTACAATGCTCACAACAGCAGCGCTGAGCTGAGCGGGCTCCATGCTTCCCATGCTATGGCGTCTGCACGGGTAACCCAGGAAAAAAGGCGGGAAACGATTGTCTACCATTGCTTTCATGGAGGGAGGGGAGATGGGGAGACTGATGACATGTACCCAAAACCACCCGCAACAATGTTTTTGCCCCATCAGTCATTGGGAACTTAACCCAGAATTCCAATGTGCAGCGGAGACTGCAGGGACTGTGGGATAGCTACCCACAGTGCACTGCTCCGTGAGTCGATGCTAGCCATGGTATTGAGGACGCACTCCGCTGACTTAATGCGCTTAGTGGGGACATACACAATCGACTATATAAAATCGCTTTCTAAAGATCGATTTCTATAAAATTGACCTAATTTCGTAGTGTAGATATACCCGTTAGTCTATATTAGTTGGTAGTCCACTTTGCAGGAAGATAGGGCTAGCAACACTGCCACATTTAGCATTCTCAGTCACCCTTGGTGAGCTCCAATTTTTAACTGAAGAGAGAGAAAGCAGACTTTGATCAATAAAAGCATGTTTTTATTTTTGTCTTTTTTTTATATGTGTGGTAAAAATGGAAAAATATAATTTCACCAGATCCTAAAACTGAAAAACTGCTGGGCAGGTTGTTATTGCTAAAATCACAAGCACATATAGGTACTAATACATATTTAAAAGTTGTTGAAGATCTTTATTTTGGCAGTATGTGCAGGGGTGCTAGAACAATTTTTATAGTGGGACTGCTGAGAGCCATTGAACCAAACTGTAAACCCTGTATATAAACTTCAAGCCAGGGGGGCTGCAGCACCCCCAGTTCCATACCTACGAGTATGTGGAATGACATCACTTACCTTACAGTGAGGATTTAATACTATTATCATCCTAATGCAACATCCAACTGCCCAGAGCAAATACAACTTCTTATCCCCTGATCCTTCAAAGACTTACACATGTTTAAGCTCATATGTAGTCCCACTGAAGCATGTGCATAAGCACCTACTTAATTTGAGTCTAGTGACTGAAAATTAAACTAGTCAATGGAACTAATCACATGACTAAAATGAGCCCATGCATATAATTGTTTGCAGGATGTATATTTTTTTGCTTTACTGAAATTGACAAAATCATCCAATTTTTCTACCCCCTCTCCGCCTTCCCCAATTTGGAATCCCATTCCACCTATTCACCATTGTCTTTTGTTGACTAAATTGTCTTAGTTTGCACTGACATTTCATTTCATTTCAATTCCCAGGATTTGCATAAAAATGTATATAGGAGCAAGAGTGTCATGCACTGCAGAGATACAGCATTTTAAAATTTAAAGAAGTTCAAAGTGAGGATGTTTTGGATAACCTCCATCTATATGAGTTCTTTGGTTTATGGGGAACAAATGAAAGAACTCATGTAGATGGAGAAATTAAAATATCCTGCTTTATTATTAGTGTGAATGAGTTTACATCTCCACTGTTAGAGGAGTAAGACAATATAAATATCCTTTATTTTTAGAGCTGGGTGATTGCTCTTAAAATGAATTTGCTTCTGTTGGGCTTATGCCTCTTTTGTGTTTTTCTTCCACAAACAATCCAGTTTTTTTAGGATTGATGCATACAGTAAGCAAAGTTTAAGATAGCAAATTTTAGATTTTCCAAAAGAAACTATTTGCAACAGGAATGGTATATTTTATATAGGACCAGACTTTGTTTGGCACAGCAGGGGTGCCGCACAGGATGCAGGAAGAATGAAATGAGTCCAAAAAGGATCTGCCTGCACCCTTCACTGGACAGCATATGCACCTCTAGTTACTTTATGCGATGGAAAAAAGAGATGATTGTAGTATTTATTGATTAACTGTTACAGATTAGTTTAATTTTCTAAGTGCCTCAGACTAGTCCTAGGTGGCCCAGAAAGAAAAAGATGTTCCAAAATGTCCTACTCTTGTTTATTTGTCCCTAAACAGAGGCTCTAAAGACCAGCCCCTTATTATAAGTATTACACTCCTTCCGGCCCATCAGAAAAGCATCCCTATCTAAGGAAGAATTTAAGCATGTGCTCAAGTGCCACATGCTTAAGTTAAGCACACCCTTAAATGCTTTTCTGAATACAGATAGATTTGTGCATGTGCTTAAGTGCTTTCCTCAATAGGGTCCCAGTCAGTGAAAAGAAACAATATCATGTGTATTATGTGCCCACTCGCAACAAACCAAAACAGCTCAGCTTTCCAGCATTGAGTAATAAATACCCCAATCTAACTATTCATAATTAATTCATAAAGAGTAAGAGAAACCACAAAAACCAGTTGAGGAAATCTGAGGAAATCACAGTCAGCTCATGGACATTCAGCAAGGACAAAAGGAGGCTATATTTGGCAAGCAAACTATTTTCTGTAAATTATTTGATCGCTGATTTTATTTAAGCTGCATCGTAAATATGGTGTGGTACATAACAGACTAATAAAAGACCCAAAGAGTTTAAAAGCTAAAGGCTCTATCCTGAAAACCCTAATTTAAATGATTGACTTTACACCTATGAATAAGGAATATTTATCAAGGGCTTTCCAGAATCGAGCCCATATTTAGGATGTAATTTGATGAGTGATGATTGCAAATGGAGGTGAAGGGGGGGGAGCAGAAGAGAGGATGATGGGTAACAGCAATAAGATCAGGCAGTTGCTTTGGCTGATAATGTATGAGCAACAGAAGGTCTGAACATTTTCTCTTAACCTTTACCATTGTACTAGAACTCTGTGTTCAATGTTTACATGCCATAATTGAATGATAAAACAAAGCTTTTAGACCTCCTTAATCAAATCTGCATTTCAATGTAATGTTCATGAAAGGGGCTAACTACTGTACAACCTACCCACATGGCAGGGCTTGAGAAACCATGCAGTGACATTTTTAAAAATTACTTTGCAGATGGTCTAGTATGATTACAATTCACTAGTACCAAAACAAGAGGGTTAAACCTGATCAATGGAGAGGGTATGGTATTTTTATGAAGATAGCTAAAATTCTTAGTTTCTGTCAACACTTAACTAAACTTTGGAAGAAATTGTATTTGCTAAAGATTCAACACTCCTGTCCTTCACTTGCAGGCCTAAAAATCTCCCACTATGTGTTTTTGAATCATCCAATAAGTCATCCAACAAAAAAAGAAAATTCAAGACATGACATTCCTGTTTTTTTCTAAGAAAAAAGGGAAGCAGAATCAAACTTTTTGGGAGATGAAGGGTGAGAGAATTCCTTTTAGGACTTATTTAAAGAACAAAAAAGGTTGCACAAGCCTTTGTAGGTCACCTTTATAGATTAAATATAGTCACCAGTTAAAAATCAAAAAACAACCAGTCCATAGACTGCTAAACCACTATCTCAACTATTGCAGCTCCATAGCAAAACACTTCATTTTTTATTATTGTTAGTGACTTTTTTTTTTTTAAAGTACTGCCATACAGTTTTACCAATAAACCTGGAAATTGACTTGCAATGTTCCTGTCCTAGTCTTGATTAAAGTCAACAAACTGTGCTTATTGAATGGTCTAGTAATTAGCTTATATCCACATACAGTCTATGGTGTGAACAGAGATGAATGTGTATTACTACTGTAATATAGTGAACGAGCTACTAATACTAAAATAATGCTGTTTCTGATATCTGTGGAGCAGTAGCTTGAGAATATGTGGTGGGACCCAGATTCTTCTTGTTTCCCCTTTGATAAGATTTTTAATATATAAAAGATAGATATCCAAATATTTAGTCTGTCCTGTTGCAGTAATTGAAGTTACAAGATTGCTGGGCTGAACTAGACATCTTCCTTCTGACACACAGCCTTCCTATGTAGCACCAAGGGCTGGGATGAGGGCTGAGGCCATCTGTGGTTATACATTTGGGGAAGCACATACATGGGAAGGTCCAGTCCAAAGTGACTCCTCTTCCTTTGCAACATTCTTGAAATTTTCCATCTCCAGCAGATGTAATGAATGGATTGCAGTAGTGTCCACTTCCTAACCATTAGTTGTGCTCAAAGGCAAGGGGGCTGGATCCAGCACGTGAAGCAGTCACACCTATAGTTTTATATTTGATTGATGTAGCAGTACCCTCACTTTGCAGCTTTCCTCCAAATCATAAAAAAGGTGCTAGGCCACAGTTTCCTGGAAGTATCAGCTATACAACAATTTCAGTATTCATTTATAACCTGGAAACCAAGAGTCAGAGTGGGTCACAATTTTTTGAAGAAAAGGACTCTTTTAAATTAAAAATATGTTTAATTTGACAAATAAAGAAATTTAAAATGGAGAGGAATGAAAAAGAAATCACAACATTTTGTGTGATAATTCCCTCCACTCTCTTTGTTTTAACCAGCTCTACCAATAACCATTCACAAGAACACGGATAAACGTGACTCTGATGACATTTTATTCAGGTTCACAAAGAGATTTTAAAGAAAAGGGTATGCATACAGAATATTATTTAGGTAAAAGACTCTTATCAGACTATATCATATATTCGTCCTCGAACCTAGATTACTGTTTGGATTGTTAAATGTCTAATTTAATGTACAGTATGTGCATTATATGACTGAGTTAACTTTCCTATTTTAACTTTATTTTTCTTTCTGTTCCTGATTTGCAGTAACAGAAATGTGAGAACTCAATTCTAGGATAAGGACTTAGCTGTTGTTAAATGGAGCTTACAACCCAGTAGAGCTGCATACAACTATCAAAATATCAAGTGAACAGAACTCTTTCAGTGTGCATGTGCAAAAGTAAATGTTTAACTAGTTATAATTTTACTATTTTTTTTCAAACTTATTTGATGTCTATTTCTCATTGGGTAGTAGTTACATACAAACTTTAAAGTTCAGTCCCTTTTTAGTTATTCATGTGCAGTTAAATGTTGTAATGCTATTTAAAGGGGGGCGGGGGGGAAGAGGAGTTCTACCTGTTTTCATTGACCACATATTTTAAAACTGACTGGATTTTGCTAAAATATTCAGAAAAAAAAAAATCCCTCTGGGCTGAGACTGATAATGGAAAATTTCAGCCCTAAGAAGAATTTTTGAGAAAATTGCAGGAATTTATAATGGAAGGGGACTTGCCACTTTAGGCTTGATTTTGAAAACACTTATGCACATGCTTACCTTTCAGCATGAGTAGTCCCATTAAAATTAAACATGTTTATAAGGTCCCGATGTAGGGTGACAAGACAGCAAGCGTGAAAAATCGGGACGGGGTGGGGGGTAATAGGAGCCTATATAAGAAAAAGACCCCAAAATTGGGACTGTTCCTATAAAATCGGGACATCTGGTCACCCTATCCCGATACTACAATGAGCTCCATGTGGGCTGGAGCCTAGTGGAAATTAATGTGGTTCCATGCAGAGATCCACTAGGCCAGCTCGTTGTCTGGATCAAGGACTAGCTCTTGATGAAGTTTTTTCTTACATTGGCCTGGTCTGTACTGGGAAGTACATGGTGCTAGAAAACATATTTACTAACACTTTTAAAATTCTTGTTCACACTAAAGACAAAATCTTGTTTAATGTTGTGTTAATGTTTTCTAACACAATGAATTGTGTACATGTAGACAAAGCCACCGTGGAGGCAAGTGGGTAGTTGGTAGGGTGACCATATAGGAAGTGTAAAAAAATCGGGATGGGGTGGGGGGTAGGAACATCTGGTCACCCTAGTAGTTGGGTACATTAAGCCTCATATTTCTGATAGTAGAGGGAAAGTGAGAGCTTTCTTCTTTTGCAGAATGTTGGCTGCAGGCTGTTGAAAGGGGTGCTCTTTTGACTGGTGGATTTAAAATTACTTCACTATAATTTAGCTACCACCAACAAGTATATTAATTGCGAGATGTGAAATGTTGCACGAGTGTGTTTCCTTTAGCTATAGCAATTTTATAAGAAACATTTATCTATATATATTTGATGTAGATATAGATAGCAATTTAAAAAAAAGCTGCATTCATTAGTTGCATCTTTTTTATATGCAGCTTTGAATGTTTAACACAGCCGATGATATACTGTCCTTAATATCATATCATCTATGTTGTCTGTATCACTGTAGAAAAGATCTTTGCTGCCTAAATATTTATATATTCCTAAATTTTTGGTTAATCCAGTAAGAGGTACTATATTATCTACAGCACTGACATTTATGAGGAAACAACTGAACTGAAAACATTTTAATTGTTTTTAAATATATAATTCACATCTTCCTCTGCTGTAGTTCATAGGTTTCAGGTGAGTGGAAATCTGGAGGGGGGGGGGGGGGCTAAACTGGAGTTAAAAAGCATGAGCCCACCTCCAAAACTTCACCCAATCCAATGAAAGGATGAGTCACTCCAGAAACATCTCCACTGACTGCAGTGACCAACTGTGCAATAGCCAATAAGGGCGCTATTTGCACCCCACCCACCAACCTCTCCCCTTCCCCCACCCAGCCCAGTCCTCTATGGAGAGAGCGGGGGACCACATGGCAACTGCAGTTTGTTGCACAAAAGAGGCACGTGATGCTGGAAAAGGCAGCCCTGATGATAAAGCCTCAGGTTTCTCATTCAGCAAAGGGGGGGAGGGGAGAATATCCTGGATCGAAATTAGAACCGATGGAAAGAAAATGATACAGAACTTAACACTGTAGCTACCTCTGCAACAGGATGGGGAGGGGCTGGGGCCGATCATGTGGGGCAGAACCATGAGGCCAGGGCCGCCCGAGCTGCGTGTGTCTGAGACAGAGACGTTCTGCCTGGGGCGCGGCGGTGGCATCTCTCCCCTCCCCCGCGGTACAGCCCGTGCAGCGACCCCTTCCCCCCGCTCTGCGGGAGCCTATTAATAACTCGGGGGCTGCTCCGCCAATGGTAGGCGCCCAGCCCTCTCCCCGCGCCCAGCCCCGCCCACCCGGATTCGCTGGGCGAGCCGAGCTCCCCGTCACCGCTCGGCAATTTCCGCCGGCCGGAGCCGAACCTATTTCCGTCCGCCGGCTCCAGACGGGCTTTATGTCTGAGGGCTCAGCGCGCCTGCGCCGCCGCCATCTTACTTCTCTTCTTCTCCCTCCCCTCCGGCCAATCCCTCCCCTTGCCCAGCTTCGGCGCCGTGCTCCAATGCCGTGTGAGGAGGCCTGGGGGGCGGGGGAGGACGAGTCGCAGTAGCGGGGGGCAGACAGACCCAGCAGAGGGAGGAGGAGGACTCATCCCAGCCTGGTTCTGCAGAGGAGCTCGGTGTTAGCCCGAGGGAGCCGGGGCAGAGCGGCTGAAGCGAACGCCTGGCTGCAGAGAGACGGAGCGGCGGAGGGAGAGGCTGGGCCGGCTCCCCTCCCTGCGCTGGGCTCTGCTAGGGGAGGAGGGCGGGTGGCTGCTCGTTCCGGCCTCCTTCGGTCTCTTTAACCACCCCAAAATGATTCAGCTCCATGGCTGCCACTGACGGGAATGTCCCTGCCCGGCTCAGGCTGCTGCCGCCGCCGCCCTGCTGCGTGCCAGCCCTGTACGTATCTGCCTTCGCCTTGCTGCTCCTAGGCGCCCCAGCCGGCCGCTCTGCGGAGCCCCCGAGACCCCCTCGCCGCTCCTCCGCACCCAGCCGCCAGAGGCGGCGGCGGCCGCTCCCCCAGGGCCCCGCGGCGGGGAGGTCTGCTCTGCCGAGAGCCACCCCCCTATAGCTACACACAGCGCGGTTGGGAGCCGGGGAGGGGGGCGGGCGGTTGCTTTCTGAGTTGGCCGGATAACGTGGGTAATTTCTTCCCCACCCCCCAGCACCCCGCCCCCCGCAGAAGAGGGATAGGGGGAGTGGAGATCGGAGGGGAAAGTGAACGGCAAAGGACTGAAAGTGTCACATTCACTGGCTCTGATCTGAAGGCGGCGGAGGGACCCGGCCTCACCCCCCCAGCCCCCGAGAGGAGGAGGAGGAGGAAAAGGGGCGGTTTAGTGGCAGTGCCGGCTGTGCCGAGGCGTCTCAGCCTGTGCTGTGTGCGCCAGCCCGGAGGGGAGGGGGTTGTGTGTGTGGTGCCTCTCCCCTGGGTTGCATGCAAAGCTAACTGTGTGGCTGTCTCTCTCCGGGCCGGGGAATTGCACTCTTAAAATAAACCCGGTACAATGCACCAGCCTGACTCAGCCGCAGACATTAGTCCTAGGAAGATGGCGCACCCGGCAATGTTTCCTAGAAGGGGCAGCAGCAGCGGCGGCAGCTGCGTTACTGCGCTCAATGCACCAGGTACCGGCGCTGGTAGCGGTGCCCTCTCCACCGAGGATTATCCGCCGCCTCTGCTCATCCAGCCGCCGCCTCCGTCTCTTGCAGCATCTTCATCGGCGGGTCCACAGCCGCCACCCCCTCCTCCACAAAGCCTGAACCTCCTCGCCCAGTCTCAGCTCCAGCCACAGCCTCTTGCACAGGCTGGAGCCCAAATGAAAAAGAAAAGTGGCTTCCAAATTACCAGCGTGACCCCTGCTCAGATCTCTGCCAGTATGAGCTCTAACAACAGCATAGCGGAGGACACGGAAAGCTATGATGACCTGGATGAGTCCCACACTGAAGACCTGTCTTCTTCAGAAATTTTGGATGTTTCTTTATCCAGGGCCACTGACTTGGGTGAACCTGAACGGAGCTCCTCCGAAGAGACTTTAAATAACTTCCAAGAGGCTGAGACTCCTGGGGCCGTCTCTCCAAACCAGCCTCACCTTCCTCAGCAGCATCCCCCTTTGCCACATCACCCACAGCAGAGTGTTGTGATCAATGGAAATGTTCACCCCCATCATGGTCACCATCACCACCACCTTCATCATCACCATCATGGGCATCATCATCCATTGCATCCTGGGGTGGGCAGTACACCAGCTTCTGGAGGACCACCCCCAAGTCCATCATTTAGAAAGCTGTCCACAACTGGAAGCTCTGACAATGTTATCACAACTGCACCAGTTTCTGCTGCATCATCCACTGGTACACCTGCATCTGCCCTGTCTAATATTCGCACTACAAGTACTCCTGGCAATATAGGTGTAAGTCCTGTTACTGGAACTAGTACGTTAAGTAATGTGGGTGGTGGTAGTCCTAGTATGACAAGCAGCATGCTTGGTAACGTTAATATAAATTTAAGCAACATCACAAGTACTGTTAATGTACATGCTTTGTCTGGAACCAGCAGCAATGTTAATGTGAATATCTTGAGTGGTGTTGGCAATGGTACGAGTGCTTCCTCTAATGTCATTAATAATGTTACTAATCCAACTGCAGGAATGGCAGTGGGATCAAGTCAGCAGCAGCCTGCAGCTGGCACATCAAGGTTTAGAGTTGTAAAATTAGATTCCAGTTCTGAACCTTTTAAAAAAGGTAGATGGTTATGCACTGAATTCTATGATAAAGAAAACACTGTAGCAGTTACAGAAGGAGTAGCGGTAAACAAAGCGGTAGAGACTATAAAACAAAATCCACTTGAAGTGACTTCTGAAAGGGAGAGCACCAGTGGGAGTTCTGTTAGCAGCAATGTAAGCACACTGAGTCACTACACAGAAAGTGTGGGAAGCGGGGAAATGGGAGCACCTACTGTGATACAACAGCAGACATTTCAAGGTGTGGGTCCACAGCAGATGGATTTTAGTTGTGCTGGACCTCAGGCTATTCCAGCATCCAATATACCGCAGAGTATTTCTCAATCACAGCTTGCACAAGTACAATTGCCTTCTCAAGAAGTGAATTATCCACAGCAAAAGCAAGGAGTCCAGTCTTCAGCGCAGGCTAGTCTAACAACTGTTACTGGTGTTCAGCCAACTCCAGTTAATGTAGTAGGTGTATCATCAGGTCACCAACAACCTGCTATTCCAAGTGTGGCTCAACAGCAGCTAACGTATTCTCAATCCTCACGGCCTGTGCAAACTTTGCCTGTTGTACCACAACAGCAGTTACAGTATGGACAACAACAGACACTTCCCATGCAGATGGCCCCTGCACGAGTTAAACCAGTGAATCAGAGTTCTGTGACAGGGGCCATACCGGACTACATACAACATCAGCAGATACTTCAACCTCCAGTGCCTGCTGTGCAATCCAGCTCTACAGGAGTAGGAGCAGGAACACCGGTTCCTGTTGCTCAGGCACCAAGCATCCAACCTTCTGTACAAGTACACCCTGCTGTGGCATCAGCTCAGCCTGTTGCACATGCTCAGACAGCAATACCACCAGTAGGTACTAGTGGTCAAATTATTAACATTGGACAACAAGGAAATGTACCTGCTGTGGTGCAGCAGCCATCTGTTGCAAACCAAATTACACCTTCAGTTATGCAGCAAAGTGCTGCTCCTCCATCTTCACAGGTGGTACAGCCCGTTCAGACTGGGATAATTCAGCAGGGACTACAAGCTGGTGCTTCAAGCCTTCCTCCGCAAATGGTCATCGCTTCACAAAATGCTTTGTTACCTGGACAATCCCAGGTACAAGTAGAAACTGTAGTTCAAGGAATGATCAGCCAACCATTGCCTGCAGTTAGCCCTATACCTTCTGCTAGTACTGTTCCTGCTCCAAGTCAAGCTAGTACAAATGTACCTCCTGATATACCTTCTGCTCCTGTAAGTTTGGGTCCATCACAGAACATAGCACAAGCTTCAGCTGTGCAAAATGGGAATTTGGTTCAAAGTGTTAGTCAGCCTCCCTTGATATCAACTAGTATAAGTATGCCAGTGGCACAGAATGTGCCACAACAGATACCGCTAAACTCTACCCAGTTCTCTGCACAATCACTAACTCAGTCAATTGTAAGCCAAATTGAAGATGGCAGGCGCCCTACAGAACCTTCCTTAGTTGGTTTACCGCAAGCTGCCAGTGGTGAAAGTGGTGTTGGAGCATCAGCTGTTTCAGATGGGAGTGGCAGCAACATAACATCCTCTGCTTCCCTTTTTCCGCTGAAGGTACTGCCATTGACAACCCATCTTGTTGATGGTGAGGATGAGAGGTAAGATCATGCCACTAACTTTACAAAGAAAACATATCACTTTTATGTACATTAGTTTGCAATTACCATTGCAGTGATTTCATAAGATGACTAAGTGTAACGTTGCAGATATAGTTGAGATACCTGCTTTGTTAGAAAAACAGTTTCTCAGGTCATGACATACACAGCTATTGTGTTAAATTTCTTATGTTGCTTCTCTTCTAAGAGAGGGAGTGAATTGTATTGATTGCACTCTGAAACTATGTTGCATGAGTACACTGTCTATGTGTAGTAGTACCTATCAGGCTGTGTCCCCCTTCATTATATTATACGTACACACAACATGTATAGTTGACTGGAAAAGTACGCTTTGGAGTGTGGTGGTATACTTACAATAATTATCAAGCTTTTGGGGAGCAGTTCTTAAATACAATTAACTATTTGAGATTTATTTTTAGGTATATTTTACAAGCCTAAGAGTCCTTTCCATCTCAAATTTCCTTTTTGAATCTTGACTACATCATGGTTTGGTCTGCTGTGAATGAATACCTTATGGAAAGTTTGGGCCAGCCACTTCAGGCAATATGGGGGTGGAGTGGGGCTGCTCTGGGGGTGGTGGTGGGCGAGAGAGGAGATTATTTTAAAACTAATTGTTAAGACTGCTCTGACCCTGGATGTTTCCTCTCAATGTTCTCTGCTGCTGCTCCTCCCTTCCCCCTCTTTGAGCCCAACCTGAGGCACTTGCATGTTTCGTTCCTGGAGTTTCCACTTTAAAGCCCTGTTACATTGCCGGAGTTGCTCAGTTCTGCACAGGGAGCACAGGCCTTTGAAATTGATGTGCCTGTAGTACAGTCTCAGAGGAACCATTGTTAGACACTTGAAACATGAGGTTTTTTTAAAAATAGATGAGTACTGGGTGTCTTTGTGTGTTTGTGTATGTGCGTGTGCTGGTTTCTTTGGCAGTGTGTGCAGTGTAACTGTGTCAGTTTCAAAGGTTTCTGCCCCCTGTACAGAATTTAGCAGCCTCGGCAACAGCCATTTACAACCATTATTATTTAATACTAATGTCGTAGCTGTATCTGGTAAACCCAGTTGGGATTAGGGCCCTATTATAATGGGCTTTGTAAAAAAACACATGAAAACATGGTACTTCTCCCAAAGAATTTACAATCTGAGGCCTTGTCTACACTACAGGGGAAATTCAATCTAAGCTATGCAATTTGAGTTATGTGAATAGTGTAACTCAAATTGACATAGCTTAGATCTAGTTACCGTGGAGTGCACACAAAGCGATGTTGACAGCTTCCGGTGGAGTTGACGGGAGAGCGAACTGCGGTCGATTTTAGCGGGTCTTAGACCCACTAAATCGACCACCGATGCATCGTTCGCCGCTCGTTGATTCCCTGGTAAGGGTAGACAAGCCCTGAGAAGAAGAAATTCCATTAATGTGAGAGGAGGGTAACTTAGGACAGAATTAAATAGCCTTGAAAATGAATGGGGGAAGAAAAGGACATGAAAAAAGGAAAGATTCAGATTTTCCTTCTTGCTTGTAGTCGCAATGAGAGGTGAGGGTGGTTTTTAAATTCTTAGGTTCATACAGCCGTTAAGTCCTGAGAACTAGCAGAGGACAAATTTGTCTCCATTGTGGTAGATCTCAGGATGTTGAAAGGTTAGATATTAATGTTAATACTATATCAGCAGTCTTTGATACTGTTGATCATGAGGTGTTGACATGCTTAAGGTGGCTTAGTCATTCTTTCTAAGAGATCCCAGAGGGTTAGAAGGGGAGCTTGCTCATTTTCCATGAGGGCTCTCGCATAAGAGGTCTCACAATATTCTGTTAGTGGCCCACTTTCTTTTCAACAAGTATGTGAAGCTGGTAGAGGAGGTATTGAGATGTTATGGGCCTACTGTGTCACCATTATGCTGATGATGCTCATCTTTGTGGGATTTTTATTTTGTTTTCCCTTGGAGAACCTGAAAAATTCCTCTTTGCTTTTCCAGTGTTGGAAGAAGTAATCAAAACTGATGCTAGCTGGTGTGCTCAAACCAGTTAAGATGGCAGTATGCTTATTGATATTGGAAAGCGTTTTGAGAAATTGGCTGGGGTATGCGACTGCACACTTATTTTGAGGGTAGAAGTCAGCTGTTTTTCACAGTTGATTTGTTTGTAGTTCTTGAATCCCAGGTAGTAGCAGTAGCTGGAAATGCTGCCTTCTTCAGTTTCTTGGCTGGCCAGAGTGCATCTTTTCCACACCTACGCAGACTGTGCCCTCATTATTTATGTCTTTATCATCTCCTAGTAGACTACTGAAATGTGCTCTCATGT
The DNA here is from genome assembly GCA_003942145.1 of Platysternon megacephalum. Classification (NCBI taxonomy): domain Eukaryota; kingdom Metazoa; phylum Chordata; order Testudines; family Platysternidae; genus Platysternon; species Platysternon megacephalum. The sequence goes on along the minus strand of QXTE01000002.1, from coordinate 36,245,321 downwards.
AGCTACCACTGAACATCACTCAGATGCTTTGCTTAGAGTAGAATATGACTGCTTGATTTTTAAAGACCTGTAGATAGAAGAGACTATACTATCGCTGTGCACTGCACACTGGCTGCCAGTTCTCTGCTTAGTCAAAGATAGATTATTTACAGATGTTCTAGCACCTGGCTGTCTCAGAGATCACCTCTCCCCATGTATCCCTTTTCAGAATATACCATTAGTGGGAATGCTTTTGCTTTCCATCTGGGGATGGAATCCTGGAGCTACTGAAAAGGTATTTTCAGTACCAGATCCTTGGCTCTGTAATGCCTTTCCACTTATAGTCTATCAGAGTCTGAGTCCTGTACCTTGCGTCATGTCCTAAAAGTGATATCTCTTTGGTTTGGTTTTTCTCTTATCTCCTCAGCCACCAGTCTCCTTTAGTTGGTGTTCTTGGTTTTGGTTTTTTTGCTGTAGGGTGTATGTATTAGATTAGATGTCTCCTGTTTAGAGAACAATATTGTGTTACATACCTGGACTCTACATACTAAAGAAATAGGCACCCTAAAATATGTCTAACAAGTAAAATGCCTGCAGGGGATTCTAGACTCCAGGTGGGCACTACATTTTCTGATTTAAGATTAATGTGTACACATCACAAGTGGTTCCAAATCTGACAAGGGAAAATGCATAAGAAAAAATGTAATTGAATAATGCTGAGTGACAGCATAATTGGACTGGTGAAGAAGTTGTAAAATTCCGTTGAGCATGCATCTGAAGAAATGTCTGACCCATATAATATCTTGTGTAAATTATATCGCAGCTTTCAATGAAGCCATTTTCTAATTGTGTGTACATTCATGTGTCAATGTCCTTTTGCCTTAAAATTGTTAACCCTATTACCTCTTTAGAGCAGTAACTGCACTCTTTCCTGTGCCCATTATTAGTACATAGACTGTTAAATACTCTGCTGTTTTATCTACATCCTTTTAAGAGGAGAGAGAATTTTCTCTCTGGAATAGTATTTCCCCAATATAAGTCAGACTGCTATATTTCTAAATGTAGTAGAGAAGCCATAAAAAGAAGCATAAAGATGAACTCCCTGACAGGATATCCTGTGGAAAATTAATCTATAAACTTCAGTTATTGAAGAGAGAGGGTAAAAGCAATACTGTTACAGCTGCCATATTAATAAGCTGTTTCCTCTGGCTTCTGTTCTCTTAGCCTGTCAGATACACCTCACATTTTGACATGTCAAACTCTAGACTTGTCATCTGTCCTAATAGCTCAGTTTTCTAAAATATAGGCAAATTCCCTTTTGGTGTTTAGGTAGTTTCTTTTTTCTTGAGTCATGGTATATATTGATTTTTCATAAGACTATCTCATTTATAGGTGGCTCTTGTCTCAGTTTACACAGAGACTAATTATTGAATCAAGTCAATTTCAAACAATCTTTGATCTTCAGATGTTTTAACTATGGAAATCTTTCTTCGTTATTTTATTTTTAATGCCCTTGGAATCTTTCAAATAGATAAACAAATCTTAATAAAAAAAATTCCGTTACATTTTCATGTATGTAGACTTTGTATTGCAAAATGAGTCAAGGTAACACCTTCCTAGGCAGTGCGTACCATCATATGCAAATAAGTTCACAGTGGGACTCCATGTGTGCAATAAAGAGCACAACACTTAGTATTTAGTTTACATATAAGTACAAAATCCAAATCTGTTGTTGTATTTCTACTGATTTTTATAGGTACAAAGTTAACTTAAATCACACTTTTTGTTTCAAATTTGCCTCTCGTTCATAAATGTTGCTTGTATGGTAAAGATCAGACAAATAAAAATCTTTCTTCACTTGTTTTCTTCATGCACTTGAGAGCATTTTATGTGTAAGTCACTTTCCCACTGCTTCCTCGCTAGTCAGTCTGTGTTTTCACCTGTTTGTGTGTGTGTCTTTCACATAGTAACAGGGTGCAAGAAACCAGTTTGAAAAGTAGGAAAATGATTGTAAACCCATAAAAACTGGTATGGAGACTTTAAGGCATGTATAATACCTGAAACTATTTTACATTCTCTCCCCCCCCCCCCCCCCCCCCCCCCCCCCCCCCCCCCCNGACAGGTGTCTGTGAGACGTTTGCCTGTGTATAGACTGTAGGATTGGTCCAAGGGTTCTTAAAGTTATGAAAAGGGAGGATGGATGAAACCAATCCAAGTGAATTAAGCACACTTGTAAAGATTTTTTAAAAATGCTAACTGCAAGCGAATGCAGTCAGGAAAGAGGGGAAAATTTTACAGGAAAAATCAATGTGTATATAATATAGACCCCTGAGGCCAAGAGAACAAATGAGATTTTTACAGATGTCGCTAACCAACTCTGACCTATGGTAAGCAGACCAGGTTGTAGAATTGTGAGCATAGCATGATCTTTTCTCTTTTGAGGCACATTCTTATTAATGCTTTTAATTTTTAAGTGTTACAACTTAGTGAATTTATATGGAGTTCGTTTTTAAACTAAGATTTTGTCATAGGTTTTATACATTGTGAACTGGAGCTGTGGGGGAACTGTGGGGCATCCTTAAAATGGCATAGTACTTTAACGGTTTGCATTGAGCTTCTGAATTTGTGTAAGCTGTAACACCAGACTGTCAGCACTATCATTGTTACAATCCTCCAATTTCAGAAGCTAAATTTAACTTTATAAATTTGCCTTGAATTTGAAATTGTCATAAAATTTGCACCCAGAAGAGCATGTTTGAGTCTATTTTAATAGATCTTCTGTAATTCAGTTTGATTATAAACAGAACTGGAATAACACTTACCTGCTCACCAATAGTGAGTCAGATTGGTGAACAGAAAATGTAGTTTTGTCTGGTGATGCAGAGAACACTCTTGTTGCCGTGTCATGCTGTCGGGCTCAACTCTGCACTCTGCCCAGTGGAGTAGGATGCCACACACAGGCAGGAGTGACTTTATCACTGTTATTCCTGCTTTGCTGGAAGGGAGGAGGGAGGAAGCAGGGGACCCCACTCTCATTTCCACCAAGCAGCTGCTTCTGGAAAGACATGCACTCTGTCCTCATTATTTCCTGCAAGAGTCTTGGTTCACTCTCAGGCCATGATGTGGTGTTCTCAGACATAAGACTCTGCTCTTCCAAACTCACAATGAAAGCATTGTATCTGACAATACACCACATACCTTTCCTTCATTATGCATTAGGAGAAGAAGTGGAGGGGCAAGGGAGCAAATCCCTGGCCCTCTCAGTGAGAGGACTTAAGATACCCATGTGGAAGATGCTCTCTTTGTCACCTTACTTAGATGCATTGCTTCCCATTCCATGATACTCTGACACAGTGAGGACTGCTCTAGTGGTTGGTACTCCAATGGCTCTGCCGAAGGGCAGGAAGAACCAACAGATAGCAGAAGGTGTTACTGGTCCTCTAACACTGTTAGATATGGCTGGTTGTCATAGATGCTGAGAACTATACTTTTCCAGCCAGTAACTTGATCTCTGCAGGGAATTTTCTTAAACCTTTAGCGCTCTAGTTTTGTGTGCCTTTTTATCTTCATTATTTTTAAAAACTGAAAATAATTCATAGTCTGGTTAAATCCTCTGTGTGTATATGTAAGAAATAAGGAGTTGTGCTATTTAACATTGAAAAGCAGCCACTGTGAATTTTCTCAGAATTTTTTTTAAACGAATTTAATTCTTGTGAAAATTTCTAGTCTGACTGAATTGGAAAGTGAAGTCCTCTATTCAGCAAACAAGTAGAGCTTGTCAGCTGGCAGTACAACACTTCCTGCCCTTACTATGTACTACAATCCTGATGATGAAGTCCCAGTTGTGTAAATAATACTCCTTTAGTGGGATTGCAAAATTACCTGGAATGAGTAAAACAGTGGGCTATTTGAACCAATATAAGAGTCCGTTTTAATAAAGTGTAAAAATTTAAATGGCTAGCACACATTTGGAGCATAGACAGAGAATAAGTTGTAGTAAAGTAATTTACCTTGGAGAGAAAATAGCATGAATGGAAGAATTTTAGCTGGACGGAAACAAGTCTGAAAAAAACATAAGAGGTAGAGCAAATAGCAAACTAACATGAGAACACCGGAGACAGTATAACATTAAGCAGAAGTATAAACTTCATGGTTTACCATACACTAGGAGAGGGGCTGCAGGTGAGGGACGATGGTCAATCGAGAAATTATTTCACGGTAACAACTAATATAAATGAAGTAAGAATACTATTCACAATCTCAAAACACGATAGGACAAGAAGCAATAGCCTGAAGCGAAGGAAGGCAGCGAAAAGTTCTTAAGAGAAATTGGAGAGCAGAATAGACTCCCAAGATATGTGATTGAAGCACCATTGTCATGGATATATATATATTTTTTTTTTTTTAAAAGGCTAAAGACATTGTCAATCATGTGGTGAGAAGCTCTACAAAAGATATGACGTCAGACTGGGTGACCAATCTTGTTTTTTCTGGTCCAGCTATCTGAATTGTACTCTTTTGGTCCTTGGCCTGCCATTGCAAACTGTTGACACACATGTTTAATTGTGAAACTTACTGTTGTGGTGTGAACATTTAACTCCCAGCAACCCATTTCATGTAAATCACCGAACAGTTATTATATAGTATCAGTTTCTTAACCTAGTTTATTTTATGGGGCAGAGAATGAATAGAACATGAAAGCATGATGTGTCTTGCCTCTTGGGGTAAATCCTGGTACTTGCATTTGAAGAAAGCTAGTACACATGGTTAAATGGGTATTTTATCATTAATAGTTAATTTGTGAATTGATGGCATGCTAAAGCCTATTGAGCAGGGACTCTCATGACTTTGACATTATGTAGAGGTTAAGGGACAGCATTTACCACATTTTATATGTATGAGTAAATTATTTGTGTTTTAGTATCGTGTTTTAGTGAAATTATCATAATTTTGCACTGTAAAATCATGAGTGATTAGTTAGAATGGACCAGAATTATGGATTTCCATTGTACAATGGCTGTCAACTACTTTTCTTTGAGCTAGCCATCCCAATTAAGTCATAATGTTTATATCCCAAATCATCAGAGCACTCCATTAAAATAGGTCTTTTAAATTAAATTTGTTCCTCTTCAGGTGATCAGAAGTGACTCCTGGCTTCCCTTTCCTCCTCCACCATTTTAATATATATTTATTGGCTGTTAATTATACAGCAGTTCAATTAAGTTACTAATGGTGTTCATTTATTGTTTTGTACCAAGATTTGCAAAAATAGGCATCTAAATCTGTATATAAATAAGTGGCCTAACTTTCTGAGGTGTTGAGAACCTACAGCTCCTATTGAAGTCAGTGGAGCTCCAGATATTGGGTAACTCTGAAAATCAGGCAACTTATGTAGGTGCTTAACTTCAGGTATGCAGGCTTAAAATTCTTGGCCTACATTTATATTTCTTCTGGTAGTGCAGAGTCAGCAAAGCTATGGAAAAGTAGTGAATTTTATTGTTTTGCACAGAACTGTTACTCAATTTCTGGGACAAATTCTGCCCTTGGTATTAGCTGCGCACCCCCATTGAAGGCAACAGTGGGTATTGTACAGGTGTAAGGCAGATTTTTGAAGGTAATTGAGGTGAATAGGTCGGGAAACAACATGGCTTGACTTCTTGGCTAGCAGTGCTACCAGGTTTTTTTTTTTTTTGTTTTTGTTTTTGGTCAAGTCAGATTTGTAATCATTCAAGCACAAACATGGAAACCAGTAGCATCATTTTTACAATAACCCTTCATGGGGAGCAGGAGGTAGAAGCCTACCATACATTTGTGCATAACTGGAGAGAAACAAAATGCTGATGCCTATTGAAAATATGTAAACTAAATGTTTTGGTTCAGGTATGGACTTCTGATTGCAACTGGAGATTGTGTATAGCTTGTGGTCTTTGGCCCAACCTGGTACTTCATATTGTAGAATATTAGGCCCAGATCCAGCAAAGCACTTTAACCACGTATGTAGTCCTGTTGTCATTAAATGATTGATTGGCTAACTTATTCTGTTTGCATTAATATTTCCTTATTGGTTTGCATGACCATGAAAAAAATTGTGCAAGATTTCTAGGAGGGATGTATCACAAATTCCTGATTCTCCCCTCCTCCCCCCAAATATAACCTAAAATTTTAAAATTCAGGCCCTGTTGGCCATGTGAACAAAATATAGAGCACTGTTCAAAAAACGCCAAGCAAAACAGTGTTAGTGGAGTTTTAGGGATGAGATTTCAAACACGCCAGTCAGAAAATTCAGTTCAGGGCTGCACAACAACCTTTACACCATCCGTTTATGAATATGTAATATTTTGTATTGTATGTGCTGTCCAATTTTATGTTGCAGTAGTTGTGTGCAGTATGACACTCGCAGCTGAGTTGCACAGCTTTGTGGATTTGAACATGAAGTATTCCAGGTATACCAGAGGTACCTGTGTATACCTTGTATCCAGAGCATTACAACTTGATTCATTCTCCAGAATAGCAGAAGCAGCAGACTGAACCTACACTGGAACAGTTGAGATGAAATGTGAACTGAAAACTTTTTGTAAACTTGAAAACAAAAAGCAAGAGCATCAACAAAAAAAAAAAAAGTGAGATTCCACAAAAGCAAAACCTACCTGTAAATGTTAAAAATGAAACCAGATTTTAGAATTCAGATATTTGGATATTTTAAAATTGGGTCCTCCTTTATTTAGATGATATGAAAAGATTTCAGTGTTCTGTATTTTTCCTGCAAGTGATGATGACATAGTTAAAGTATGGTTATGGTCAGGATGGTGACTGTAAAAATAAATAAATAGCATCTTCTGAACCCAACAGATGTTTCCTTTATCTCATCTGCTTAATTTTCTGAGCGAATAAGATTTTTTCCAAAAAATAACTGAGATGCAGAACATACCTTCTTCCATTTTCTTCAATGAAATTTCAGATTGCTTCATATCAGAGCATTCCTGCTTTTACAGAAGTGAAGCAAGAAAACTTTGAACCGTTGTTTGGTGTTTGTCACTAACTTTTCTAGAGGAAAAAAGAATACTGAGTTTGAATTTGAGTAAGTAAATGAAAGAATGAACTGTCTTCAAATATGTGATTTAAAAATCTAATTTGTTTTTTTTTAGTTTACACACATTCTGTTATGAGTTCTTAAACTTTTAAGCACACTTGTAAAGAGTTTAAGGTTCTCCTCCTGTGATGGGATGTACAGACCCCACATGGGGCCTGAAGGGGCTATAGGGCAGTACTGGTCCCAGGTAGCCTGGCCCCTCCAGACCTGCAGAGCATGGTTCAGCTGGAGAAAGGGTTGAAAAGGGAGCAACCCAGCTCAGGAAGGGAAGGTCTGGGGAGGAGGACAGGCCTTGTCTGGAAAGCTCCTGACAAGGACACTGGAGAAGCCTTCTCAAGGGAAGAAGTTTGCCTGTTGAGCTCCTTTAGGGCTGACTGTTTTGCTTGCCTTTTCTTTTTCTTTTTGCTTTATGTCAGACTGGAGGCCGGAGGAGAAAGGCAGACAGTAGGATGTGACCCAGGGAGGGTAACTTGGAAGACACCTTTGGGGGCCAGACACTGACCTTCCTAGGGTCCTGGGTTGGAGCCCAGTGGAATGGGTGGGCCCGTGCTCCCCTACCAACTGCTCCTAATATGGTAGGGACATAAACTTTCTGCCCACCTCAGTGCCCCTCTGATTAAGTGAGGGACTGGACTGCAAATCCTACCCATGAGGGGAGTGGGTGGCGGTGCTGGGGACGCTAACCACTAGGCCACTTGACGCACCAAGGACCCTTTTACACCACCTTGTAAGCAGAGGACACTTGAACAACATTAGGACTATTAAAAACTGATGTTCCATTTTTACTTTTGTTCAGTACTGATGTCTATTTAAAGAAAGTCATTTCAGAAAAATAAATACCGTAGTGATGTAAGAAAAATGCACTATTTTACTTCCTACCTTCAAGAATAAACGCCGATTCAAATGCTAGTATCAATCCTGGAGGAAAACTTGGAAATAGATGATACAATGTACAGTCAAGACAACCCCAAGAAACACAGACTGGAAGAGTAGATGATTTAAAAACTGCATATCTTAATAAATGAGATTTCTCCCAAAAGGAAAATGGTAACTTAAGTAGGACATAACATTAAAGTTGTGTAAAAATGACTTTTATAAAAACGAAGGCCAATAAATATATTTCTATAAATTTAATTAAAATGAAAATTTTAAACACTTCCCCTGAAATGTCTGAAATACAACCATTGTAATGCTAAGAACTTGAACATGAAATTAATTTATTTCCCAGATGAGAGAAATGCAGAAAAGTAAGCAGAACATATCCAATTTACTTGTTGTTGTTTTTTAAAAATTATTTCATTTCAAATGATCAGTGGTGACGTTAGTAGATAAATTTGTCTACAATATGACTTTATATTGAGTGTTCCTTAAATAAACTAATGCTATAATTCTGTCTTAATAGACTTACCCAGTGAACAAACCAGTCAAATTTTGCTCTTTTGGATTGTCACCAAAATTCTTCAGTAGTTTCTTGGGTGGTTTATGTATTTATATTCTGATGAAAGATGGAAATAAACCAATACATTATTATTAGTTGATTAAGAGCAGAAATACTTGATAATAGGAACTTGGCATGCTACGTATGACTCAAATGAAAAAAGTAAATAGCTGCTGGATTAAAGATTTCAGTCATACATAGTTCATACAGGCAAAACTACTGAAGGCAGTTGAAACGTAAAGTATATTATCATGGACAAATATTTTATTAACTTTAGAACTTTTGTGAATGTTAGGCAGATTATTTTTCATAGCCAAATGTAAAGGCAGAACTTTACTTTCAAGGATTTGCTAGAACTTCATACTGTGTGCTCTTAAGAACGTATTTCTATATACATCAGGTGAGATGATTGTTGTCTGAAGCCCCAGCACAAACTAAGAATTTATAACTGTGTGAAACATTAAAAAACAAACAAACAAAAAAAAACCCTTGCAGAGATTGGGAAGCTCATATGAAACATTTCTAACACAATATTTCAGCTGTCTTACTAGATATTTCTTTATTATGTTAATAGAAATTCTGATGTTTTGGCCCTTGTCAATGGCAAAAGTATTTGAGTGCCTTTTAGTTCAGCAAATTTAGCAATCTTGAAGTGAGAGACTAAAGCAGTGCATTTAAGTATTTTCTTACTGGGTGGAACTTTGAAATATTACTGACTTTGGTATAAATCTGTATACTTTGCTTTTGTCTATATGGGAAAATTGACTGGCATAGCTATAGTGGAATTATAATTATTCTTCTATTGTTATAGTGGTTAATTTCCATGTGTTTTACATACTCTTGTATAAACTTGTTTTTTGAATTATAATGCCAAACACCCTAAAGTAGCCTTTCCCCTTTTCTTAATATGTTCTTACTTCAACTTGGCTAGTGACCACAGAGATACTAATAGTTTAGATAGTTTAGTATCTCCCAGGAAAATATTTTCAGTTGCTGATTAACATTACATCCCTACCTCCTATGGGGATGGAGAATGAAGCAAGGGGAAGCCTCTGGGAGGAAGTAGCTGGACTTCTCTGCTGCAACTGAGAGTTGAAAGTAGAAGCTATAAGTGATGGCTGCATTTTATTTGATTTTTCACTAAAGATCTATTCCTTGAGCAACTGATTTTTTTTAATCTGTCCTTTGTGTATTCATTTAAGACAGATTTAAACCTGCCTGAATATTGTTTAAATATGGGCTTTCACCATACCAGTGCTCCATTGTCTGCTTATGACTTGTGCAGCGAACTGAAGATACTGTATGTGTTTTATCACATGAATTTCCATGTAACTGAATAGAGGTGAAAAATGCAGGTTAATTGTAGGCTCAAGTCAGTAAGGGTCAGTCTTAAACACAATATCTTAAAAATGGGTCACAGGTAACCGTAATTCTGGCATTTCTTAATTTTTGAGTGCTTGCCTTTGTAACATTTTAATGTAGTTATTTTTGTTTATAATAGCTTATATAAAAAGAACACTGGGAAAAAAATCTATCATGTGCAACCATATAGACTCTCACATGCTCCTGTTGGAGCACAGAGCTTTACCACTTGAATTAATGGAATAACTGGTAGCAGCTGTAGTAGACTGTTCTCTGNTAATATTATATATATATATATTTGTATATATAATAGCTTATATCAGGGGTAGGCAACCTATGGCACGCGTGCCGAAGGCAGCACGCGAGCTGATTTTCAGTGGCACTCACACTGCCCGGGTCCTGGCCACCGGTCCGGGGGGCTCTGCATTTTAATTTAATTTTAAATGAAGCTTCTTAAACATTTTTAAAACCTCATTTACTTTACATACAACAATAGTTTAGTTATATATTATAGACTTAGAGAAAGAGACATTCTAAAAATGTTACAATGTATTACTGGCACACGAAACCTTAAATTAGAGTGAATAAATGAAGACTCGGCACCCCACTTCTGAAAGGTTGCCGACCCCTGGCTTATATAAAAAGAACACTGGGAAAAAAATCCATCATGTGCAACCATATAGACTCTCACATGCTCCTGTTGGAGCACAGAGCTTTACCACTTGAATTAATGGAATAACTGGTAGCAGCTGTAGTAGACTGTTCTCTGCGCGGAACAGCCTCTACGGAGGGAACAAGTACACCATGCCAGTGGGTTTTACAGTTGTTTGCTAGATAGCAGTGGAATGTTGAGACTTGGGAATCCTGGATTCAGTTCCAGATTGTGGAGGGGTATATGTTCTAATCAGTAGTTACAAATTGTTGTGCCCCTGCCCCTTGGCTCTTGCACCTGTTCTTCCCCTCCCTCCATCACTTGTGCCCCTGTCTCCTTCACCTCTTCCACCTCCTCTGCTCACTGCCCTTCTGCATTCAAGTCAGTCTGTTTCCTCCTTTTCCTCCATGCTGTATGGGCATCAGTAGGGGGATATTGAGCGCACAGGAGACACAGTATCCCTGCTCTCAGGTCCTGAGCTCAGCACCATAGGAAAGAAGTCTTGCTCAGCCTCAGGATGGAGCATGCACAATCTTTGATAAGCTTGTAAAAGCTGTGGGGGGGATGGAGTATGCTCGGTGCAGTCAGAATTGTTGGAGAATATAGCTGCCAAACTTTAACAAGCCTCTGAGTATTTGAAAACAGAGATTTTTTTTCAGTGGCCTATAATTCAGCCAAATTTGTGTTGGATTTTCCTGGAAATGGCAAAAGACACATCTCTAACATCAGGGAGGTCTCCCTCTTCCTCCTGCCAAATTTTAAGTCTCTGCTCTAAAGCATGGTGATTCTTACAGCTGTTTCATTGAGAAGCTGTAGAACTTTTTAACCTAGGGGAAGACTGTTTTTTCCTAACCTTGTTCTTGGACAAGGCTGAGCTGTTTTAGCGGGTATCTCAAACTAATTAACTAAATAAAATAAAATAAAAACAAACGAGTTTTGGCGAGATAAAATCTCATGCTTCAGTGCATAAGCCAACTTCTAACTATTCAGGGTTAAGAGGAAACTTTCCCTGGGGCAGGTTACTCATACCTACTTTCAGCAGTTTTCTTGCACTTTCTTCTAAAGCTTCTGGTATTTATAGTTGTTGGAGACAGGATGGTGCACTGATCCGGTATGATAACTCTTATGTTTCAAACTAGAAATAAAAAAACAATGGAGTCGTAAATCAAATCTCAGTTTTGCCTAGTTGAGTACACAGGCTCAAGGTACGTGGGAAGGAGGGGAAACTAATGTAATGGGATGAAAAGGCAAATCAATCGTCAAGATTTTTTTTCCTATTCAGTTGTTTATAGAATCTCAAATGATCAAAACTGGTCATGTGGCCATTAAATACCAACCGTAACTGGGTGACCTAAGTCACTGACTTAATGTAATAATAAAGTTAAGATTGTGTTGGATTTTTTAGGTACAGAAAAGTTGTAGCCAAAACAATATTATAGTAAAGCATCACTACAAAAATGTCAAAATTAGGAGTGCTGTTACTATAAACAGCATGACTGAACTGAAACATTCTCATTCATTTAGCCTTTGTTGCTCAGAAAGCCATTCTCGTGCTTGAAAAATGTAATTGTCAGCACATCAATTGCTTAAAATAGCACTTCAGACACTAAAGCTCTGACATTGAAGTGCCACTGGAAAACATCCAAGTGGCCTGTAAAAGACACATACTGTAAACCATGTATAATAAGCTAAGCTTTTTCAATTTTTTTAGAAATATTTTAAACTGATTTTTGAAAACTTGCACTTCATAATTTTTTTTTAAATTGTGTTATTCATAAACCATAGAATGCTTTTAAGAAGGAAGTTGCAATGCTTTGGCTAAAAACATGGGTTAATTACATTATAAATGCAAATATTTAATTTAGTTTTCTGTTTTCATAAATTTATTCAGGGCAATTAGCCATAAGTAGATACAAAAGACAAGGGAGGAAGTTCCATCAGTAGGGTGCAAGGCCAACACCTTAAGGGTCTGGGCTTCTCTGCTTTTTCCCCACCCAATGTCTTTTTAGATGCTTGTATGTCTCCTGGCAGGGTCCATGACAGGACCCAGGTGTTCTTCGTCTTTAATTCAAACGTCTTTCTAGTAGTGGTCTAATAAACTTGAAGATCTACGCTGGAAGCAGAAGGCACTTTCTATTGTTTCTCTTCCTTCTAGCTGGGAGGGGAGGAATCTCTGCTACTGCACCCTTCTAGAGGTGTATCTGCTGCAAGAGGAAGGAAAGAGGTTTCGTTTACTATACCCTCTCCAGTGGCCTCTGTGAATAACTCCACTGCCTGTCTCTGCTCCTGTTTTCCTAAGCAGCATTATTATTAAATTACCATAGTTCTTTCATTTCAGTGCTGTTTTCAAGGTTCTAAATAAAAGCAGTGAAACTAACTAGTCTTGTTTTGTTTTTACTGCTCTCCTAGCCATTCAAAGTGTTTCCCTTGTCACTGGGTCTCTTTTTAATCTCTGATTTGTGTGTGTATTCACTCTATCTTTTTTGCTCGTGTGTGTTACAATAGCTAGTCACAACAGGGAAAGTCAAGGACTTGACTCTGAACATCCATGTCTCTTGTTTTTAATGGCCTTTAACGTCTCATCTGTTGTATGCATCACCCTAGCAACTCTAGAAAGATGTTTAAGAATTCCTGAAAAAGTGTACTTCAGAGTTGAGTAACTTGGTTAGTTTTTAAATGACTTTGTCTTGGTAAGATCTTTACCATCAAGAGTTACATACACCACGCTGACTATCTCTGCCCTTTCACCTGTGGTGCGTTTGGCAGCAGAATGTTTACAGCATAAAACATAGTATGTATGTTTTGCCTGGTTGCCACTTGCAAATGAATATTCTGCTTAATCATCATTTTGTAGCTTGATAGAGATCTTAATTTTGTTTCCAAAAAAGTGGTAGTTCTTGCATCTACTGCTAAGTAGATATTCTTCATTGGAATGCTTGTATGCATTGCTTTGTATACGTGGGTACAAAGAAAATCTCTTCTGTCTGTGAAACAATCTCAAGGATTCTTGCTGAAATAAAATATTGGAAAGGAAATTCTCCCTAACAAATTTAAAATGTGAACAGTTTAAAATACTACTTTATCCATAAATATTAAGGTTTTTTTTAAATTCAATTAAAGTACAGTAAAATGAATAATTGGGGGTAAGGGAGAAAGCAAATTAGAGTAGACTAAATACTCTATTTTATGGTTGAAATAGGGGTACAAAAATTATTGAAGGCACCTGAAAAAAAGGGGAAAAGCAAATACACCTTTTGTAATATTTCCCAGTGTACCTCCATACTGTATAAGAGTTGAGCATTTAGAGAAATATATAGGATTTCTAAATTTACTATAAAAACAATAAGGAAAATAGTTTTGAAAAAATGTAGTACCAGATTTGTTAGAAAAGTGGTTTCAAAAACAACCATCCACTGAGCGGTACTGTAGCATCTTCTGTCTTGCTATTTTTTTCTGAATTTAAATTTGGCATTCAAAGTCGTTTGTATTGTACTGTCTATGCAGTCATATATCACAGTATGGTTAACTTGCTCATAGACCGACAAAAATAAAAATTCACTCAGTGCAGGAAACAGAAATGGTACTGGATATATTGAATATCCTTTAAAATTTTTTGCTGAGTACAGTGACTTCATTAAAGTTGTCCATAGGCCCCAGGATTGACTGCTGTAGGCCCCATGTTGTTATCAAATCTATTTCAAACCTACTGGCTTACCTTAATTAGTAACTGATACCCTCTTAGTCTAAACTGAGAAGGGAGTTGTGTACTCAATATAAGTTTCAGTTTTGCAAATCCTCTAGTCTTGCATTATAACTGCTCAGTCTCCTTTTTGGGGGAGTGTTACCCGCACAAAATTCTGTTACTCACACTCTAGGAGCACCCACCTTTACCCTTTTCCTGGGGCTCAAGGCGTAATGCTCTTAATTTAGGCACCCACCCTTTTCCCTTCCTTACACTCTGTGGGTTTGTGGGGTCTTTCACCAGTGAAAGAGCCTTACGCAGTAATATTCTACTTAACTTCTCTTTATTAATAATCACCAAAACACCATGTACACGCTACACATACGATGCTCACCACTCCCAATAAGACAGATGAACTTTTCTTGATGGCCAGTCAGGATCAGGTCATCTGGGGGACTCCAGTTTCTGCACGTTGCCATTGGCAAGATGTTGAGATCTGGCAGCTCTAATCTTGGGGCTGTATCCTGGAGTTGGTTTCCAAAGAACTTCCTTTTGGACTCAAGTTTCACTATATAAACTGGAGTCTTGCTTAACTATACCCTAATCATTTTACTAAAATTTTACTAACTAATCCTAACATATTGTAACAAAATTCTCTAACCAATCATACCTCACCACCTTAATTACACCTAGCAAAATTAATTATGTAACAGACAGAAACAATCAAAGAACCAGACAGAGATTGTGCGGACAAACAATAGAGAAGTGTGGACTATAAAGTTAAAACAATAAAGTGAGGCTTTCACAACCACAACTATTGATAAGTGATTTCTTGCCAGACAGAATGCTATCAAACTAAGTTTTCTTTAACTGTCTTAAGATCTGTTTCTTTATGTAGTGATGGTGCTATTAGGACAGGATCCCCTTAACAGCCTGATATTACATTGTTTGTTTTAATGTAGTTTAGATGGAATGTGAGGATGTGACTTTCTGCTTCTCGGGTAATGGGTGCAGACAAAGGCCTTAGGCCTTACAATATGGCTACAGGAAAAGGCCTTATCCTTACAGTAGGGAAGTATCCCATAGTACTTTTGAGGTCGTAACTACTTTAATTGCTGAGACTAATGTAAGAAATCCTAAGAAATGGATCCCAAAGTTAAATAGTAAAGATGAGACAAAAGCTTATAACACTTGAGCTGCCAAGAGTGGTTGTGCTAGCAACTGATAAGTAGTGCCAACTTGAGCTTTAGCCTATACCTCCTGATGCGGGAGCGAAGTTGAATTAAAAGCACCACCACACTTGAGTAAAGGGTTTTCGTGTGTAGGTGGGACTCAAATTAGTGGCAACATTAAGTTATAACTTGAGGTTAAGTCTCCAGTCAAGGCAAGTATGAAGTGCCTAAATCACTTAAAATGGTACTTATGCGCCTTAGTCATTTAGGCGCTTTTGAAAATTTTATCCTTGAGCTATTTTGTAAATATGGGTATTGTATTTGATTTTCAGCAGCTGTTCCAGAAATCATGGTTTAGAAGCTGAAAGATTCCACATACATTTCAGTGGTTGTGCTTGGCTTCTGGAGGAGGAAGTTAACTGGTCTGATTTTGGTATAATCCAAATTACTTTTTACTTTGAATGTGATTACAAATTAGTGGTAGAATGGTCATTAATCTGAGGTCCAGAAAGTCCTGTAGATGTTACTCATAAAGTATAAATGGATTAGCAAAATATCAATTTTAAAATAATCCTAAACAGCTGAGTAAATACTCAAATTACTATATGTTTACCAGATTATTTAGCAACATGCATTTTCCAACAGATGTCAAACATGGAAATCAGTAGCATTGCATAACATTGTAGTAAATGACAGAATTGTGTGTAAAAGAAATGAAAAAAAAAAAATGACGTAAAGCTTCCTAATTGCCCAAAAACTAATTGGATGGTGTATAGTTGATGCACAGGACTGCTTGTCAAGAAATTTGGGATCTATTCCTGTTTTTGCCACAGTCTTAGGTGACACTCTGAATTTCATACAGGAAATCATCTGTGCTTTTTTGAAAAATGGGGATAGTACAACCTTATCTAATAGATGTGTTGAGTATAAAGCTTTCCCTTAATGTTGGTGAAGCATTTTGAAATACTTATAACACTTTCCATTCAAGTATCATGATATAAAATATTACATTAAAAATGTAAAGAATCATATTTAGTTTTTATTACTGTTCAGAAAATAGTTCACTCGCTTGGCTGTTGAATTTATCCCTGATACTTGAATGAATAATTTGTATTTAAAATTGGCAACACTAGTAGAGTTAACTGAGTGGCCCTTCTGCTTTTGTGGATAGCCCTGAGATGAAGGAAAACTGTAAATTCCTTGAACATCTTTAGCACCTGAGGTAATTGGGACAACAGGATTGGAAATTAAATAAAATATGGTCACTATTTTTTACAATTCTTATTTTGACATGTTTACAATGTGCCAGGTGCTGTTCACACCGACAGAAAGATCCTTGCTGTGGACTGTTTAAGAAGACAAGCAGTGTACAAAGGATTGGGGAGAGGGATACAATCAGAATGTGTACAGCAGTGGTTCTCAACCAGGAGCCCCAGGACCACCAAGCAGGGCCTGCGTTAGACTCGCTGGGGCCCAGGGCAGAAAGCCAAAGCCCCACCACATGGGGCTGAAGCCCAGGACTCTGAGTTCTGCCACCTGGGGCTGAAGCCTGAGCAATGTAGCTTTGCCAGGCAGTTGCCCTTCTTGCTACCCCCTAATGCCGTCCCTGGCTTTTATATGCAGAAAACCAGTTATTGTGGCACAGGTGAGCTGTGGAGTTTTTATAGCATGTTTGGGGGCCTCAGAAAGAAAAAGGTTGAGAATCCCGGTGTACAGTATATGTTTAGTTGCTGTGGGCTTTTTTTTTAAATATATGACTGCCCCATAACTTGTTCATTATAAGTGGGCGGACATCTTCAAGGCATCACAGAAAAGGGGGTCTTGAGGTATTTAAAGGAGAGGTTAGAGGCTTTATTGATTAGTTCATGGAAGATGTTCGATATTTGGGGAGTAGCATGGAAGAGGGTGCAAAAATATATTGGCAGGGTGGTGGACAATGCATAAAATAAGTAACTAAAGAGAGGAACAGCTGTGAAGGTACTTAAAAATGAGGACAAGAGTCCTTAATCTAATGTGATGGAAAATGAAGAGCCAGTGAACGGAATGAAGCTAATTCAGAATGATGCAGGAGGAGGAGGTTGTTGTAAAGACTGGAGATGATGGAGGGCTTGAATGAGAAATGTAGCAATGCGAATAGAGTGAAAAGTCCAGTGTTAGAAACATGACCGAGGAAGAAATAGAGTATGTGGACACAACCTTGAGGTGTGTGTGTGTGTGTGTGTGTGTGTGTCTGTTTCTTCCCCCACCCAGTTTTATGGGTATGTGAAAATATTCCAGTCAAACAGAATGGGGAAGGGGTTATTTCTGAGATCTTATGTACAGTGCCTGTTCTGCAGTTGATAACTTTTTAATATGTAACCTTATTACCTTTACTCTCCACCATCTTTCCTTTGCTCTCTCCCTGCATTTTGTTTCAAATTAATTTTAATTTCTTCGAGGCAGAGACCATAAATCCTATCTGTTTGTGCAGTGCCTAGCCTAGTGGACTCGAATCTTGATTTAGACCTTGGGTTGGCACTGCAATGCAAAATCTGTTCTTTATAAATGAGACACTTAAAAAAAACCCTACATTAAAAACACTATTAAGGTTGCAAAATCAAGCACTTCAGAATTTGGCAAACTTAATTCTGGCATTTTCTATGTGACCTTAATTTGGCCCTTTTGTGCATATGCGTTATTATAGTCTTTAATTATATGATCACAACCTTAATAATCCTTTCATATAGCTTTTTGTGTGTATTTTCCTTGCTTTTTAAAAAAGCAAACTGAAAAAACAGAAGTGATGACATGGCATTATATTGACACCCACGTGGGTTATCAGAATGGTTGTAACCTTTAGATCCACCACACAGTCGTCCGTCATTTGAGCTAATAAAGCAGTGGTCCCCAACCTTTTTGTGGCCAGTAGCACATTCATGTTTTCAGAAGTGTGTGGCGGGTGCCAACAATTTTTCAAGGCTTATTTTGTATTTGTACATTAAATAATATGAAAAAAATCATATTTAATATTACATAATATATGAATCAAGAGAGAAGCTGGAGAGAAGCCGCGAGGACAGAGAACACCGGCGCCCGCAGCCCCAGAGTACTCTGTCCCCAGCAGGCACGGGGCCCCAGCTTCTCTCCCCTGCTGGGCACTAGGCGGACCCCACGCCTGCTGGGGACAGAGAACACCAGCACTTGCAGCCTGCAGCCCTGGAGTTCTCTGTCCCCGGCAGGCGCGGGGCCACGGCTTCTCTCCGGCTTAAGCCGCGGCCCCGCGCCTGCCTGGGACCGAGAACACCAGCGCCCGCCGCCTGCAGCCCTGGAGTTCTCTGTCCCCGTCAGGCTCAGGGCCGCGGCTTCTCTCCCCTGCTGGGCACTAGGCAGGCGCACATAAATGCCCCGGCGGGCGCCATGGCGCCCGTGGGCACCGCGTTGGGAACCATGTGATGACATGGCATTATATTGACACCCACGTGGGTTATCAGAATGGTTGTAACCTTTAGATCCACCACACAGTCGTCCGTCATTTGAGCTAATAGAGTAACTGATAACAGTAGTAGATTGTCATCCTCCATGTGGACTAGCAATAGAGGGGAATGGGACACTTTTTGCCAGTGGGTTTCAAACGCTAGCTGACAGCAGAAGAATGGTTCTAGTCCAGGCTCTGGAGGAAGAGTGTGTTTTTAGTTAGCACAGACTCTTCTGTCTATCCTTCTCTCTCTTTCCCCCCCCCCGCCCCCCTCCCTCCCCAGTGTGGCCCTTTCTGTCCTGGCCCCTTCAATCTGTCCTTGTCCTAGTACTGTCTCCTTCCCACTCCAGGCTCTTGGGCCCAGTCCCATTCTCTTCACCTAGTTAGTTCCAGTCTCCACTCCTTAGGGTTCTCAATCCAGTCTTCTTGCCCAGCCAGTGTCAGTTCTCCCCCAATTTCTTGACAGACCTGTCTCCCCTCTCCAGCCACCTCCTTCCTTCCACCCCCCGGTTCTCAGTGCTAGGGGAGAATTACTAACCATCTACAAAGTTAGTCTACTATTTATTGAAGTATGATAGTGTTTCTTTTGACTGTGGGAAGTAGCAAATAAAACATCTTTATTCTGAATGTTGTTGGCATCTGATAATGTTTAGAACGTTAATCTTATTTTTAATAGACTGTTTTGAGCTCTTGAAAACTTTTGTTTTTCCTGTAAGCTAATGTAAACAGCTCAGTATTTTCAGTTGTACGTACCTCAACTCTGTGTGCCATTTTACCTCTCTCCTTTTTCAAATGCGTTCTCAAAACTCTCCAGTCCCAATTAACCTTTTTTTGCTGACTTCCTTTCTATTCATGCCCTCTTGCTTTCCTGTTGTTGTCTTCCTTTACTGCGTTTGTCTAATTTAGATTCTAAGCTCCTGAGGAACCTTGTCTTTTTATCATTTATAATGTATAATAGACTCAGATGGCACTGTATAAATGTAGTACAATATTAATAAATTTGTGTAAGAAATATATTTAAAAGATCTTTCTGCATGCGAAAGATGTGCATTTGATCGGAAGTTCAGTCTCAAAATGGCTTATATGCACAAAGATGGAACCTAAGTCTTCTGTGTTAAACCAAATAGTCCTGTATAGTATATTGACTAGTAATTGGATGTGCTCTAATAATTTAATATAGAGCTAAATTATCCAATATCCTTCGCAGGTGCCCTTTGCCAAAACTCAGCTTATAAAAATTCATCAGAAATATTTGCTTGAAGCGTGGTGTGTTGGTTAGTAGCCTATGGAAACAAAATTTTAGTGTTGCCACGTGAAGAATTAAGGTGAATGATTTCAAGTAGATTTGCTAATTTAAGTCAACAAAGAAAGTTGGCGGGGCGTGTTAATTCAGTGTTGCCTTTTGAATTGAGGTGAAAGAACTGACATTGGTGTTTCCATTTTGGGAGTGATCATGTATGCATAACTGAAGGCTTGGGATTAATGACAGAGTCATAAAAAGGCTTGCCAAGTTGCTGCATTTAAAATATTTTTTGGTTTGGTTAGTTTGTATGCTTTAGGTAGGTGGGTTTTGATAACTTTTTCTCTTCCAATATTACGTTGGGTACATGATGGGAATGGTGGTAGGTGTGCGACATGTAAGAGAAGTGAGGGTGGTGCAAAGGCAACAGGAAAAAGTAATCAAAAGAGTTCTGTATGTAATTCTAACAGGTTACATTATCCTTAAATGATGTAGAGACCCTGAGATAAGCAATAGAGCGGGGTTGGGGTTAGTGGACTTCTTCCAAAATGCATAGTTTCTAAAACTATTGGATATTGCCAGACTATTGGATGGAAGAGCATATGACTGCAGACGTGCCGTTTCTAAAGTTATATTCAACAATCATAATACTAAGTGTGTTTACATAAACTTAATGCACAGTAAACATATCCTCTGGGCATACTGAAATAAGGTTTGGGAAAGGTGGTGTTTTGCCTTCATTTATGGAAAGTCAGGTAAGTGAACAGATGCTGCTGCTTCTTTTTTTTTTTTTTTAATGATTAGAGAAATGAGTTGTGTAGTCAGTAAAGCAGAGAGTACTTGGACTTTCTGTATTGGAGGGGAGTGGGGGGGGGGGGGGGGGGGGAGCAGCAGCGCAGAGATGGGGGGAAATGGAAACACGCTCTCAAAACAAAGGCCAAAAAAAACCCTCTCTTGATCTAAAAAAATAAATGTAAAGTGTTATTTATAATGACTGTTGCCTAACTAAAATTCTAAGAGTTCTGGAACCTAATTCAAGGCACTTATATAGCACTGCTTTTTCCTGTGTTTTCTCTTTTTTCATATTATCAAACCTTTCAATTATTGCACAATAAAACATTACATTTCAGTGATCAAAACAAGCAGTAGACTTCTTCTGTATTTGCATTAATCATTTCTTTGTCCTATAAAGGTTAATGAAATCAGTTTAAATAATTGGTTTTTCAGCACAAAGCTTACTTAAATAAAAGTAATAATAAAAAACAGCTGAGGCACAATAGCAAAAAGGTTTTGAACAATGCCTTTTAGGTTGTATGTTGAGCATGTGTTGAGCATTTGTGTATATAGTTATCCTGTATAAATCTAGAAAAATGTAAATTTTTCTAGGTGATGACTTTGATTTTGTAATTTGAAATTCATGTTCCAAATAGAATTACACACTAATGGTGTGTATCTCAAAACATTTAAAAACTCCTTGCTTCTTTCAATAGCTGTGCGTCTGCTTTTTTGAATCTTTTTTTTATTGGCAGACATGGAAAAGCAATGTTAATTATGGAAGGGTTTATTTTTGGGACTTTCCTCATAGTTCTCTCAATTCATGAAGACTTCTTATTTGCATGGTTTTGCTTTGTCTGAATAGTGCTCAAAGAGTAATAAATTTTAAACACCTTTTTAAATGCCATTACTAGTAGGGTCTACGTTTTAATTTTACAAATTATTGGTCCTGATCCTGCAAACACTTAAGTAGTACATAATTGGACTCGTGAATAATCCCATTAGCTTCAGTGGATTACCTGTGTGTGTAAGTGTTTGCAATATTGTTTTGAAGTAACGAAGACTTATGCCACTAAGGTTTTTATAAAATTACAGTTTTAGCATCAGATGCTGCTAAAACTGTAATTTTATAAAAACCTTAGTGGCATAAAATCTGTCACTTCAAAACAATATTGCTTCAATGTAAACCATGAAAAGCTTAGATTTTACAGTTCATTGAAGTTACTGAGAATTTAACATTTTCAAACCGTAAAGTTAGCATGGGCCCACTCAGACCTGGGGTGTCTGAAAGGAACCGAGACAAGTCCATTAGCTTTTCCTCAATGTAACTGTTAGGGAGACCAAGTTGCTGCAGATTGTTTTAAATTTAGGAAAACAGAAGTTAGATGCAGGACACTTTTTTTTAAATTATCCATTCTTAAAATATTTTTAACAAAAGGTATTAAATTGATATGGCAGAGAACCTGTGCTTCACTTAATAACTAAATGATGAAAGAAAGAAATATTTAAAATTAAGCCCTCTCTCAAAATTGGACATCTCAGACCAGACCAAAACAGGCCCTCCTAAACTGGTGCTTTGGTAAAACAGTGGTAAATATGCCATCTCCATTTCAGTACAACAGTTGGAAATATCATTAAGTATCCTAAATCACTGACCTCCAGACTACAGAATTTCACTTTTATTTCTCTCCTTTCTGAAGTTGCAGTCCATCTTTGTTTCTTCTTCAGAGTGATGAACTTTCTTGTCTACTCAGCCACCAAAGAATATCACCAGATCAGGTGCAAGGAATTTGATTACAGGTTGCCCTCACTTGCAATAGCTCCTCCATTTTAAACACTCATTACTCTTCCTCATGTAATACTTTACCTTCCCCTTCCTTGTGTCACTGTACATATCTTTTCAGTTCCTTTTTAAAGTCACTTGTTCCTCCGAAAGCCGGGGTCCAAATAGGGTGAGAGATGGGGAAGAATGCCCCTATGTCCACAGTCTGAGCATTGCTCTTTTGCCATTCTGTGTTTGAGTTCTACTATAGTTTTTATATATGGCAAAATATGGTACTTATGTAAGCTTCTGCATCACAAGCAGTCATGCCATTGTTCAGTATTTAATTGTGTAATACATTTAAATTTTTCTCATTTATAGCTTTAGATTTAGCTACTTCAGTTACCCAAATCAGATTACTTGTAAAAACTAAAACACAACTATAATATTTGTCTTGTGTTTTTATGATTAAAACTTAAGTCTGTTATCCTTGCCATATGCTCACAGCCCCTCTCCTTCCTGGTTCCTCCTACTTCAGGGCCCACTCAGTCATCGCTACAGCTGCCTTCAGTTTAACTTCTGTGGGTTTATCATTAGATTTTATTCAATTTTTTTATCCAACTTCATTTAATTTTTTCTTCAGCTTTCTCTTTTTAGAGTAGAGGGGAGGAGTCTGAGTAGAGCAGTAGCCTGAAAATAAAAACTTCAAAAGGTAGAATAGCATATAAGAACTTGTTAACTTACTTTTGCTGTGTGCCTACACAGCATTCAACTCCCCTACTGCACCTTGTAAGGAAGCAGAAGAGTGCAGCAGGAGGGTTTGATGTAGTGAAGCCAATAACTCGGACATATGTTAATACTACAGAGCTTGTAACATTAACATACATAATAATTCAGAGCTTGTTACTTTTTGTTTGCTTTGTTCAGCTGAGGAGCAGACCAAGGTGGGTGGATTGCAGCCAAGAAAATGTTGGTATGTTCCACCATCCTCACTCAACTACATCGAAATCCTTTTTTCTCCTATCTGTTAATGCTTATCTAAAAGCTTCTGGCAGGTACCAGAGGCAAAACTCAATACAATTTGGCAGTACATATCCCCCTTCTTAAAATCCTACTTGGACCTAAACTCTTAAATTTATAAATAGTGTGGTACTTTTCTCTGCAAGTTGCTTCAGATAGTATCTTTCTCTAATTTTCACATTTATTATTTAATAATAGTAATAATAATAAAGTAAAAGGTCCCTGCTATCTGTAATTCTATATTCTCTTTGGGTGACTTGGTACTTTGGGCCACCTTACATTGTCACTTCAGACTGTCACAGTGGGACCCTGAGACTGAATCAGTGGAAACCACATTAATCCTCACTTCTTTCATTTAGTAAAGAGAGATCCTCCTCTAATGAAAGAAATTCTATGGACAGCACCACCATGTACAACAATTACACCAGAAGCTTACATCAGAAGCTGAAGATTGCAGTCTCTCTATTTAATTGATCAGCCCAACACACTTGATCTCTGCAGTAATGAGTGTCAACAAAATATTGTTTAAAATGGCAAGAAGGCCTCTATTTCAGTTGTCATTGTTATTTCAATTTGGTGTAAGAACTGGGGAGGGCTTAAAGTGCAAAATTCGTATTAGAAGTGGGAATTTTGCTGGCTTCTCGGAGAAGGGTCCCTATTGATATGACAGCCAATGTAAACGAATAGTCCATTTCAACTCCCTTTGGAGAAGCTTTTTTTTTTTTTAGGTTTAGATTTTCTCTGGCTTTCATTAAATACTGGATGCAAATGTACATTTTGCGGACGTGTCTTTTGACTTCAAAGAACCCTTTGAACTTAGATTGGTGCTAGGTACATCAACACAAGAGAGGATTGCGTCCCCCTTCCAGTATTTTATAGTGTCTCTTTCCCTTTCATTTAGAGTGCTGTGAACCAACACCTTTTCCTGCAGAGATTCCTTTTAGAATGCCAGTCAGACTCTTGCCTAATTTGTGATGGCCCTTGCCTGTAGTGTTTCATTTTCTTAACTTCCAGTTTGGTTCTAATTTTTAAAAGTAATTCTATCAATTCGAGTTTATATTTTTTGACTTCTCTTGGATGGTATTTGTTCTGGCACCAGCTTATCTAGGGTCCAGACTTTGAAAAGTTTTCCCTAATTTGGGGTGGCTTAAGTGGGAGGATGCCTCTGAAAATGAAGCTCAGTATGTCTCAGGGTGGGCACTCAAAATTAGAGGCACTCCGAATCAGATGCTACTTTTGAAATACTCAACCTTAACTACTTAGAGGCAAAATTTTGCTGGTTAAATGGGAAAGAAATTTTAAAACGTTGGTATTTGGAAACTCTAGGGTGACATTCCTCTCTTGCCTCAAAGAAATTATAGGCTACAACTTGGAATAAAAAGCAAGGAAGGAGAAAGAGTGAGGAAAAATTCATAATTAGATTTGAATTAAAACGCCCATGAAAGGATTTAATTCCCTCTGAGCACTTTATTCCTATCTGTTTGTGAAATGCTGATAAAATACTTTACATTTGCAAATCACTGAAGTAAGACGTAAAAAAAAGCATTGATTTAAAAGCTATAGTTTTTGTAAGTTAAGTTGATTAAACTCTTTGAACTGTGGCACAAGTCAAATTATTACTCATGTTCAGAATATAATGCTTTCGTTATAGCTTTAAAGATTAAAAAACCTTCAAAGATGACTCTGCTTTGACTACTTAAATCTTACTAGTCTAGTCCCTTTAAGTGTACATACATTTTAAACATTTAAACTCCTACATAGGGTATGTATGTGATCCTTTTGAATGGTAGTTAGTAGCAGTGTATGTTCCTCTATCACTGAGAGAAACTCCATTTTCAGATTTAGGGCCCTATTACTCATTGTAGGATCCCTACTATTTGTATTCTAATGGTATGTTCCTAGATCTACTGTGTCATTACGTTCAGGGCTTTGGAGCTGTGCTCCCGCTCCGCTCCAGCTCCAGGCAAAAACCTGCAGCTCCACTGCTCCAGAGCTGCTCCGCGCTCCAGCTCCGGGTTCCACTCCAAAGCCCTGATTACGTTCCTAAACTCATGCAACAGGAGTCTAAAGTAACAAGAAAATATGAAGTATTAGTGTAAAAATAAAAACATTTCTTTTGACTTCTTTGCATATAATTAAAAATGAGAAATTGGCAGAAGTAATTGTCAAGCATAGAAGTCTTTGCTTAAAATTAATATTTGCACACACAAGCACTGCAGTGTTAGACTAGAGTAGTTTTTAAATAGTTGGCAAATAGGGTATTTGAACTAACTGCATTGAACAGCAAGGAAGACTGTTACCTTCCATCATGGTGTGTGCATGGGAGGCCTGAGTTAAATCGGGGTTAAATCACAAATACCACGACATTGATGCCAATATTTTGACTAATCCTCAAAACTAAGTAGTACACTCATCACTAGGGCCCTAATCATACAAGAAGCTCCATATAGACAGAACCTTAAGCCTGCACAGAACTTCATCAAAGTCAGTGGTGCTCTACCTAGTTATTGGGTTCTGCCAGGATGGACCATATTAATACAAACCTTTGGACCCAGATTGAGGCAGTGCCACAGAGCCTTAAAGAACAACATTATTTCTAATGTTTAATTATGAAAGTTTAATGATTAAGTAACAACTTAGAAATTATGGAAAACTTTCCTTAAAAAAAAAAAAATTTAGACAGTTTTAGCTATAGGACTTTTTGTCGTTTAATAAATTAAACGAATTAAATTATTACTGTTAGAGAATCTAAAAACTCCTCCAAGGAGTTCATAGATGTATAAAGGTGTTCTTAACTTCATACTACTGGAAAATATTTCACTTGCTTTTTTTTTTGTATTTAATGTTAGCTTGCCTGTTTGAGGTTGTGTGAATTGTTATAAGCGTGGATCGGCGTAACATGCTGTCTAGCAGTCACTGTGTGATTCTATCTAAGGAACCTCTTGCATTGTGACTTGTAGGAAGTGGATGCATGCACTGACATGTTTGTTGCAGCATAACATGTCATGTTTATTTACTACACCTGAAATACTTGAATGTTACCCCAGTCAAGTTCCAGGTTAACGTGTAGTAGAGCTTTGGTTCTCAAACTGTGGTCTACGGCCTATGGAGAGTTGGCTGTTGTCATTTCCAGCTGCTAAAATATGTTAATACTTTCCTTATAGGATGACTTAAAGTAAGCAATAGCTACAGTGGCTACATGGGTTTTAAGTGATTACAAATGGGAAGGGATATGCTCCATGTGGTTGTGAATGGCAGGGAGAAGGTGGTCTATGAAACCAACTCTGTTCACTGTGGGGAAAGTTTGAGAATGCTCATAGTAAAGTATATGCTAATTCAAATACCAAAAACATAAAACACAGAAAATGTCTGTTTTCCTTAAAGAATTATGCTCTCCGGTAGTTTTTACCATATTTTTTTCCCAATTGAAGTTAGTATCAGGGTTCACTACGTTTTCCGCACACTTTCAACCTGAGATCAAGATAATTTGCCTCAATGTTTACTTTTTTTTTTTTTTTTTTAATCAGGGATAAAAAAAAAAGTACATTTAAATTAACACTTCACTTTAATAAAACTTTCCACTGTAAAGGTGGTTGGGGTTAAACATTTACCTCCCTTGATAACTGATTTGCTAGTTATTTTTACATATAAATGTGTGTAAGCAATATGATCTTTTTGTATTTTTATACTTTCTTGGGTTTGAGAGACTTTCACAGCAGAAAATATTTTAAAACATAAAATCATTTAATAAGTATATGTTTCCACTGCGTCTTTTTCTCATTTTCTCCTAATTTGCTAAACTCTCTTAACATGTGACTTGGATGAATGGAGAAATGACTTCTTCAGAGGCAGCAGCGAACATTTTTCAAGGAAATTTCTGGCACCCCTTTCCCTTGAGACTGAAAGCATCCTTCATGGCAGTTGCTTTTAATTCAATGTGGAACACACCCCTCACCCTACAAGACTGGAACAGACTGTTCAAAGGTTTGAGAGCAAACACATACTTGCTGTTGGTAATGAAAGGCAAGCAATTAGTGTGTTATTCTTTAAAATATAATAATGGGAAAACAAACAACAAAGCAGCAGCAAATTAAACACAGTTAACACCACTTTCAGAACAGAGTGGAGAGATTTAAGAAAGATTATAATTTCTAATGGCAGTTAAAAGATCACAATGCTGTATCTTGATACTAAGGCATATTACTAAAAGAAGAGCGAACTTTTGATTAGTTAGCTGAATGCTTGATGCTTCTGAAAGCTATACTGAGTTTACATTGTACCTTCTCTGTAATGTATTTGAATTGGTTGAAGTTTAATGTAGTATTGTCACTTTCATTAGGCTCCTAAAATTAATTGCTATGATAATTTTTCCAGAAAGGTCAGATGGGATGGAACTTTCCAAATGCTTATCATCCACCCTTTGTTTTTGTTTTTCAACCATCTCATAACTATTGTAGTGGGGTTTTTAAATAAAGTAGTCCGATTCTGCAGCTGTATTAATGCAGGCAGATGCTTGCAGCTATGCAGAGTCTCATTGATTTCAATTGAATTCCCAAGGAATGTAAGAGTTTGCCCAACCAGATCCCATTGGAGGACCATAGCTTTATTTGGTACCACATACATAAACAAGTTGTATGCTTGTCTCATGGGGATTGTGTGTACTGCATTATTTTATGTGAAATGCACAAATAAGAGGTCATTGCTTTTTTTTCCCCAAGTATTTTCCTGCTGAACTGACCACTTGAAAAAAACATTGAGGGATTCTTGATCCTAACAGCTGGTCTTACAGTAAGTCACTTTTTGGAACTATGGGAACTACGATGTTGACCATCTGATTTAAAGCATTAAAGGAAGCTCAGAGGTACATGAAAATATATACCCTTGGGTTGCAGGAATTGACATGAGATGGTTATTGCTAATATAATTCTTGTCTAGCAAAAAAGTAGTGACAAACTATGTAGTTTAATTGGCTAAATGCTTAAGGGATATCCCGTTTTATAATCATTAAGAATTATTAAAAACTTTATCTGGGCAAACAGCTTGTTAGAGTAGCTCAAGTTAAAAATTAGAATAATTCTAAATTAAACCTTACACCACATAAAACATGGTTTAACTTTATAGCCTCAAAACATAATCGTGGGCATGTGCTGGTGATTGCATTGCAGATACTTAATGAAGCAAAACCAATTTCCCAAAAGTTAGCTGACTAGCTGCGTCTGAGTTGTCACATGTATCCTGCATTTGCTTTTTTTTTTTTTGGTTTTGACAGCACTTTCATGCCTTAAGCCTATGTTGTGGGGTTTTTTTTATTTTGTTTTTGTTTTTTTGTTTGGTTGGAAGGGACAATTCAACATACGTTCACTGTTTAAAATAGTCTAACTACAGAAATGGGACAGAGGGGAACAGCTCAAATATCTTAGGCTGAGATTTTTATGCTTTCTGCACTTTGTTCTAGTTTCTTTCACTTTATTTGGTGGTAGATAGGAAGCTATTACTATTAAAATTATGAGGAGAAAATATAAAGTAGATATATAATTTACATGTAACATACACTTAAGATTTAGAAATTCCTAATTTAGGTATATCTTCTAGAGTTTATCTCAAAACATTTATTTTTAATGCAGAGCTCTCCCAGTGCAGGTTGTAATTTAATTTTAAAATTTTACCCTAAAAGAAAAACATGGAGTCAAAGAACCCTTTCTAGTCTTAATAGCTTTTAAATGTCTCACTGAATAATATCCCTTCACATCTGATGAGGGGAGCTGGGGTTACCTTCAGAATCTTCAGCTAGAAGATTTTCATTAAATTAATGTAAATTCATATTTTGAAGCAATATCAACCTGTAACTTAGTTATATTCTTAAGGAAAAATAATTGAAATAAAATAGGTCAGGAAATTTATATGAAGCTCCAAAGAAAGTATTTGGCAAACATAGTTGTCAAGAATTCAGTTCAAAAGAATCTGTGCATGCAGTAACCATGCAGAAAAATGTTCAATTAAATAAAATAGTGTTTGTGATCAAAAGGGCTAGTAGTCTGTTGCATGTTTGGTTGGGTGCTAGAGGGAAGCATTGTTTCATCAAGAGGGAAGTTCTTTTTATCTGCCCTAGACCGTGTTCATTTTTGTCAATCAAGGCTTGACACAAATGAAGGAGAGGGTCCTGTGAGATGCATAAAACCATCTAAAATATGGTTAATCAGACTTTGAAACCCACATCATTAAGAGGGGTAAGTTTGGTCTTTGGTGCAAATGTTATTTTTTCTATTTTTTATAGTTCTACAAAAGTAATGAGCCTAAGGTAGAAATAAAACTGTATGTGCGTGTTTGTATCTGTTTTGTTTGATTTTATATGGCTTAACTTTGTTCTTTGTAAGTGACCTAAAACAAGTGCTAATATTTCAACAGATACAGAATGACTGAGTCTAACATTGCACACTGGTATGCCTGTGAAGAGGCATTACCAAAGTTAATTATGTCTAGTGCAAATGCTGGGAGGTCTGACTGAGCAAAGCAGGTAGGTGAAAGATGCTTGCATGGAGAAGAGATGGAGGGGAAGTGAGTGTAAGAAGTAGTTTTATTTAAAAGAAATAGAAAACTCTGCCTGAATTGAGTTGGTGAGAATTTCCTTACAAGGAAAGACTAAAACAAGAGGAACTCAACATATTTTGTTTGTCTTGTTTTAAGTTTATATTTTGGGGAAAATATATATGGATATTAATTTCTAATACTAAAAATAATTAAAATTATAGGTAAATTTTGGGATTTAGTCCAGTAAGGAAACTTAATTAAATCAAAGAACATTCTGAGAATGTTAAATGGCTAAATTATTGCAGAACTACTTCAAGAATATTCAGTACAACTGAATAGAGCTTCGACTAAGCTCTGTGGGAAGATCATCAGTTTACTTTATGTACTGTTAATATCTTATGTGTAATAAGCTGGGTGAAATCAACAACTTTTAAAGTGTGGCTCTATTCTGAAAAATGACTAAAAATTGAACCTTCTTACCAGATCTTGGGCCCTGATCCTGGAGTACATAGTACATGGGCACACTGGTTATTTGCAAGGTCAGGGCTTTAAATTGTTCCCCATATGTATTCAATCATATCTGCACACATTAGACTAAAATAAGCTTTTGCCACTTTGTACTCCTGTTAGCAGAACCAACACAACTATGAGAACATCAAGGATCTGCTTGTGCCTCAGCAATAAGATTAAGTTCCAGTTAGTCAACTGGTATAACTGAGGGCCCAAATCAGCCTCATCCTTTATTGCTGGTAAAGACAAGAAAAGAATACAGCTTGAGTCTCATATTCCAGGCTGAGATTGCGAGGCTGATAGGAAATAATCTTTTCCCCTGAAAGTTGAGAACATTTGACATGGAACACAATAAACATGGAACCACACAATGCCGTCGTTGAGTCCCTTTTCAAAATAGGATAGCACTTACATTTTTGAGTGAATGCTACAAAAAGTAGTCTATTTAGGATTTTCTTTTCCGTGCATAATGTGTAATTCTCCACTAGCATTAATGGCAGTGATCTATATTTATTGAGAGGATGATTATATGTAAGGGATGCAAACTTGCTTCACTTTTTGTAATTTCTGGAGAACTCAAATATAGCAAACATCAGAGGAGAGTCACGGAGAAGAGCAGGCGTAAATACCAAAGGAGAATAGACTAGCAAAATGTCATTTGCAAAATTCAGTTTGAAAAATGCAGGTAGCCTTATTGGAGTGGTTACCCTTCACACTGCTCGTTTGTAGCCCAAAAACTTGGAACTTGACACAAACAGAAAACTGGTTGAAAGACTAGAGAAGGGTAGGAGAAATGTGAGGATTCAGAGTATTGAGTGGAAAATCAGCAAGATACAAAATAATCAAATGTTTTTTTTAAAAAACACATAAGCTAATTGCAGGTATAACTGAATCAAGTAAACCGAGCACTGAATTCTGAGAAGTAAAATGAAAGGCCCCTATTAACATAAAGAAATTGCAAGTTTTGCGCAATAATTGGAGTATGTTAAGGATATATATGTGTATACCTATATGTTGGTAAGCTTGTTTTTTTCTTCCAAAAATTAGCTCCTTTAAAAACAAAACAAAAAAAACACACACACACAAAAGCCACTATATCTTTGTTTGAAAAACAAAATTTAATTTTTTTTACCAATTCAAATACTTTTTCCAGAACCACTTGAGGCTTAGAATTTCCTGAAAATTGAAAGAGGTTTTTTGGGGGGGGGGGTTGTTTTTGTTTTTTTACAGTGGACTTATCTTAGTGCCAATGAGATCTGACTATTAAAGTCTGGTTTAAAATGCTTTATTAACTAGGCTGCTGAAGTTTGCTGTCAGCTACACTTGGCATACAAACTTTGAAAGGAAACAAAAAACAAAAGAAACAATAAAAAAAAAACCCAACTTCGATAGCCCCTGCTACTAAGGATTTTAAAATATGCTACCTGTAACTTAAAATGACCTTTAAAAGTGAGATTTTTGGACCACTATATCAATGACTTGGTATTTTTTTTAAAAAAGCCAAAATTATAAGGTTTATCAAATGACTACATTTATGCATAATAATTATTTCATTAATCATTTGATATAATCAATAATACATGATTCAGCTTCATTACTCCCATACATTTACTGCTCCTATGCATGTTCTCTTGACTTTAAAATAGGCAAGAGAAATACACTTCAAATTTGTGCAAATGTGACACAAAAGTTGATTG
This sequence comes from Platysternon megacephalum, assembly GCA_003942145.1. Taxonomy (NCBI): domain Eukaryota; kingdom Metazoa; phylum Chordata; order Testudines; family Platysternidae; genus Platysternon; species Platysternon megacephalum. The sequence continues at coordinate 36,212,961 of QXTE01000002.1, read as the reverse complement.
CTATGATGGAAACTCTGTGAAACTCTTAAATTAGGATGGTCATCCAAGGATTGAAAACTGCACTGGCCAGGATGTGCTATATTCAGCGCTAATTTAATCAAATAAATATATTCTAATCTGATATGGTCCACATCATTTGTAGCAGAGCTCCCAAACTGGTGACACAAATACCCTGCTAGAACAAGTAGTTAGAAACCAAAGCTTTATACAAACTGGAAAGTTGCAATTCTGAGCATTCTGATGGTATATAGCATTAGTTTCTTTTCATGGTAGTCTGTGTGATATTTGACCTTAAAATCAACTATTCAGATTATCATTTTGCTTCCTTCCTCCTCCACTGTAATGACTGTTATCTCAAGAATCACTGATTTTAGAAACCAATGTTTTATGCCATCAAAAGCTCTTAAGACCAGAACACTTACACTACTGATAGTCCAGTGATCAGAAAGGAGAAAAAAAAAATCATTTGTTGTGGTCTCATCTAGTCTCACCTGTTGTCAATGTGTGCTTGTTCTCACAGTACATTTCTAGTACTTCATTCAGTGTAATTTTAAATGTCTAAAGAAAATGTGCCATTCACCTCTTCCTGTGGATGACTGTTCTATAATCTACAAGATTTCCTTGTCAGGACATTTTCCTCAATAGACTAAATTTCATTCTATTGCTCCTAATTATATCCTCTTCGATCACCTTAAATTCCTCTCCTTGCTTGATATTTACACCCTTCAGATGTTACCATGTTCCTTTTAGTTGCTGCTTAGCTAAGGTGCACTTATTTAGTTTTTGTATTTTTTTTCCATATGTCCGTTATTCCAGTGTAGATAAACCCTTAGCTTGTACATTTTCTGATTTGAATCTAATTTTATTTCCTGCTCATATTTTCTACCTCTCTAGATCTCTTTATCCTTTTTCTTTTCTCCTGGTATTTGCAATACCTCCCCATTTAATCTCTCTATATTTCATTAACATTTGGTTTACCTAAAATAAGATAACCTTACTGATTCTTGTGACCATCCCAAGGGAGAGTCAGGATCACGTGTTATTTTTGTAGATGTCTCAAATAATTAAACCTAATTTGCTTTTAAAATAAATTAAAATTGCTTCTATGAGACATTTTATGCCAAGTTTCAGCCTTAAGCATGTTTTATTCAGCTGTATTATAAAACCCCTCAAAGTAGGTTTCTAAAGGAAATGCTAACAGACCCTTAAAATGTAGCTGCTGTATTGTTCAAAAGCCATTTTTCCACTTTTTTAAAAAAATTCAGTTTTTCCATAATTAGTGTCAATAGCCAACAGAACTCAGTGCCAAGCAATCATTGACATGTCCATTGTTGATGTTTTAACAATTCATGTATGTTTCATGTTGGTGCCAAAAGAAGACATTTACTTTGCCAGGATTTACTCTGTTGGTATTGTATTGTGTACATGGTTTTGAAAACAGCTTTTTTCAGCATAGGCAGGTCAACAAATCCTGTAGTGGATTTTCAGCCTACTTGCAGTCCTGGAAGTAGAACCAGACCTGTCAATAACTGGAAGTAGGATAAAAATCACTTCTCCTATAGAACCTGCCCTTTTACTTCTGCATCTGTAGCTGCAGATAGGTGGCTCATATTTCACTGCTGCAGATGATCAGTTACATTTTTAAACAAAGCAAAAGAATTCAGTGGACCTAGAGGGCTAAAATACATCTGGTTTAGCAGCTGGGTGTCTGGAATTAGACTTTGATTCTGCATTCCTTCGCTGAGTTACTGCAGCCGTGTGCACTCTGACGAATGCTGCTCTCATCATGGCAAACAAATAGACAAAGAAGAAAGGAAAAGGGAAGCTTTTCTGCTTATGCTCCTCTCTACTTAGCAAATGCATCTCTAGGGATTTTTGTCTGTTTTCCAGACAGGGCTTCCATAGTGGTCATACTCTGACTTGTGTAGGCCTACTTTGTGAGGTTCTGAGCAGAGCCATGAAAGACAAACCGTTGCCACTGTCTCCCTAACCCCAAGAAGCACTGAGTGACAGTCGACCCTCTCCTATTGGGGGCAATAGAATGAGGCCAGCTCAGATAAGGCATCAGAGGGAGCTGCTGCACTCCCTGAGCCCTCATCAACAATAAAAGTAGTTCATCATGTGGAGCAACAGCATTGCCTCTTGCCTCTCCACAAAAGGCTGTGAAAGGAAGATGACCAGCACGCGGTACAGCTGGTGGACCAGACAGAAGGCAGAAAAGGGCACCATAGGCCATCAGTCTACTTTCTAAATCTATCTGTCGTGCCCATCTACCAGAGACTAAGTCAGCCTGTGTTTTCCTGGTGGTGTTGTAACCAGGATGTTCTCTCTCCGGTGAGGAAGAGTCCAACACAGTCCTCCACATCAAAGGAATCAGCAAATTCTTTTCACAGTAAATATATGGGATCTACCCTGCTGGCCCAAGCACATTCCAGCATCTTGAGTCTCGTACACTGGCCCTCATGAAAATAACTCAAATAGGGGCAAGAACATAGACTTCCCTGGATAAGCACATACCCCAAAGGTAGAAGGAACCATGTCTGTGACACGCCTAAGAGGAATTCGGGTGCATCAGAGCTAAATCTTTTCCCTCTGTCCCTCCAAATCTGAAAAAATGGAAGCAGGAAAAAGGAAAGGCTAAGTGAAAAGCACCATTCCACAAGCTTCCAAAAAGATGCAGAAGAATCTAGCTGTCCCCAGCCCGGAGACACACATCTATATAGCAGAATCCAACCAATGTGACAGTAGGAGTTCAAAAGTCCCATCAGAGTGTATGGTAGCCAGAACATACAAACCAGGAACCCATCTTCCTATTCCGGAGTCCTCAAGATAAACCTATGCAAACTTGTGTGCTTTTTATCCTTTCCAAGGGAGTTCTTATGTGCATTGAAAGGCTAGTCACTCCTTCCTGAGAGACTCCAGGGATCTGAAGGTAGATTCCTGCCTGAGAGAAAACTACAAGGGGATGGGCCAGGCCATCGCATATGTCTGCTTGCTTTACTTAGCAAATTCTTGGATGGGTAGATTGATTTAATCATAGACTTTAAGGTCAGAAGGGACCATTGTGATCATCTAGTCTGACCTCCTGCACAATGCAGGCCACAGAATCTCACCCACCCACTCCTGTATCAAACCTGTGTCTGAGCCATTGAAGTCCTCAAATCGTGGTTTAAAGACTTCAAGGTGCAGAGAATCTTCCAGCAAGTGACCCATGCCCCACACTGCAGAGGAAGGCGAAAACCCCCCAGGGCTTCTGCCAATCTGTCCTGGAGGAAAATTTCTTCCTGACCCCAAATATGGCGATCAGCTAAACCCTGAGCATGTGGGCAAGACTCAGCCAGACACCCAGGAAAGAATTATTTGTAGTAACTCAGATCCCACCCCATCTAACATCCCATCACAAGCAATTGGGCATATTTACCGCTAGTAGTCAAAGATGAATTAGTTGCCATTATACCATCATTATACCATACCCTCCATAAACTTATCAAGCTTAGTCTTGAAGTCAGATATGTCTTTTGCCCCCACTACTCCCCTTGGCAGGCTGTTCCAGAACTTCACTCCTCTGATGGTTAAAAACCTTCGTCTAATTTCAAGTCTAAACTTCCTGATAGCCAGTTTATATCCATTTGTTCTTGTGTCCACATTGGTACTGAGCTTAAATAATTCCTCTCCCTCCCTGGTATTTATTCCTCTTATATATTTATAGAGAGCAATCATATCTCCCATTAGCCTTCTTTTGGTTTGGCTAAACAAGCCTATAACTCCCCCAAATATGCCCTTTTATTTCTTTAATCTGGTGGCACAGATTTAAATTAGGAACTAAATTCAGGTGCGGCTTAGAATCCCTGTAAGACACCAAATGTCAGGTGCCTATTAAAAATAGGTATCTTTCTGCAGCTACATCACATTCAACACGGGTGGGTGCACTCCTGCTTAGCACCAAGAGAGAATTTGGCTGGGTTCAATACTGTAGAAGTTTTATTGTTTGTGTTTTGGATGCCTCTTTGGACTCCCAATACCTGTCAGCCAGCACCAGGGACTGCAGTGCGATACTCAAGACATTACATGTCACTACTGTTATGGAAGGTGGAAGTGCAAGCAACATCTTCTAGCAACATGAAAACTCTTTGAGGAGCAAAGTAGTGTCAAGTCATCAGATACGACCAGTGAGACCCTTTTATTCACCGTGCAATACATGAATTATTACTTTGATTTGTATTATTTTCTTTTTGAGTATTCAGCTATCAAATACAATAGCAACAGAAGCTCTGTCCCAAAGAGCACTGCATATACTACCATTTTTCTTTTCTCCTTTTCCACTCCTATCCAGAGTGATGTAGACTGTTAGAGAAAGCAAAGATGATATATTGGCTAAGAAGACCCCGCTGCCTGGACCTGATCAGTATCTTGCTAGGTCAGCTACTTTTCCTCCAAAGCAGGACAGACCCTTTTTCCACAAGGACTAGTCATGCATAAGGGGCCAAGCAGGCTTGACTAGGCTGCATCTGGCTTTTGAGAGGCAAACCATAATTAAAAAGAGATGATGCTCAGCCAAATTCATGTCCACCATTTTAATCTCTGGAAAGAAGTGAACCAACATGGTGATGTTAAAATTCAAATATTCAGGCAAAGATCATGAAATTCAACTAAAACAGTGCATCCTCAACTGTCTACAAGATTATCTTGCTATCGGGGAAAAAGCTCCCACGTTAAACAAAGTCTTCGTTGTATTCAGGGTCTGAAGGTGAACTGATGAAAGAGGTAGGATCTTTCTTCATCTACAAGTAAAGCAACTTCTTTAGAGCCATCTTACTCATTCATGTACTTCAGGTACTTGTGTACCTCAGTGAACAAAAGCAGACTAAAGTAAATGAGGCATATATTTGCATCCACTTCAGCTGCCATGCCCCATCACTCCAGCTACATAGTGCTGGTAAAATCTTAAAGATCTATGGAACTTCCTGTGCTAAAGAATAGGCAGATTAATTACCTGAACACTTGCTTTCTTCAGGTAGTAAAGCTTCACAGATCCAGCTCCCCAGGGAAGAAAAATTGGTTTAGGAATGCAAAACAACACAGGGATTGCGGAGGTTCTTGTGTTCTACACTAGGCATTATGCAGGGCCGGCGCAACCCATTAGGCGACCTAGGCGGTCGCCTAGGGCACTACTATTTGGGGGGTGCTGGCGCCCCGGTCGTCAGCGTAATTTTGGGGGCGGGACCTGCCGCTGTTGGGGGCGGCATTTCGGGGGCGGGACCTTCCGCCGCCTAGGGTGCCGAAAAAGCTGGCGGCGCTCCTGGCATTATGTGTAGTTACAAGTACACAGTACCATATTAACTGTTGAAGTTTCCCAACTGGTGGGCTTTCAGGAGGGGAAGTGAGTTTTACATTGCTGCCAGTGATTGACAGGTCTGGTTCTGCAAGTTGAGAGGAAGACCTTACTATTGGAGCTGTGGACTAGTACTGCTAAGAAAAGGGGGACAGTTTAAAGGAAACTTCCAGGTAAGTACAAACACCTTTTCATCTCACAGCTTCTTTCTGCCTAATCTTGTGGAGAGCTGTTCATTGTGTTGCAATAGTAGATACTGTGATTATAATTAGAGCATGTCAGAAAATGGAAGGAAGAATTGTGGAAGTTCAGTTTTTCTACAAAATTTGGATAAGTTCAAAATTTTCTGACCAGCTCTACTTGTAACAACATGAAAAAAACCTTTCTGGACGAAAAACCTCCTGTGCTTGGTCTTGGCCTATTGGTAATTTAAAAAGAGAGATTTTAGCCATTTTCTGACAAATCAGAGCATTGAAAAACCTGTAAAGCAGCTGTTGTTCAGAAGGTATCAAATACACGTCTCCTTCCCCTTCAGTCTTACCTCTTTGTCCTGGAATTATGGAGTCATGCCTTAGCCTTCTGCTTCATTCTTTTTCCAGCTGACCCCCAAAGCAAAGGGAAGAAACCAACAGGAAAGATGATTGAAGAAAGGAAGAAGACAGAATCCAAGAAATATCAGAGTGAGTCAGTTTCAGGCAGAAGCTCCCAAGTTGCAGAGTCAAAATGAGATTTCCTTTGGGGAAGGATCTGCTTCCAGGATTTACTCCTCCCTTGTTCCCTGGGTAGACACTGAATTCTTGAACCCCCCCATCAGTGTTGCAGGTAGGTAGAGCCCACTTGGGGATAGCCGCTTGTATTGCCTTCTCCTCAAGTGTGGAGGACTGACTTGGCTGGTCCTTTGCCCTTTCTTCTTTGTTGCCCACCTTTCTAGACTGAGAGGGGAAGAGCTTCTGGCTCAACAGATTTTTGTGAGAAATAGGGAAGGCATTTCTCTCCCCGCCCACTTTGCTGTAGTTTGGAAAGTTACCTGTTGAGGGGTTTGTACGTGCACCTCATTGTCTCCAACCCCAACTCACAGTACTGCTTTGTGTGCTGTAGGCTCTCCTACTGCTCTTCCTCTCTCACCTCTCTGCACAAAAGAGCTGAGATACTATGACTGTGAAACCATGTAGGCAGACCCAGACACTCTTTTCTCTCAGCCAGGGAAATCTGATTTACTAGTTTTCGCATCGCTGGATTTTGTAATTCCCCTGATGCTTTGATTTGCCTGTGTGACTACAATGGAGCAGGGTGCCAGGCAAGAACTCTCACTGATCAAAGGGGATGTTGCTGACCCCTCCCTGCAGCTATGCCAATGGCCCAGAGAATGATTTTCGTGTGAGATTTTTTTAGTAGGAGCTTAACTGTAGGCTCTCCCTCCTCACTACACACCACATGCTGCAGCAGCAGCTTCTCCCTCAGACTGCCCACTGCCAGACCTCCCCATCTCCACCTGTGTCATAGCTGAGGCAGACAGGCTGTTGTGGGTGTCCCCTGGCTGTAACCACAGAGATCAACCCTGCAATGAGCAATGGGATTCTAAGAGGACTTTTGCAGCCTCAAAGGTCCAGGCCCCTTTTCCCCAGTCCTTCTTTCATACCAAGAAAATTCAGCTAGAACTATGTTGCACTCAATACTACCCAGGTGGATCCAGTGGCTCTTCTCTCCCTCGCTCCCCAAAAATTGCTGCATGAACTTTCAGCCCTTACAGTGCCATGAGCCCTCAGTGGAAGACCTTGAGGAGGGCCTTCTAAGATTCCAGATGATGAGAGACTATTCTTGAATCTTGACCTTTCACAAGTAAGATTCCCTGACACAAATTGGGTTATGGAAGAGGAGGAGTTTTTTGTTTTTTGTTGTTTTTTTCCAGATCATGCAGAATCCTTAGAGCCAGAATATTAGCTGTCTTTGGGGTGGAAGCCCAGACAGATTATAGCTCCTAGGAAATAAATGTCATTCCGGAGACATTCTGGTCTCCTGTAGTTCTTCGTTGAAGTGTTATGCAGAATGTTTGTTTGATCTGGCCCCTCTTACCTTGCTGCCCCAGGGTTCAAGTAAATACATCGATAAAGCTTGCAAGTGTCCAGCTGTACTACTGTGAGCAGATCTTCAAATCTCAAATTAAGTGAAGTTGGGCCTCATCATCCTCTGCATAGGAGACCTCAGAGGAATCTGTGAAACCTGCTTCTCTTGTGCTCCAGACACTGCTGCTTTTATAAGACCAACACCACCCCCCCCCCTTGCACTTCTGGTTCAATTTCTGTAACTATCAAGTATATCTGTAAAGAGAACTTATGAAAAATAATGGATTTATTTAATCAGTTACTCCTTCTCTGGGTTTTTAAGAAAGAGTTGAGCCCAAACTGTCAAAATGTCAAGATATACAGTATTACACGTTTGAAATTTCTACAAATTGAAGCAAATTGTTAACTTAAATTTAAGTGTTTTGGAGGGCTCAGGAGAGAAATGCGGAGGGAGATATAATTCAGTGTGGCTTGTCACCCTTTTAAGGTGTTTTTGGGGAAAGCCTGTTCTATACATAGTTAAAATCAGTATGTCGCAGTTCTTTATAAGAGAATTTCTATAACCAAATTCAGTTTATTGTGGTGCCAGATCAGCTGCTGAGAAATAAGTAAAAGTGTCTGGCATTACTTGAAGCATATTACTGAACGTCATAGGCAAACTGTTCTGAAGAACAAGGTTTATTTTTTGAGCTTCAGATTTCTAAAAACCACCCCAAAACTAGTTTTGGAAATTCCTATAAGGGATTAACATTAGCCTTTACCAGTAGTAGAAGAGCATCTCCCCTCCCCCCCCCCCCCCCCCCCCCCCCCCCCCCCCCCNAATAAACTAATCAGATGCTTGTGCCTTCTTCCACTTAGTTTCTTAAATCAGTTCACCATGAAACGTTTTTAACTAATGCCTAGATCTTTCATTAAATTAACCAGCATACCTAAATTGCCTAACAATCTTAACATAGCCCCCAGGCCACAGCTTCATGGCAGTTGTGATTTCTTATTATGTTGGAATGCATTTCAGTTGAAGTATATTGTCTAAAAATAATTGTTTAGATAGTGCTGCTTAAATACATACTTATGTAGTGAGCCATTCACAGAGGATTTACTTAAATTGGGCCCTTTCAGATTAAAAAAATCATTCATGTGGCTTTTCCTTTGCCAAGAATAGCTATCAAACTGCTTATTGACTACATCCTAGTCTGTAAAATACACATAATTGATAATTTAGTGTTTTTTAGAAAATTGATAAAATGTTTGTTAAAATATGGGACTGCAGCAACTGATTTAAAATGAATTTATTTAAACTGATTTCTTTAATCCACAAACACAATTGTGTGGTGATGCCATATAAAGTCAGTATGGTAAATCAAAAGTGAAGATGTATTTCACTTTTTAAAGAAAGCTGTCTTACTTTGAAATCAGTATCTCACTTACGCATATTGAATAGCTTATTTACTATGGGTACATTTATTTTGACTTTTTTGCATACAGAGATTTAAAATCCAATTGTACAAGTTACTTAAGAGCTTCAGGACTAAACATCTTTAAATCCAAGAAAAGGGCAAAATATGTGATCTTAAACACTGGTGGTATAAGTGCTGTCCTGGATGAGGACCTAAGTATGTGACTAAGTCCCATTGATTTAAAGTTAAGCACATGCTTAAGTGCCCTTCCTGAATAGGCATCCTTCACTGAATTGAGGTATTAAATAACTTTGGTGAAGGATAATTTAAATTACTCTGCACACCTACTGAGAATTGTTTTAATAGTAAAGTCTCTAAAGACATAATGTCAAGCTTTAAAAAAGCTTAAAATAATTACTTGGCTTTGTTACAACCCCTTGGAAACTTAAAACTATCCATATACAATTTATTTCCATTCATGAAAATAATTTTTTTTGTTAACACTTTTAAAAATTATACAGTTTTTTGTTGGTATTTTGATGCTTCTGCTCTGTGAACCAGCATTATGTAATGTAATCTTTGGTACTCCGAAACCTGCAGCGTGACTGATGGAGTGTTTTAGAAAGGTGTCTATTGATTATGTATTATCAAATATTAATAAAGGTATTAAAACAATCTGTTTCCTTGTGTTTATATTATATTTCAGATTTCCACGCATGTTCAGAGCAGGTGATCACTCTGTCTAATTTATCCTGACTCCAAAATACCAGGACTGTAACAAGAAATCCTACCCTATGATGCTAGTGTCTTATAGCCCAAGCCCTAGCAGAATGTCTTGGGACTTGACTCACCTCTGTTTGCCTGATTTTTGGCTCAACTTCCTTAAGTCTTAGAACCACCCAATCCCAATGATTTCTCCTTTATGTGATCTCTACCTTCCTTATAGGTGCCTGCTTCTAGCAATTAGTGACCCTGACTACTTTGTCCAATTCAGACTTCCCTCTCTCAACCCATCAAGAAAATCCTAACTGTTGGCATCTCCCTCTCCCTTCCTCTGCAAGTCATAACCCGGTCCCTCAAGCTGTCCCAGTACACCATCAAGTCCTGATCTATTCCTCCATACCTTCTATCCATCCTCTTCAGTCTGTATCCTAACTCTGTGATACAATGTCTTGGGAGTGATGTGAAGTCTCTTTTCCAATATCCTGCCAACATTGCTGCCCCAACTGTAGCTAATCCTCTTCATTAGCATTGAGAAATCACATTATTGATGCTTACTCCAAATCTCTTGAAAGTGTCTGTTGGAGATCTCTCACTTCCTTACAATGTGGTTATACTCTGAGAGGTAACTGCTTAGGGGGGAAAACACTTCTGGGGTTCCATATTCTTTCTTGTCATTTATGCCATCTCAGGTTTGCTCAGTTTACAGTGAAATAGATGTTGTTTATCTGTCTTCCATACAAATTTACTCTGACTTCTGAAAATCAAGTTGGGCTCTTTCCTTTTCATGCCTAATCGCAAGTAATATGCTGAAGGTCAAATAATACCATCTATTACATATCTGCAATTCTATTGACAACAAATGGGATGCCCACATGTAACTGATAGAAGGCATAATTCTTAGGAAAGTAGGTTGGCACAGGTGACACTCAGAGCATAATTTGGCCTGCAGAACTTTTATCACTGATAAGGTGTGAGAGAGAGCCCAGCTTGACTTTGAGCCCAGTGTGAGATTGAAGGGCTGTCGTTTTGGAAAAATTGCATTTATTGTGAGCTGAGTAAATTTGGTATGGAATTAGTGATACACACGAACATGAAGCCACAAAATAGCTTTTCTTGCAAATGGACTATGAAGAGCTGGGAGTGGTTGTGTGGTCAACCACACTTTGAAGGGAAGCTGCACTAGTGTTCCCTTCAAAGGTGTGATATGTTTGCATATGTGGAATGGTTCTGAAATCTTTAGTTTTGGCTAGGAGAGTGGATTTTTTAAAATAATTAACCAAAAAGAAAAGAGAACCTTTTTAACTACGTTTTTAAACTTTGGACTTGAAGGTAGAGGGCAGTGACCCTTTAATTCTTCATAGTTATTTACCCCTCTTTTTAGGGTCTGGGGGGAAAATTACTTCTAAATGTTCTGTTTCATATTGTACTTTCTTTCTATCACTCCCCTTCTTTCTATTGTAGTAGAAGCCAACATTGCTATCTCTTGTTTGTCTGTGTACCAAGCAAATGGATGTCAAGACCATGTGAACAGTTCTGGGAATAGTGTGAGTAAGGTGCTTGTTGCAGAGCAATAAGGCAAGCTCTTATTATAGCATCTCACAAATGATAGCTTTCTTGGGGGGAAAATTAATGGTTATTTAGAATCCAGAGGACATGCCCCACCAGACTATGCAAATTGTTAAGGTAGGTTATGTTTTAGTGTGAATTCCTTGTGTAACTTTAACGTTGCCAGGAACTGATCACTCTCCCTCCCAGCCCAGGGCAGGGAAGAAACCTTGTACCTATGTATAGAACTAATGTGAATAATATTTGAACAAATGGAGTTAAAACATATGGTTAAACAGATGTGCTGCTGATCTGGTCATCTCTTATTTTAGATCCCAGAACATTATTTGAAAGGTAAAAAAATGCAGCTTGATGCACTTTAGTCCACAAGGCAGTGTAGGTTTTAAAAGAGGACACAATCTGTGTAGACCCCATGTTCAAGATTACCATGTTCATTCGAAGTGATTATCCGCTAATAAAAAGTAGTATTCAGAGAATTCTTTGCAGAGACTGAGTTTAGGTAACTTATTCTTCTGTATTGTTGGAATTGGGTATAAGAAAATGTAAGCAAATGTTCCTTGTTAATTGTGGTATCCGCTTTGGTCAGCGTTTGTATTTAACAGTTGAAAATTAGAAGATATTTTGTCAAAATAAATGTCATGCTGTCAGAGTTACCAAATTAGATTTTGACTGTTAATGTTTCATCAGAGAGACATTTAAATTTATTTGAAGGGCTCTTCTGCTTACTTGATTTTCAGTAGTACCTTATCTTGATAAACTGAAATATATGTGTATTAATTAAATATCCGATTCTTAGTGTGGGAAAGCTCTATTGAGCATTTGCTGCGAAGTTGCAGGGAGCATAATTCAAGAGTATAGTTTAAATGGCTTATTTTGGAAAGTCTGGTACTTTCCTCATGGAATCAAAAAAGGATCTGGAAAAAATTTGTTCATTCACCACCCACTCTAGGATGGTTCTTTACAATACTTATTATTGATAAACACATTTGCTGGAATTGTGCCAGAAATGGGAGGGTGAGAAATAGGATGCAAGGCTTAGTGTCTGGAAATCTTAGCTCTTTGTATTAAGGGCTTATCCTATTCCTACATTTACAGTAATTTTCTAATGGATATGTACAACATACACTAATGAAGAGGATAATATGGAAATAAAGCTAAGTTGGGAACTAAATGGTAAGTAATGTAAACATTATGAACCTCAGAAAATAGACGACGTTTTTTGGAGTTCCCATGGCTGTCGATTCAGGAAAGCATACCTGTCCAGGAAAGCACTTCAGTGGAGTTTAAGTACTTAGTCATGTTCTAGTACATACTTAGGAACTTTCATGAACAGGGATGAGCTTAAGAATTGGCTGTGCTACCTACTAGAGAACAGTAACAGGACACAATCTGGAGACATACTAGATTTTGGGTATCTGTGTTGACTGAGTTACAAAGGATGATTGTGATGGTTCCTGGGGGTGCTCAGCGTTGTGAGGTATCTCACTACCACCTACCTTTACGGGAGGAAACTTTATGCCTGCCAGGGGTCAGCCTCTTAATTCCACCAGCGAGGGGTAGCACAAGCACTCCCCTCAGCCTATACAGGCTTTGCTGTCCCTCTGCAGGCAGGGAATAGATGCACTCCATCCACTGAGCCCTCCAAGCATCTCTGGAGTGTCCACCCCATGTTCTGCCGGACACTCACAGAATTCAGAGATCTGCTACTCCCAAAGCAATAGTACACAGCTTACCAGTTTAATCTCAAGATCACTGCTCCACTTAAATTTGTTTATAGAAGGGCCATCAATTAATTGCAGTTAATACATGTGATTAATGGAAAACAAACTAGATTAAAAAAAATGATTAATTGGCATCTTAATCCCACTGTTAAACAATAATAGAATACCACTTCAGATTTATTATAAATATTTTTGGATGTTTTTCTACATTTTCAAATATATTGATTTCAACTACAACACAGAATACAAAGTGTACAGTGCTCACTTTATATTTTTGATTGCAGATATTTGCACTAAAAAAGACAAAAGAAATAGTATTTTTCAGTTCACCTCATACAAGTACTGTAGTGCAATCTTATTATCGTGAAAGTGCAACTTGCAAACAAGTATTTTTTTATATAACTGCACTCAAGCAAAACAATGTAAAACTTCAGCGTCTACAAGTCCACTCAGTCCTACTTCTTGTTCAGCGAATCGCTAAGACAAACAAGTTCATTTACATTTATGTGAGAGAATGCTGCCCGCTTCTTATTTACAATGTCACCTGAAAGTGAGAACAGGTGTTCGCATGGCACTGTTGTAGCTGGTGTTGCAAGGTATTTACATGCCAGATATGCTAAATATTCAGATGCCCCTTCATGCTTCGACTTGTAGGCATAATTTTCAGCATAGATACATGACTTCTTAAATATTAACTGTACAGACATCTCACAATGGTTAGGATGACCAGTGTTTTATGGCTGTTGGAGACCTCACATGCTACACTTTGGCACATTATTACGTAACATCGGACCCGGGGGATCCCTATGCACCATATGTAAACCTCCATGCACCTCCTCTGTGCCCTCTGCCAGTTGGCATCAAGAGGTTCCAAGGTCACAATGATGAAGAGACAAAATCTAGATTGAAATGCAAAGGAGTAAACTGAGTGGAGCCAAGATCAGAAATGTGTACAATTGAATGTTCAGTAATCTCTAGATAGTGGGTAAAGAGGGACTTGCTTGAGGTCTGGAGAAGTACAGGAACTGAAAATGAGACACCATCAGATAATATAGAAACCCACAATTAATCTAATTTTAGTCTTGACAGAAAAATTGACCATGTTATATGTGTGGTATGTTAGTGGTTGTAAAAATAAGCCACTAACAAAGATTTAAAATCCAGTAACTCAACTTTTTTCAGTTACTATTGTTATATCAAAATGGTTACAGAATGGGGTTTTAATACTACAAAGTCTTTAAACATGTAAATCAGGTATTAAAAAAACAAAATCCCTGTGATGTGAATATAGTGTTTTGATATTAAAAAATTGAATTAAAACAGAAAAAAATTGCATTGTTTATTAAATCATTGTGGTGATAAACCAGAAATTGAAAGTTACAAATTTGTACAACTTACATTCATACATTTAATTTCTGTGATTTTAAAATAAGTTGTCTTTCAAAACTAGGTAGTTGTGAAAATATGGTTTTGTAGCAGAAAGAAATAATGGTACAAGATTTACTTGTGTATATAAACAAAGGACAGATAAACAATTCCATGCGTCACGTTTTTTGAATTTAGCTAATAAAAATTTATTATTTACATGCTGTTGTGAGGCTACATTATCTCATGAAGTTAAGGCCTACTACAGCATTGGGAAGACTGTGCTGTTTTTATTGTGAATTGTTAACTTTGTTTTTCATGAACCATCCCTCCCCAAAAGAGTAGGTACCTAGGATTCCAAAAAGTTTTTTACGTTTTCAGGGTAGTATGGACTACTGCATTGTAGATTTTGGCAAATACAGCAATGTGTATAATTTTGTGTAAGGTTAATCTTAATCAAATACCTGCAAAACACCCGTGACTGGTTTGTCCACTGCTATATTATTTAGGTCAATGCAATATTTTCCTTCGTCACATATGTTGAGCAGAATTCCATGTATTGTCATCCTTTTAGTTAGTTATGTACTGGCAGTGATGAGATCTTTTGCCAGGATATACCTCATTTCCACCTGTATAAATCCCAAGATTTTTATTTTTAATTATTTCTATTAAATTTTGTGCAGAATGAGTTCATCCTTGCTCACACTCGCTCTGGAGACTGTTCACTAACAGGGTGGTTTAAAATCAGATTTTATTAGATCAGATTTTTATATTTAAATTGCATTTTTTAAATACAGGTTTCTTTTTAAAAAAAAAAACCTATTTACAATTGATAACCTATATTAAGACCTAAACTCTAATCTATTAAAATATTTTAAGTTAAATACAAAAACTATTCAGCTGTATGTGTTTGTTTGCAAAGTTTTAAAGAAAATGAAACCACTGAACTGGTGGAAGTCACTGACTAAGCGTTTGGAACAAGTTTGTTGAAGTACTAGCCCAGCTTTTGACAGCAGTAGCCTCTTTTGCGGGTGCAGAGAGAATATTTTCCTTATTTTAGTTTATTCAGCTATTTCAGTTCAATGACTAGTTCATTCAAAATTAAGAAAAAAATTGGGAGATGTAAAAAGCAGGAAAGCTTGTTTTCCTCTTCCATGAACAAAAACAGAATATCTACTTTTTCTAAAATCTAAAAGGACATGGTGACCAGGAACAATCAATATTCACTGACTATAGATAATAGTTCCTTTGTATAATCAGTTTTAAATGAAAAAAATATTTTGATAACATTTTTATTAAACATTTTTTCTTATGTATTCAGAACATTTAAGGTAGCGTTAATATTTGGGAAAAAATTGAAAATGTTTTCCATCCAAATAAAGCTTGATGCAAATTGCAAGTAAAAAAAAAAAAATCTAGTAAATAAGTGCATCATTCCCCTTCATTCTAACAACAAAAAGGTAAAAATTAAGAATCTGAATAAATGTAAGTTAAGCTCTATAATTGCTTACACTATCACTCTATATTTTTGTTTATCATCCTGGCTAGCAAAAAGAAGCGCCCCAAGTTAGTGTAAAGGCTAAAATTAGTTGGAAATCAACATGTTTTAATTGTTACCATCCCATGAGACTCTACTTTTCTTTAGGAAAAGAATTAAAGTACAAATACAAAACATGATTTAAATCAACGGTGCCTGCTTGCTGATTTAAATTGTGATTAAAATTGGTTATTTAAATCACTGATTGAAATCAGTCTACCCTGTTCACTCCCATCATTCTTATAGCGATACACTAGTCATGTCACTTTAGTACCAACCAAAGCATCTTTCTAATTAGCTGAGGGGTAATTTAAGAAGCACTTCTGCAACCTTGACCCTAGTGCTAAACGAACTAACTACACAGTAATACTGTATTTATTCAGGGAGTGAAAAACTGGGAAATTCAGGAATTAAGTTTTCCTGGTATCAAATCCCAAATTGCTGCCCAGAAATATAAATTACTTGGGAGTCTTAAGATGTCTGAAATGGTGTCACTAAGGCCAGGAATCAAACCAGAGTTTCCTATATGGCAGTGCAGAGCACCACCTGCAGGCTGCCATGCAGGTCAGAGTAGATGTCTTACTGACCATAACCAGGAAAGCAACCTCTGGCAATCTCTGATGTTTTGTTTTTAAATTGTGGACTCTGATTGCAGAGTGATGATGATGATCGGATGCGAGAGTCAGCTAGTTTTCCATTCCTCATGATCTTATAGCTTACTGCATTTTAAGCTGCCTCCTGTCTCTCACAAGAAGCCCATTGTGTATTCAGATAGTTTTGAACTGAGCCAGATTTTGAATCTCCATTTACCTTTAAACAAAACAGTGTCTGGCTGGTATTGTAGTTATGCTACCTTGTGTTATCCTGAACTGCCCACCTGTTTTTTGTCTCTCTCGCTGTTCCTATTGTTTGTCAGTATCTGCTTTGCTGGGTGAACCACTGCCCTTTATAAATAATTCATCTTTTTTCTTTGTCTTCACTACCCAAATACCAAAGTATTACCCAAGAATGCTGCTGCTTTGCAAACTATCAATATTTGTTTTATATGCACATATGCATCTATACCCATGCTTGGGTATGTATCTATACAAAGAGAAAATATATAAATGAGGTAAAAACTTGACATCCAAGCCACAAATATCTACGGGTCGGATTATGATGCTCCTGCTTATGCTGGGTAGCACCTTACTTGGTGAATAGTCTAATTGTTTTTGTGGGCATGCAGTGATCCAGTGATCTTTGAAACCTGTCTCCTGAAAAATGTGATATGGAATGGACTGGACTAGACCACCTCAACACAAGCCTTCTGCCAGAACAGCCTTCTTGCTGATTTGTTAAGGACCCTCCTTTGCTCTAGTTATGTCCAAATATAAGAGAACTCAAAGGTCTACAAAGCTCCTATGCCTCCTCTCTCAAATTAATTCCTGGATGGTAAGCATGTCTTTCCCTTACAAAGTCCCCTTGAAATCTCCCAACTTAGATGACTCAGGAAAATTCACCTGTTCCAATACGATCTGTGACCTAATTAGTATAGTATACTTTTCCCTGGCCTTCAAGAATACATGGTCCCAGGCTGCTTACAATAAAATACAAGAAGAGCAATTACCTTCCTCATCGAGATGCAGTTCACTATTTTCACTATGAATGAGTCTACACATGCAGAGTGCAAAACCATTCTGAGCCAGTCTTCCCTTTTGTATGTGTGGCCTTTTTTTATGGTGCCTAGCATAATGGGGGCCTTAATATCTGATTTGGGCCATAGCTGCTACTGCATTACAAATTTATAAATACCAATAACCAGGTTTATAAAGTATAACAAGGTAAAGTATTTTCATTGCCCTCCTCCCCCATTGACTTGTCATTCCTAGTTCTCAATCAGAGATGGAATATGTTCCTCCAAATCCTGATGCCAGTACCTGACATAGGCTCAGTCACACAAGGAATTTTATATTTAAAAGCAAAACCAAAAAACCCATAACTCTGCTTCTTTACCTATTTGAAAAAAAAGACCACCAAGGAGGTAAACAGAGATTTAAGTACCACCAACCAGATAGGGAAACAAATATATAGTTTACATTAAAAAATAAACCCCAGCCCCCCACTTATCAGAAACCTAGGGCTATCACAACAGAACAAATTTTGGGAAAAGTTATAATAAATGGAACACTTAAGTCAGTATTTTTGTTTCTTTTGCTACTGGTGAAGGTATTTTTCACTTCTGATAGGCTCTTTCCCTTTGTAGCATAGTTTCTGTTCTCCATCACTGTCTTTGCATGGTGTCCTTGTTTCTTGTGCTTGGTTTACTGCTCGTGGGTTTATGAATGCAACAGCGAGATTTTAGTTAATTATCCAATGTCTGCTAAGTATCTGTTTTACCATTTACAATATTGACAGCTTCAACTTTGAAGTGTATGTGTACTAGACTATCAGTGAATGAAAAATGTTCTCAGGAGGAGGAGCTGATGTTGGAATTTTTAGCATTACATTGTAGCTTGACTTTATACTTTAAAGAGAGGCCCACCCAAGACAGCATTTTAACAAGTGAGAGCATGCAAATGTAGATTTAGTGGTATTATGTGTATACTTTAATAGCACTTAAATATTGGCTGTACTATTTTAGTTTTCGCATCATGATGCTGTTCTTGTACTTGGTGCGTGAAATATGTGCATTTGTTGAGGGGGAATGTGTGCGAGAAGTAGTAAATTTAAGCTATGATAGACTCCTGGGAAGTGCCTATTTTTTTTTTCTAGTACTAGATGCTTTTTTATATTTAAAATAAACAAAATAAAAATACATTATGGTCTGAGTTTTGTAGACGATTAAGTGCTGGTCCATAATAACTATTACATCCTGCCCATGTCTGGCCAAACTTTTCCCCATAAAACCTGAACAACCTCTAACACAGGCATGTAGTTGTAGCGGATATTTTCACACCACAGTTGTCTTGGATCACAAACATTCTTAAATATCAATGTTATCCACATCACTTGAAGTGTGTTGCTGGAAACTGAGCCACTTTTCCTGAAAATACTTATGTGCATATGTAACTTTCCTCATGTGACTAGTCTCAAAGTCTATGAATGGGGTTATGCATTTGAAGTGTTTGCAGGATTAGGGTATGAGGATGGGCTTTAAAAAAAACCCACATTAAGTGAAAGGACATTTAATGCAAGGGGATATTGTTTTCTACAACTTTGAAAATTTTGTTCCATCTGGGGGTATTCAGAATGTGTGGTTTACATTGTTTTGCTATAAAGTTGTCTTTCAGTAACTTCTTAAATTTAAACTACTATACCCTGTAGGACCATGTTGGAGCCTCCGTTTTTTTTATAGGTGTTATTTGAAAGATGTCATTTACAAGGCTTAGCCACCAGCCAGAGCTCAAATATCAGAGTTCTAACGATCTTGCTGCTGGCTTCGTTTCCATCAAAACCAATGTCTGATTATTAAACAGCATTAGTGCTTTAAAATCACTGTTCCCAACCTTTCAAAATATTTTGTAGCCCTTAACCAGTCTTTCATGTTCCAGCACTAATGTTTAATTATTTTTTTTGATCTTGCCACTGCAAGGAGCCATGACCTATTAGAACTGCTCTATGCTTCCTTTGCCGCTAGATACTGCTGTTAGAGGGAGAAGATGGCAAAAAGCTTCTTCCTGTTTTAGTTTTCTTTCACTCCGCCTGGATGCCCCAGCCCTGAAAGGGCAGTGAGGTTTAACTACAGTGCACAGGCTGACCAACTGGGCATAAGTAACATAACTTTTTCATTTTTAATACACTTGGACACCGATTTGGTGGTCGTTGATTTGTAGAATGAGAAGGTTACGATGGCATTTTTATAGTATATATTTAAGATGGTATGCAGACACATTTGGACTACATAAACAATATGGTTTTTTAGTATCTTCACTTAAGCATTTCTTTGTTTTTCTTGCTTTATATCTATTTTGAATAGCTTTGCAAAATTGTCAAAAAAAAGAAAAAGAAAAAAAGTCCACCAAATCTGCTTGCGTTGCCCATGATTACCATGATGCTGCTGAAAAACCTATTTTACTAATTAGGTTTTTTTTAAAAAATATATGCCCTGGATGAGTGAGCAAATATAATTTTGCAAGTGTGGTTTAGAACAATTGTTTGCAATTACAAGGGGCTTTCACTTGTAGAAATCTTAGTATTTGTGTGTTACATAATCAAAGAAAAAGCATATGCCTTAGAAGCAGGGTTTTCATTACAAAGGAGCTGAGTTTGCCACCTCGTGCTGTGTAATCCTCAGTCAGTGTCTGGGCCTACTGATTTTTGAAGTAAAGTATAGCTCAGCATGATTTAAAGGTGGCAGAATCAGTCCTCTAAGAAACTGCAAAGGAGATCTTGCTACTATAACCCACAATATAATTGTTCAGTTGCTGATAGTTTTCCTATGTCATTGGTTTTCTACCTGTGGTCCGTGGACCCTGGGGGTCTGCAAACTCTCAAGATTTTCAAAGGGGACTGCACCTCCATTTGAAAATTTTTAGGGGTCTGCAAATGAAAAAAGGGTTGAAAACCACTGTTCTATATCTCCAGTCTGTTTCGAACTGATTATTTAAGGGCCAGCAATGTGCTTGGTTTGTAAAAGCCCCCCAAAAGTTCTTCCTTTTATTTAAGATGCACAGGATTTCTTGAAATTTCCTGTTTACAAACATGAGATCACAATTGCTAGAAGGACTTCTTTGATTCTATACCCAGTCAGCTGAATTATTTATAAAGCATCAGTTTAATATTCCTGTCTAGTTGTGGGTGAATGTGCCTCTACACCTCTACCCCAATATAATGCGCCCCAATATACCACGAATTCAGATATAACGCGGTAAAGCAGTGCTCTGGGGGGGCGGGGCTGCGCACTCTGGTGGATCAAAGCAAGTTCGATATAATGCGGTTTCACCTATAACGCGGTAAGATTTTTTGGCTCCCGAGGACAGCGTTATATCGAGGTAGAGGTGTATTTGGTGATTCCTGAGACTGTGCTGAAGGATTTCCATAAAGGGTCCCTCCATTATCTAATGAAGAAATTCAGAAGTTTCACAAACTTGTCATTGCTCTTGTGAGTCCCTGTCTTCCGGTGCACAGGAATATATCAAACCTCTTGGTCTTGTGTGGCAGTAGGAGAAGGGTATCTTATTACAGAAAAGCCTTCTAAGATTTCTTCTGGTTACCTCTCTGGCACTTGAGTTTTTGTGGACAAAAGGCTATGGTTATAATGGACTAATGGATGAGTTATCTTGGCTTGTACTGTGCCTTGGCTTGTAAGATGAAATGTAAGAGTTTGGTAACTGTATCTTGTTACTCATAGAGACCATTTATTATATATTGGTATTGTGGTAGTGATAGAAACCCCTGGCAAGCTGGGTTCCCATTGTGCACTCATATAATGTTTCCTGTCCCAAAGAGCTTACAGTCTTAGGCCCCAATACTGCAAAAGCTTTTGCGTGTGTTTAACTTTGTGAGTAGTCCAAATGAAGTTAATATGCCCTTATGGACAATCAATAATAAATTGCCTCTATGGCAAGCTGCAACAGGTGGGTGACACATAGGAGAGGAAGGGAGGTTGGAGTAATATGACATGATCAGGTTTTACATGCACTAAAATGCGCGTGATGGAACAGATTCTGTTTAATAGCTGTGAATAAACTGAGGAGTGACAGACCATTCCTGCACTTGAAATGACTCAGCAGTTTTGATATGGAGAAAAAAAAGTGACAGAATCAATAATAATGGCAATTGTAGCACTCAGCCCAGAATGTTACTTAACCTTCCAGGATTGCCAGGATGCTTAGTCCCACACACTGCTGTTCCTTGTCACACTCAAATCATGAGGACTCTTCTAGGGAACCTTCTTTTTCAGTATTACGCCTTACCTTTAAGGCATGCATCAGCTCCCAGGAGTTTATCAAAAACCACGGTAAAAACTATTGCCAATTTGATCTGCCTTTGTATTTCAGCCTTGCAGATAACAAGGGGCCTCAACTTCAGAGTTTATTTCACTTAAGCCATTAATTTGGAAGGCTGAATGGGGGTATATTTATTCAGGCAAATTTTGAAGAAACCTGGTATGACTCTCCCTGCATTTGTTTACCAGAGTAACCTAAATAGCTGTTTTTCCTTACTGATGACTTTTTAGTGTGTTCCAGTGCCTTCTCAACTTTCATTCCCCCCCCCCCCCTTTGGTGTGGAGGGATGCTATTCAGTTTCCATCATTCCAGATTTATAGATTGAAGACCCAGAAAGAAGTTTATTACATGCAAATGTACTTGCACTGTGTGTCTATATTGTGTGTGTGTGTATCCACTAATCTGGGAATATCTCACCCAGATAATATTAATTTGTAGTGGCACTAATACAAAGTTAAATTCCCCTCTATATTTCTGCAAGTTGGGGGTTAATTGTTCCTTGCTGTTGAGCTTGTTGAATTGCTATAGACTGGGGAAAAAACTGCTTTATAAGCTAACTAATTGTTACAGCAAATGGTGCCAACACTACTACATCTTAAAATTGGAAGATAAGAGAAGGTTGATGTGGGGATGAAATTCTCTCTCTTCCTGCACTTATGCACTCTCTTGTATCATTTTCACTTTTGCATAGTGCTATTTCATTTTTACCCCTAGTTTTAATTTTCCTGGACAAAAATCCTACACACAGGTTAGTTAAGAGAACATTAACATGACTTGATGATAACTTTAAATATCTGATTTATTTAAGTTAGCCGTGTCCTTTGTGATTTCATGAGTGATACCATAAAGGTTTTATGTAATTAATTTTTAAGAGTCTTTCTTTTAAGAAGATCAATAAAATGGAAGTTAATGACACTCTAATGCTTTCTTTAACATTTCATTCTGAGAATTTCAAAGTTGCCAGGGCAGGTGGGCAGAAACCATGTGACTAAGTTTTTAATTTGGACAGATTTCAAAGATACCTCCCCTACTCGTATTTTTAATAAGGGTATGTACCAGGAATCATTTATCTATTGTAAGCATGACATGGGTCAGACATATTTTAGTCTTTCATGCAGAAATTAGACAGCCCTTCTGTCTAGTACCAAACACTTGATTTTCATGCTTGATGTTAACATCCTCCCTGTACAGCTTTAATGTAAGCTTTTCTTAAGGTAGCAAACTGTTGGTGCCTTCTAAATTGAAATGCGTTTCATTTTGCTGTACTGCAATGCAAATTAGGTGTGCTATTTTGGAGGGCCTTGCTAATGTCTACTGATGGGAAGACCCATTATTCAATATTGTCAATTAATGAGTGAGTGTAACACACAATATAAAGCAAGACTAATGCATCCTAAAGCATACTTAATTAAATTATTTTCACAACTAAAATTAAATTTTAATTTTATTACTAATTTATAGTTTATACTAATTTATTACTAATTTGCCAGAAGCTGGGAATGAACGACAGGGCATGGATCACTTGATGATTACCTGTTCTATTAATTCCCTCTGGGGCACCTGGCACTGGCCACTGTTGGAAGACAGGATACTGGGCTAGATGGACCTTTGGTCTGACCCAGTAGGGCCATTCTTATGTTCTATAGCAGGGGTCTCAAACACGCGGCCCGCGGAGCTCTTCCCTGCAGCCCGCCAAGCTCCCCCAGTTACTTCCTGTCGCCGCCAAACTCCCCTCACCCCCGCACCACTCCCAGAGTTATTTTCTGTGCCTGCTAAGCTCCCCGTGTGCTGCTCCCCAATGTTTGGGGCCGGGTCTCTCCCCCGGGCCCGCCTACCGCCCCCACGCGCCTCTCTCGAGTGTCTCCCGGCCCCCACTTGCTGCCCCCTCACCGCTCGGAGCCTGCAGCTCACGCTGACTGTGCTCCGCTCTGCCCTTCTGCCCTAGTCCTGAGCCTCTCCAATGCCCCAAACCCCTCATCCCCAGCTCCACAGCCCTCACCCCTGCACCCTCTCCTATCCCCAAACTCTGTCCCAAAGCCTGCACCCCTACCCCCTGCCGCAGCCTGGAGCCTGCACCGAGCACCCAAACTCCATCCCAGAGCCTGCACTCCAGACCCTCTCCCCCACCCAAACTCCCTCCCAGAGCCTTACAAACCTGCCACCCCTGGAAGAGGCAGAGCAGGGGGGGGGGGGGCTTTAACTACGTGCGTGTTTTGCACTTTCCAGGGGGGAGGAGCGGGGAGCCGCGCGCTGAGGGGAGGAGGTGAAGAGACAGGGCAGGGGCGGGGCCTCATGGAAGGGGTGGAGTAGGGGTGGGGCCACCGGCAGCAAGGGGGCGTGTCAGTGATGCGGCCCTCGGGCCAATGCACTAGTCCTCATGTGGCCCTCGGGGTCATTTGAGTTTGAGACCCCTGTTCTATAGTATACTCGTAAGTGTATTAAAGGTCTTGTCTTGTAATTTATGTATGTGACTGTGTAATGAGAGGTTCAATTGCTTTTTACCATTAAATCTTCAAGAGGAACTGCCAGTTTTTGTAGGTGTAGCTTAATGTAGTTCTGCTCTTTCCAGGCCCCCTCTATCTTTCTGTTGTGATCTTTATCTGAAGAGTTACTTACTGGTAAGTTTAGGGCCAACTTTGAATTCTGCCGGTATATGTTCAGCTATACGTCATAAACAATTGTACAACCGTTTTACATTTTAAGAAATAAAAAACTAGCCTCTTCTCCCTTCTCCTAGTGGTGACTTTTACATTGCAGTTCACTGGCTTACTCTGTCCGGGACTTGTCTACTCTGAAAGCTCAGAATCTAACATAATGGCACATTACAGGGTTTGAGAAATTGGACCAAATTCATAATTTTTTTTGTAATGGCGTTAAACCAAAGATGAATTTGACATGATAGTCTTCTGATGTCATTACATGTCAACACTAGAAGCGTCCTAGCAGTTCAGTCCATGTACCCCTGGACTGATACTAATGATAAATGCTGTGCTTCCCTTCTTCTTTCCTTGTGCCTGTGTTGAAATTCTCTTGCTTTTTTTTATGTTGTCTTTTATATTAAAATCCAGCAGTCTAGTCTGCATGCGTTGGCCATGTACTAAGTAGGCTCTGATTTATTTATTTTGCCAGGAGGAAACCAAACATTACTCATAAGCACTTAATGGTAGGAGCTGTATCTTCATGTGTCTGTGCAGTACCTAGCCTAATAAGGCTTCATTCAAGATTGGGATCTCTAGGGATTTTACAGGTTCTTAGTTAAAAAGACACTGAAAGAGTAATAGTTTGAATGTCGTTTCAGTTTTTAAGCATGAACTTTTTATTCCACTTAATTTCAGTGTTAGGTGACCATAATTTTTTAAGACTTGAAAACAAGGACACACTGCTGCTTCGTCCCTGGCCTCTTCCCTTTACTATATCTGGCCTGAGTACTTGCTTATGCTCACACCCTTCCATTCAAAATAAAACTAAATAATTACATACTTATTAAATACAAGATATACAAACCTAAATGAGAGTCCTGTGGCACCTTTAAGACTAACAGACTCCATCTGTTAGTCTTAAAGGTGCCACAGGAGACTCTGTTGCTTTTTACAGATCCAGACTAACACGGCTACCCCTCTGATACTTGACAAACCTAAATGTTTATTTTAACCCTCATCTCTTAAAACCATGACAAGTTTCCCACTTAGGGTACCTACTGGTTTACTCCCCTCCTCCCCTCCCCCGGAATTGTTCGTAATATTAACTTTGCAAACTAATTGAAACTTCTTCTGTTGTCTTCAGTACAGAAACACTGTTTCCCAATTTGAGCAAATGTACAGGGGCAGCACCAACCAGTTGATGCTCCAATGTGACATACTTAAATTGTTTCAGTCTTTTTTGTGTGGTTTCCATTCAGAACATCAGTTGATTTTTGTGATGCACTTGTGTCCCTGTGGGCTTTGTTAAGCTCTGGGCCATACTAGTGATGTCACAGCTTGCATAATAAGTATAGATCAAAAGGAAAATGTTGACAGAGACTTAAAGGGGAAAGATCAAAGAAAATAAGGCAAATAAATCATTACTTTGGATATGTATGGTATAAACCAGGGATCGGCAACCTTTGGCACGCTGATGGGCCGGGATAGTTTGTTTACCTGCAGCGTCCGCAGGTTCAGCCGATCGCAGCTCCCACTGGCCGTGGTTCACTGTTTCAGGCCAATGGGGGCTGCGGGAAGCAGCATGGGTCGAGGGATGTGCTGGCTGCCACTTCCCGCATCCCCCATTGGCCTGGAACGGCGAACCGCGGCCAGTGGGAGCTGCAATCAGCCGAACCTGCGGACACTGCAGGTAAACAAACATACCAATCGCTAGGAGATGCTAAAATTATCCACTCCTGTTTTGACCTGACATACTTAACAATGATCTGTGAGCTCCTCCTGCTGCTGTGCAGCAAGCATATCCCTGCTCACATCATTCATCTGTGATCATGCTGTTGCCCAGAGACGTGTTGCATCTAAAAAGCTATGCAGTCTCCTTCCTGCTCATTTGACCTCTCCATGGCTGTGAGTGACGGTTTCATTTAATCACTGGCATAGTGAGCACGCAACTTGTACATTTTGTCAGATGCTGCTGTTCAAAACCATTGATAGCTCAGCTGCTAAGGTTTTGCTCCCTGTCACAACCAGTCGTCTCACTTTCAGTGGGGCAGACCAGTTGTGCTCCCTTATCCAGCAGGTCTGGCCAGTTTACTTCTCTCCAGAATGTGAATTGTTGCATCATAAGGGAATGAGACCGTTTAATGCAAACGAAACTGGGGGAACATGGGTTAAGAGCATAATTGTGGCACAGTTAGTTATCAGGCAAGGCTATGATGCTGGGACAGGAACTAATATAATTTGGAAACATCAATGGGGTTTGTTTTAAAGTTCTTCCTTTTATCAAATCCACTTGCTGACTCTGCTTTTGCAAGTTCAAATTGATAGACAAGCAAGCACCCCCTAGTTATCCAGACTGCTGGCGAGGAGAGTTGGGGGAGCTGGTATGCAGGGGGGATGTGGAGGAAAGATCAGCTTTTTGGTTCCAAGCATATCAGGAACACTGCCTCAGTCCCTATTGTGTGTTCATATTCCTCTTCCACTTCCTGGGTGACCCCATTTTCAGTGCATGGACAGCTCTGTACCTTAGGGGCTATTGCAGCAACTAGTCAGCAAAAGAGAGTTTCTTCCCACTTTCTAGGTGTGAAATTGTGAAAGGGCTGCTGTGGGACACCCTACTGGCTTTTTTTAGCTTAGCCGCCGCCTTCGAGTAGTGTCCCTGTGGTGCTCCGCTGTAGGTGTATCTGCCCCTTTGCCTCTAAATGGAGATTTTAGGTAGCAGTGTGCGTTCAGCCTGCACATGCGCGCTCCCTCCCTTGTGGTCTGCTTCAAGGCTATCTAGCTATGTGCGGGCGACCCCGACCCCCACCCTCGTCTTCGATCTCGAACAGTGAGGTGACAGACGTGTTGCTGCACAGCCAAAAGTTGATCACTCAATGTACTTAACTACAAAAATGGAAACGATTCCAAGTTTGGTGTAATTCTAAGCAACCAGACCCAACCTTCTCTTTTCTCCCTCTGATTTTAGACTACATTTTAGACCTCAAGAGGTCAAAACTCTCACTCAGCTCCCTTAATCTTGCGGCCATAATGGCTTTCCACCATCATGTAGACGGATACTTGGTGTTCGCTCATCCACTGATGTGTGGATTCCTTAAGGGCATTGGGAATCTCTTCCCTCGTGTGAGACCACCCGCTCCAACCTGGGATCTTAACCTAGTTCTCAGAGCTTTGACTAGATCTCCCTTTGAGCCCAGGGCAACTTGCTCTCTTACATCTGTCCATGAAGACAGCATTTCTAATTGCAATCACTTTAGCTAGGTGCATAGGAGAAATAGCCGCTCTAATGGCCCACCTACCATACACGATCTTTTCTAAAGACAAAGTAACTGAGGCCGCATACCAACTTTCTACATAAAGTTGCCTCCACTTTCCATATGAATCAACAGATCCATCTACCTGTTTTTTCCCCAGACCACATTGTGACAACAGGGAGGAGATTATGCATATGCTAGATGTTAGAGTACTAACCTTCTGCTTAGGCAGGATTAAGGAATTCAGGAAGTCTTCTAAACTCTTCCTTTAGTTTGCAGAAAGATTAAAGGCTCTGCAATAGCCTCTCAAAGACTATCCAAATGGGTCACTGATATCAAAGGTGAAACCAGGTCTCTCTTTCTGGAATTCATACGCTCTCCATGAGGTCAATTTCTGCCTTCCTTAAAGATGTCCCCATCTTGAAAATCTGCAGAGTAGTGGCTGGGGCATCTGTCCACGCTTTTGCAGAATATTATGCAATCACTGGAGATTCGGACGCCCATGCCATCTTTAGGGACGCTACTCAAAGAAGAAGTTATTCACCTTGTGCAGTAATGATGGTTCTTTGAGATGTGTGTCCTTATGGGTGTTCCACAACCTGCTCTCTACTTTGGAGTTCTCCATAAGGGGCTCAGCAGTAGAGAAGGAACTGAGGGGCATTTGCCAGTGCAGTGCTAGATAGCCTTGAGTAAGACCACAAGGGAGGGAGGGCGCATGTCCTGGCTGAACGGACACTGCTACCTAAAATCTTCAATTAGAGGCGCAGGGGCACAGATATGCCTACAGTGGAGCACCCATAGTGGGACAGTGAGTTCCTTCCTCTTATTCCTCAAAGGTATGTGATTGAAACTCTAGGTGGGTGGGTGATGATTGAATCTTCCCAGAGGTCCCATACTTTGCATTCACTCAAAACACTACTGGTGAATGAGCTACATTTTCTGCCTATATATTATTAAGGGTTCTTTTAAGAATATGAAGCCAATTTTAGTACTAAAGCATTCTCTAGTATCTGTGGTAAATTCACTTATTGAATATCACTAAAAGTATTTTGCTGACTTAGATATACTGTACAGTGCAGATACTGCACCATAAATAGTTAGTTTAGCAATTTCATTAAAAGTCATGAGTGCTTTATGAAGCAAATGTAATGTGAGAGAGTCAACAAAGTGAGTGGTCATTTTTTGTTACTTATGTTTCCAGTTAACTGTTCCAAAACCCTCAGTGGAGTTAGACAAGGCCAAGTGTCGGATTTAACAATAGTGATAGTTTTTAAACTGGCTTTTGCATAAGTAAACATAACTCCAAGTGCTGCTTTATACTTTTTTTTTTTTTTGAAAGATTAAGAGTGTCTCCTTACAGTTGACTCCATTACATTGGAGAACCCATACATATACAGAACTATAAGAGTCCAGGATGGAGAACACAGGCAAATTACCAGTGGACCAAGTTTTGACTAGTGAAGTTGGGTGCCTCAGTTTTTGGATACTCAGCCTGACATATTAAAGGAGCATGAGTTTCTGTGGGTGGGTGGGTGGATCCCCAGCACTTTAAAAAAATCAGACCCCTTTAAGGTGTCTCAGATTGAGCACCCAAAAATTTGAGAAGTCCTAAATGAGTAGTCACTTTTGAAAATACTGGCCTGGGTTCTCAACTGTATTATGCCAATTAAATGTCAGGAGAAAAGATTAACATAATAAGTGGATTGCTTTATTAAGTATTCTACAATAGTGGCATAATCCAAAAAAATGAAATTCAAGAAATGATGGATGTTGTGGCATGTATAGATCCTGAAGTCATCCACTGCCACAGTTTTCAGCTTTTATTGTGAACAGAACTTGTGACTTCCTCAATACATAGTCAGTAAAATCAAAAAGGATCAGTTTATCATGCTCACTAGCATCAGAAGTTTCATGTGGCAGGCACCCACTGTGGCATGTTTTTGGCAGTGTATTGTGGCATTCATTTAGTATTGTGCAAAAGTGCAATGTTTTTCAGAGTACATCTAGCATATTTTTTCAGGTTCTAGTTTCACCAGTCTTACTCCTGTGAGGTTCTCTTTCACCTTGAATGACCGGTAGAAACAATCAATTTTTTAATGTCTTCAATCATTGGGACCTCTCGGCTACTCTGCTTTAGCAAGTAGAAGTTGTAAAGCATGGTTAATGTACAATATTTGCCAGCTTAAAAGTTTCAATGGAATTTCACAAAAAATAATACAGTTCTCCATAACAGTTTCTATATGTTTAAACTGCTCCATAGAGGCACTTCATGTGGGTCAGATGGCATAAAGGAGTGTTCTCAAGGAAGCTGAATAGGGGAACTCCCTAACCCCCCCAGGACAAGAAAAGGTGGGAACCTAATTGCCAGAAGTAAGGGAGTGATATTGCTGCTTTCTATATGGTTATTTCTGGAACCTAAGTTGTTGTTGCAAGATTGTTTTAGGCTATGTATACACTACAGGTTACATCGGTATAATTAAGTAAATGGGAGAGCTCTCTCCCATTGTCTTAGGTCTGGTCTACACTGGGGGGGGAGGGGGGATGATCTAAGTTACGCAACTTCAGCTATGTGAATAACGTAGCTGTAGTCGACATACTTAGATCTACTCACCACGGTGAGTCAACTGCTGATGCGCCCGTCGACTCCGCCTGTGCCTCTCGCTCTGGTGGAGTACCGGAGTTGACGGGAAAGTGCTCGGCAGTGGATTTATCGCGTCTTCACTAGACGCGATAAATTGACCCCTGCTGGATCGATCGCTGTGCGTCGATCCTGAGGGTAATGTAGACAAGCCCTTAGTGTGTCTTCACTAGCAGTGCTACAACAGTGCAGCTGCATCAGTGCAGCTGTGCTGCTAAGCTCTGTATTGAAGCCATAGGGCCTACAAGACAGTCTAAAATGAAGGCTGCCTGGACTAGAAGAATGTCGTGTGAAAACTTGATAACGAGAGTAATCAGTTAAGGTGGGCTATAGAATAGTTATAGTCAGGCAGGTGATTTATGAAGTGACATGCTTATTCGTAGTAACTGAACACAATGGCTCCATGGTAGGTTTAAGACTTAGTTGATTTGAAGGTGTATGATAAGATTTTTCAAAGGCAAAGTACGGCAGCATTTTAATCATGCTATATAATGCAAGGGAATGCACAAATGGAGAAAGTATAATACTTCTTAAAATTAGAAATGGGTTCCTTACATGCTTAACTGGTCACTTACTTTCAATACAAAACATCAGATATTAGAACATTCTTCTGAAATACTTTGTATTCACAGTTGCACGAAAATAATTGCCCCTTATTAACATATACACCTTCCAAAGCTAACAATTCTTTCCCTTTCTTTGTTGCCTAGAAATATTTTAACTAAATTAGTAGATCCAAACACCTATTTTGTACTGATTTTGAGACAAAGGTGTTAATACTTTCAAATGATGAATTTGATATTCACCACTTTGTTTTAACTCACTGCAAAAATTAATTATAGGTAGCCTAACCCGTATTTCTTAAATCCTTGTTCTTAAGGACTTGAAGCAAAAATGTTTCCTGTTCGGATGGGGCCTGATCCACCTCCCCATGGAGCCCTTCCATTGTCTTCAGTGAGAGGTGTTCATGATAATCTCTGATTTATATTGGCTAGTCAGTAATGCATCTTCTTGTCACATGAGCTGTGAGATATAACTTGAATATGGGATATTATCTTAAAAAATGAGTTGTCCTCTAAATTTCAGGTATGGATAGTTTAATTTTTGTGATTTTTTTTTTTTTTTTTTTTTTTTGATGTTACAGCATTACTTGTCTGTGTATGTTTTGTGGTTTTGCCTTTTCAACTTCATAAGAAATTAATCAAAAAATTGTTAAAGGAAATTCCCAATGATTAGTTATGTTTTTATCCATTTTCCATTATACGGTAAAATATTGATAAATATTACAGAATGTATATCTGAGACTAGTTAATTGAATAATTGTGTATGAGGCAGAATCTCAATAAGAACAGAATTTTTAAACCTGATTTTAAAAAAGTATACTTTCAATATTTCAAGTCAGTGAATAGAGATACTGATCTCTCTTTTAGTCGAGAACACCCCTAATAATAATCTGTGATAAATAATTCCTAGTTAGGAATTCAATTTGATAAAAATATGACTGAAAGAATCAGTGGTCAACTCCTTCAACTTTTGTGTGCAGACATGTTTTTTAAAGCAGACCCTTTATTGAAGCAAACATGACTTCAAAAACTTTAAACGTTTAACTCTTTCACATTAGATAGTATGGAAATAATGGCTTTCATTTTGTGTTCAAATGGAAATATTTTTCCTGGTTAATGTCTCTCTGCAAATTCTTTATCTTTAAAACTGGAAGAAATCATTTGATTTCAGACAGTGTGATTGTGATGAGGTGATGTAAGAGCCTCATACTTTCCATCTTAATGTCAAGCAATAATACTTGATTGTAAATACAGCCCCTCTAGTGTCATTGTTGAACTATAAAATGAGTTGTGAAATTTGTTGTTTCCAGATGAGCTTGAAACAATGAGAACTTATGCACTTCCTTAGTGAGAGTCTTGGAAAATAAATTACACTGCCACTGGGTAAAAAGGATATTTCAAATGTATTTGAGCAGTTTAGAACCTAAAAATTCATGCACATGAGTTTATAAGACAACTTATCTGTACCATACTTTCTAGACACGATTAATAACTGCTTCTTGGAGCAGCCAGTCCTGGAACCCACAAAGGAAGAAGCAATTATTGGTTTACTCCTAACTGGAGCACAGGATCTGGTCCCAGAGGTGAATAGAAGCTGAACCACTCAGTAATAGTGATGATAATAATTAAATTTAACATCCGTGTGTGTGTGTGTGTGTGTGTGAGAGAGAGAGAGTGGGGAGATACCCAAGAAGCTCACCACAATAGCATTTAATGTCAGAAAAGGGAACTACACTAAAATGCGGGAGCTAGTTAAACAGAAATTAAAAGGTACAGTCCCAAAAGTGAAATGCCTACAAGCTGTATGGAAACTTTTTAGAAACACCATAATAGAGTCTCAAATTAAATGTATACCCCAAATTAAAAAAAACGTAGTAAGAGGACCAAAATAGTGCCACCATGGCTAAACAACAAAGTAAAAGAAGTGGTTAGAGATAAAAAGGCATCCTTTAAAAATTGGAAGATAAATCCTACTGAGGAAAATAGAAAGGAGCATAAACT
This sequence comes from Platysternon megacephalum, assembly GCA_003942145.1. NCBI lineage: Eukaryota > Metazoa > Chordata > Testudines > Platysternidae > Platysternon > Platysternon megacephalum. The sequence continues at coordinate 36,180,238 of QXTE01000002.1, read as the reverse complement.
CTGGCAAGTCAAGTGTAAAAGTAAAATTAGGCAGGCCAAAAAAGAATTTGAAGAGCAATTAGCCAAAGACTCAAAAACTAAGAGCAACATTTTTTTTTAAGTACATCAGAAGCAGGAAGCCTGCCAAACAGTGAGTGGGGCCACTGAATGGTCAAGGTGTTAAAGGAGCACTCAAGGAGGACAAGGCCGTTGCAGAGAAGCTAAATGAATTCTTCGCGTCCATCTTCACTGCAGAGGATGAAAAGGAGGTTCCCACACCTGAGCCGTTCTTTTTAGGTGACAAATCTGAGGAATTCTCAGGTGAGGTGTAAATAGAGGAGGGTTAGGAACAAACTGATAAACTCAACAGTAATAAGTCACCGGGGCCAGATGGGATTCACCCAAGAGTTCTGAAGGAACTCAAATAGGAAATTGGAGAGCTACTAACTGTGGTATGTATCCTCACTTAAATCAGCTTCTGCACCAGATGACTGAGGATAGCTAATGTGACACCAATTTTTAGAAAATGCTCCAGAGTCAATCCTGGCAACTACAGGCCTATAAGCCTGACTTTAGTAGTGGTCAAACTGGTTGAAACTATAGTAAAGAACAGAATTATCAGACAAATGTATGAACATGATTTGTTGGGAAAGAGTCAACATGGCTTTTGTAAAAGGAAATCATGCCTCACCAATGTATTAGAATTCTTTGAGGGTATCAACAAGCATGTCGACAAGGGTGATCCAGTGGATATAGGTGCTTCACCAAAGGCTGTTAAGCAAAGTAGGGAGTCATGGGATAAGAGGTAAGGTACTCTCATGGATCAGTAACTGATTAAAAGATAGAAAACAAAGGGTAGGAATAAATGGTCAGTTCTCAGGCACCAATTTTGTGATTTCCCCGGGGGTGCTGGACCCTTGCTCTGCTCCAGGCCCCGCTCCACCCCATTCCCCAAGCCTCTTTCCACCCCTGCTCCACCCCCACCCTGCCTCTTCCTGCCCCCGTTCCGCTCCCTCCCCCACCTCTTCCTGCCCCTGTTCCTCCTGCTCCCACCTAGCGCCTCCTGCATGCCACTGAACAACTGATCACGGCAGGTGGGAGGTGCTGGGAGGGAGGAGGAGGAGCTGATCGGTGGGGTCCGCTAGTGGATGGGAAGCGCTGGGGGTGGGGAGGAGCAGATCTGCACATCTGCCAGTGGGTGCCTAGCAACCACTATTTTTTTTTCCATGGGTGCTACAGCCCTGGAGCATCCACGGAGTCTGTGCCTATGCCTCCAAGGATCTGTACTGGGGCCAGGTGCTGTTCAGCATATTCATAAATAATCAGGAAAAAGGTAAACAGTAAGGTGGCAAAATTTGCAGACAATACAAAATTACTCCAGATAGTTAAGTCCAAAGCAGAGTTACAAAGGGATCTCACAAAACTGGGTGACTGGGCAACAAAATGGCAGATGAAATTCATTGTTGATAAATGCAAAGTAATGCACATGGCAAACATAATCCCAACTATACATATAAAATGATGGAGTCTAAATTAGCTGATCTTGGAGTCGTGGATAATTCTCTGAAAACATCTACTCAATATGCATTGGCAATCAAAAAAGCTAACAATTTTAGGAACCATTAGGAAAGGGATAAATAATAAGCAGGGAACCTGGAAATCTGTTTTCCACAGGAAAACACAGAATTTGTGTTTTTATAGAGAATCTTTAGTTTATATTTTGTGAAAAAATAAAAACCTATATTAACTAACAACTAAATTTTACTAAAAGTACCAGTGTCTCTTATTCAGTATGCGCAACCTCCCCCTCTTGTGGTTGATTTTTGAATGCACTTTAAATCTACATACAGTGGAACCGCGTTTTATCTGAGCCTTCGTTATCTGGCTCTGACAATGGCGGGGCACAGGCGGCAGTTAGCAGTGGGCAGCCAGGGCTCCAGCAGCTAGTGGTTCGGTTAACATGGAGAGCCGGATAGTGGAGGCTCAGATAAACGGAGTTTTCCTGTATATCAATAAAACATTGTGTTCAACTGATACTCATGTATTCAGTGGATAGGGAAACTAAAATTCAGCATTTCATTTTCATTATGGAAAAATGTGGATTTTTATTTGGGGGCAGGGTTATCATGGAAAATCAGGATCCCTGATGAGAAGACAGAAAATATAATGCCACTGTATAAATCCATGGTACTCCCACACCTTGAATACTGCATGCAGTTCTGGTCGCCCCATCTCAAAGAAGATATATTAGAATTGGAAAAGATACAAAGAAGGGCAACAAAAATGATTAGGGGTATGGAACAGCTTCCATATGAGGAGAGATTAAAAAGACTGGGACATTTCAGCTTGGAAAAAGAGATGACTAACGGGGGGGGGATATGATTGAGGTCTGTGAAAGCATGACTGGTGTGGAGAAAATGAATAAGGAAGTGTTATTTACTCCTTCTGATAACACAAGAGCTAGGGGTCACCCAATGAAATTAATAGGCAGCAGGTTTAAAACAAACAAAAGGAAGTATTTCTTAACACAACACACAATCGATCTGTGGAACCTGTTGCCAGGGGTGTTGTGAAGGCCAAGACTATAACCGTATTCAAAAAAAGAACTAAATAAATTCATGGAGGATAGGTCCTGGGTGTCCCTAGCCTCTGTTTGCCAGAAGCTGAGAATGGGCGATAGGGGATGGATCACTCAAGGATTGCCTATTCTGTTCATTCCCTCTGAAGCACCTGGGCATTGGACCCTGTTGGAAGATAGGCTACTGGGCTAGATGGACCATTGATCTGACCCAGTGTGGCCACTCTTATGTACTAGAAAATGTACCAGTTTGACTAAATCAGTTTGAAAATGGGTCTTGTTAAACCAGTGCAAATTACTAATGTGGACACACTTAAACCAGTTGAGCCCTTGTTTACTTACAGATTTAATCTAAACTGAGGTAACTTTTCAGTGCTAGCTAAATTGATATAAGCAATGATTTAATCAATCTAAGTATGTCTATATTAGGCATTTGCAGTAGTTTAACTAAATCAGGTTTTAAATTTAATCTGATAACTTTTGTACTATAGAGAAGGCTTACACTTTTAAATTACATTTGGGCTTTACCTTCTGTAAGTGGACTGTAAGTGAGCATGCACCTTTTTTTAGCATTAGGTTCCCAAATAACAGAATGGATAAATTAAGCTTAAGTGGTTCCTTCTTAAGTAATCAATTCTGTTTGTTTTCTGTGTTTTGGTTATAGAGTGATCTTATTATAGATATGACATAGAATTCTCATCATTAGTATTTTTTTCATGGTAGCTCCTAGAGCAGTGGTGGGCAACCACATGCGCCCCGCCAGGGTAATCCACTGGCGGGCCGCCAAACAGTTTGTTTACATTTGCACAACCGCCCACAGCTCCCAGTGGCCACGGTTCACTATTCCCGGCCAATGGGAGCTGCGGGAAGTGGCGATCACCGTACATACACTTAGCAAGTCAGTCTCTGTCCAGAAGTTTACATCCTAAATAGACAAGACAGACACAGAGTAGGAAGGGAAACAGAGGTACAGAGCGGTGACTTGCCATGGTCACAAAGCACATCCATGTGAGTCGGGTCAAATCACGATGCTGCTTCGAACTGTTTTAGCCAAAGCTAACTAAAATATTAGTTAAAGCCTTGTCTGTAAAAGTAGAAAAAGATTCCGATGTGATAATTATAAATGTTTAAACCCATTCTTCCAAAATTTGTGCACTTAAGTATCTTGCCCCAGAGGGATTTTCCTCTCTATTGTTGAAACTATTACAGTAAACTGTGAGTGCATTGCTTGTTACAATTTTTATCTAGGATCTTCTGTAAAGTTTTTAATTTATATTTTTAATAAAGATGATGGGTGGATATTTTCTATCTCTAGATGATTAAGATAGTTAAAGAATTAATACAAGTTACAGACAGTATACAAGAGAGACTGAAATGCTGCTAAACTTATGAAACTGATACTTTGATTGGTGAGTGATTTTAATGGTGATTGCATGCTGTATAACGCTTAACTAATAATTTAGAAAGACGTATAGGTGCCATCAGGGACAATGGAAGAAATTAAAATTATGAAACAGACTTGTCCTTAAAATGAACAAACATAATGGGAAAGCTCTTTATGTAGCTCATCAGTCTTTTGGGGGGAAAAGTTGATTCTGAATGGCTATTACCTGAGAAGAATGGATTCAAGTAAAGCGTCTCTTAAATGGTATAAGATTCAAAGGAATAAATATATGAAACTTCCCTTTGCCACACCAAGATTGAGTCTTCTCTTCTAGTTTTAACAATAGTAAGATTCTTCTTATTTTTGTTGGTGGTGCAGAAGCCTCAAGTCCAGACACCCTCCCCGCACCCCCCAACCAGCTCCTTTCACTTGGTTTCTTTTGTGTCAGAACAACCAAGGTTCTTTGCTGTAACCCCATCTCCCAGGACTCTGTGGCAGCCAGGATTGAGAGAATTGTTTGGGATGCCTATATGTGCTTTTGAGGCCCAGATACAAAAAACGTTGAGAACAATTGTGTTTGACTATGAGCAGAATGTGTGTGGTGGTTTAGAGTCTGAGTTTATAGCTGCCATTTTCAGATGACTCTGCTTATCTTTGGGTTGTTCATAATTTTAGCAAGCATCTGTTTATCATAAACATTCTAATGTGCCCCAATCCTACTATCCAGTAGGTATCTGCAAATCTGCGGATATCCACTTTATACCTGTGGACCATGTTTGCCGATCACAGATAGGATGCGGATATAAATTTTATATTTGCGCTGGGCCCTAGATATCAGAGTTCAGTGTTGAGTACAATTCTTTGGCATAAGAAAAAGATTAAAATACCACAATTTTTTTGTTTCCATAACTTAAAAGGCAGATCAGGAACTTCTGTTCTTCCTGTCTAATGGCATAAGAACAAGGAACTATTCAATACAATTTAAAAAATGGCAAATTGAAAGCTGATAAGAGGAAACATTTTCACACTGTGTGTGATTATTACACTATGGAACTTGTTGCCAACGGAAGTTGTTGAGGCCAAGAATTTACAAGATTAAAAAAGAGGTTGGATATTTGTGTTGCTATCAAAAATATCCAGAGTTGCTGTTAATGACCACAAAAATGTTGACAGGAATATTAAACTTCATTCTTCAGGGCTTAACCCAGTCACTAACCTACTGTCCCACATTTGCCTAGTGCTGAGTTCTTGCATCTTCCTACGAAACATCTGCTTTTGGCCACTGTCAGAGGCGTGGTACTGGTGGACTAGATGGACCTTGGTCTGATCTCTTTTGACAATTCCTATGAGTAAGGGCTGCAAAAATATGGTATTTTTTGCATTCAAATGTGACCTCTACCTAATCAAAATTCTGATGGTTCAAAATCTGGAAAACAATATTAAGGAAAGATTATGGAGAATAACTGTTCTCTTGGTCTGCATATTGCAGTTAACAAACTTTGTAGCAGGTTCATGATAAATAACTGCTAGTGTGGCCCATAAATCATAGACTAGAAAAGTCCCTTTGGGTCATCCAGTCTGAATCATTCCCAGTAACTTGTTCTGGCATTTCAACAGTGGGGTACCTCTGCTGAATTTAATATTCATGTTCTCTGCCCAGTTGGTCCTCCTATTATAAATACTTCCTAACAACCTGCAATAAACATTTCCTTCCTTAATTTCAGGACATTATTGCTGATTTGCAGACCATCTTAGACTGAATAATTTATGCCCTTCTTTTAAACATTGTGTAATATTCTATTAGGTTTCCTCCTCTGATGTTCAGGTCTTTTATCCCCCTGGATATTTTTCTAGATGTTAATTCTTCTCTGTTTGATTTGTTTACTCATTCATTCTTTAAACTTAATTTTTCCTTTAAATATTTCCCTCTATAATGAATTTTGTTACTAACTGTTTTTAAGTAGCCATAAACTGAGCATTTTGAATAAAATATTGTCATCTAGTAATTTCAAAGATACAGTCTTGAGTTTGAGACACTAAACTATATAAAAAATGTAATGGTCAGTTGACCACTCCAGAGCACCAAGATGGAGAACCTCTAGATATACATTTTTCTGTTTATAGGAAAAAGCACAAGCAGATTTTTGCTTGGAACATTTTGGTCCTAATTTGAATTTGAGCAATATTCTTGTTAATATCTAAAGCCATCTGTTACACAAACTTAGTACAGAACATTCATTTTTTTTTAAATGGTTTATAGGGTGACTAGGTTTGGCCTTCAAGGATCAGGAGAACAATATTGAAAATGTATTTGCAGCGTTCTAGGAATGTTTAAAGAATATTCTGAATCACTTAGTTCCCCTGTAAAGTAGATGAGATTCTTCCAGTTTCAGCAAATGTTTTCATATCTTGTCAACACTCTAAAATCCAGTTAGAGCAGGTCCAGTGAAAATGCAGTTGTCTCCAACCATTGTTTAAACATATAGTATAGACGGGATCGAATTATGTTGTAGTTGTATCCTCAAATCATGCTACAGCCTAGAACACTATTCAGAGAAGGCTGTCTTTAGAGTGATTTGGGGATGGGATTTAGTTCAATTTATACTGCAATATGGAACTGTGTTGTAACTGGCTGGGACAACCATGAAACAAAGCCCCATCTACATGGTCAGTTTTGTACTGCAGACAGGATATTGGTGAGAAATTATAATAAATGATACGATATTTTTTTCCTTCCTGCGTTTCTTGTTTGATGTTCTTCTTTCTTAAAGCTTTATAAACTTTGAACTAATTCAAAAAGTTTCAAAAGTTATTTGGAGAAATACAATGTTTGGATGTTACTGCCATGAACTGATATCCCTGTCTATAGTAGTAATAGTTGTAGTTTAGAGTATGTTCTTTTGAACGATAATTATAATACATTCTATTTGATGATGAAATAGCTGACTTGTGTCTGTATAAGTTTTTTACTTTGATGAACCATCAGTAGATCCAAGTGCTATTTTATTGGGATCATTTAAGTTGGAAGGGACTCTACAAACTTTTCAAAACTGGTCACATAGAGATCGCAGTTTAAGGCTGTACCATGCAATTGCTAATGCCTGATGTTGATAGAAGCGTTTATATAATGTATGTGTGGAAGATGAATATGCTTTTGTATTCCAGGATGATCTAACAAACAACCATGGTTGCATTCCAAACAGTCACATTAGTATAGTAACGCATAAGGATATGCTAGCTGTTCCATAGTTTGCAATGAGTCACTAAACAAAGATTTTTCCCTTCTTTATAAATCTGGACTGCAGACTTCAAATAAACATTACATCATTTCTCTGTACTCCTATCCAGCTGGTTTAAAATTGTGGCATGTAGACTTTCTACTGGTTTGTGTCGTACGTTCCGTATCATATCTAGCTTTTTGTGAACATCAATCTCTCTCTTCATCTACCTACTCTTTCCGTGCAACCGTTCCATTGGAGATGTGGATGATTGTGCACCCGACTGGTTGGTAGCCATGTTGTACATTATTTCAAAGGCTTCTAATCTAGTCAGGCAGTCTTTCAAACCTTGGTTGACCTGTTTTATGTCCCTGTTGACCTGAAAATGATAGAAAAACATCTGTGCTTTAATATTGCTGCCCTTCAGGAGCGCTTACAATACCACATCCTCTAATCGAGGTTCATTATCAGACTAGTTCCCTTGGATTTTCTAAATGACTAGAAATTAACAAGCACTTGATTACTCTTGTGGAAGTAACCAGGGAAGTTAAGGCCACTTGCTGAAGTAATCAAATACAGCTTTCTTTTGATTTGTAAAACCATACAGATCAGGAAACTCTCAGCATATGTGCTGTATTAAATACGCTAATAGAAAAAAAAATCTATAGATGGGAATGACAAAAGATTCAAACTCTAGTTTTACATTTTATGATGGTTAAACCATTATTAAATAAGATTTGTAGAATGGTTTACTGTCTTGCCCATTGAGTCCCTAATGTCACAGATGACATCAGTTTTCATCAAGATGTCACGTTCCAGGACTAAGTTCATAGTTTTTCCAGCTGGCATCTCTGAAGTGCTAATTCTCCTTCTGAGATTGCTTCTGCTGTGTCCCCACTCCTTGGGGATTTGTGAGTTGTGGTCTTCCAAGGATATGGAGTCTGCAGAGGCAATGTAGTTGGAGAAATTAAGTTACAGGTGAGTAGCCTTCCTTTTTACCGCTTATTCGTGGTGTAACTGGTTCTTGTCTTGTAAGCTTTCATACTGCTAGGCTGAGCAAAATAGTAGTTTCCATTAATGCTTGACCTGGCAATATGTTTGTTCTGCCTTTTCAGAAGGAGCACAAATTTACTAACAAAAGTATGCTGGCACCACTTTTATATTAGTGATGCTTTTGGCAAGCAAGAAATAATTCTTTGCCAAGTTGACTGGTGCTTAGTGGGGAGGACGGGGACCCGCTGAGTGGGGCAGGGGAAACAGTCAGTGTTTGCCATGTGAGAAGGGGAAGAAAAACTGACCAACAGGAAAAGTGAAAACTTTTTTTAAAACATTAGCGAAAGCAATTATATTTTCATACTTCTAATGTAATTTCTTCACAAATATTGGAAATTTTAAAAACAAAATAAAAATAATGAAAACTGGTTTTTAAATACTAAGTGAATGACTTGTATAGAGAGAGTTATAATTATAAACTGCTAAATGTATTCAACTTCCATTTAACAAAATATGGCTCTTTAGAGACACTGCACTGTCAGTCAGTTTTGTACCCATACTCTCCAGTGAATCATTCCGTCCCTCTATATTGAAGAATTCCTAGTCATGCAAGCAGCCATTGTTTGGGATTCAAATCCAAAGCATTTGACTCCCTTAATAACTTATTTAAAGATAAATTGTAATAACTTATTGGGATAATTCAGTGGGGGAGAGAGATCCTGTTGTTTTAAATAGACTAACAGGTCAAAGGTTCATACTTACTATTTGTGGTGCCTTGTGAGACCTGACCGAAAAGGATAGGAAGATCTAGTCAACCAGTAAACACTTATTAGAGGAAACTGCAAAATCATGGATATGTATGATCATGTTTGCTCTAGAGTGAGCTAATGGCCTCCTGGGGATTGAATCTTGGAAAAGGTAAACTTAATCAGCCATTGTAGGTGATTCGTCTCAAATGTACTGGTAGGAAACTGGTAATCCAATTAATGTGAGAGCCTACTCAGTACATGGAAATAAGAAAAGTGAGATTGGCTTTCGGATGGAGAGGAGAATGATTTTGATATAGTCCTTTTGCCATTTAACTATTTTGAAGGGAAAATGCAAACTTTTATTGTGCTGAGATACGCCTGTCTAACTTTCATGTGGGTTATTTTTTCATTGATTGTTGACACTTTCCTCTTATTCCAATAAATTACTCCAATTGCCTTTTGGTACCTTGTTGGGTTTTTTTCAACTTGATGTAGTTGTTTAGAGTTTGACTTATCCTGTTAATTGATGCTCTGTCTTATTTGATGATGAGTTTGAGAGATTAATTCTATTCAGAAAGAAGTCATGTGTTCTGAGTCTGTTACACATCACTGTCTCTTTCTGCCTCCATTCAAAAACAGAAGCAGATTCTCAAAGCAGACTTTGGGCAAGTAAAGCAGTAATTGCTTCTTCTGCTTATCCCGAGGGTGGGAATTTAATCAGATCTGTACTGTGCGTACACAGGTTTCATATGTTGTTTATTTGGGGAGAGAGAACAAGACAATTCTGGCTCAAAACCAGGTTTTTTCAGAGCTAATACACAGGGATATATTGCTAACTATTCTCCAAAGATAATCTCGGTTTTATGGGAACATTATTGCATCCTGACTGGGAGTCACCACCTATCTCAAACTGATTATTGAAGAGAGACTACTGACGGTTTGTGCTTTCTCTGTACAACCCACTTTTATCCTCTTGTTGTTCTTAGAGTTTTTGGTTGGGGAGATACTACTTTGGGGAGTTTTTTGTTTGGTTTACTCTGCAATTTGGAATAAATACGGTGTGGGAAGAGTAGGGGGAAGGAAATGTATGGTTCAATGCTGGAGGCCTTGTAGACAATCAAGACTGCCTTGCTGGTAACAGACACGTCAAAAGGGCCAGTGAGTTGCAGTTTTTCCTCCAGAGTGCCATCAATTGTGTTTCAAGGGGACCCGGCAACACTTTTTATTGCAAGAATGTATTTTTTTACTAACTGCATTTGCAAGCGTGCAAGTAGCTGATCAAATGATTTCGCAAATCTGCGTGGCCCTTATGTGGGACTTGCGAAGGGGAGAAGAGGTTTATTTTGTGACCTTCCCTTTTCTGTGTACCTGCATAAGGGCCAGGCAGAATTGGCCCCTAAGAGTGAAGGTACAATACATTTTTCAAGGAGTTCATAATCAGACACAACAGTGTGCTGAAGAGATGGCATCAGGCAAGCGGAAGAGATTGCCTTAATTTTATGTTGTTTGCTTGCATATGATGGTACTTTTTCATATGGTTCTTTCTTTATTTTTAATGTAGAAGAAATTAATTGAGACAGTAGGTGGTGGTTGAAGAGAATCAATGGGAAAAAGAAGTATTTGAAGGAGCAGAGGGGACTGTGTGAAGTTTGGGATTAGAGAGATGTTCCAGTTGTACATTGTTAGAATGCAATGATAATTTTGAGGGTTAAGAAATGTTTTTAAAGACTCAAACCTAAACTGAATTGTAATAATGCAGTTGTTTTCCATGGCATGTCTCTGTTTAAACTTATCAAGTAGTGCTACCTAGTGGCCAGTGAAATGTTTGCAATTGGGTTTAACCCAATAAAGGTAAGAACAGTTTAGTGCAGGGGTCGGCAACCTCTGGCACGCGGCTCACCAGGGTAAGCACCCTGGCGGGCCGGGCCAGTTTGTTTACCTGCCATGTCGGCAGGTTCGGCCGATCGCGGCTCCCACTGGCTGTGGTTCACCGTCCCCGGCCAATGGGGGCAGTGGGAAGCAGCGGCCAGCACATCCCTCGGCCTGCGCCGCTTCCCGCAGCCCCCATTGGCCTGGGACGGCGAACCACGGCCAGTGGGAGCTGCGATTGGCCGAACCTGCCGACATGGCAGGTAAACTGGCCCAACCCGCCAAGGTGCTTACCCTGGTGAGCCACGTGCCAGAGGTTGCCGACCCCTGGTTTACTGTAACACATGTAAGTTATTGTCTGGGTCAGGGGTCGGCAACCTTTCAGAAGTGGTGTGCCGAGTCTTCATTTATTCACTCTAATTTAAGGTTTCCCGTGCCAGTAATACATTTTAACGTTTTTAGAAGGTCTCTTTCTATAAGTCTATAATATAGNCAATATCATGCTGTGATACCTTCCTGTCTAAAGTATAAGAGGGGTAGCCGTGTTAGTCTGGATCTGTAAAAAGCAACAGAGAATCCTGTGGCACCTTTAAGACTAACAGATGTATTGGAGCATAAGCTTTCACCCACGAAAGCTTATGCTCCAATACATCTGTTAGTCTTAAAGGTGCCACAGGATTCTCTGTTGCTTTTTACAGATCCAGACTAACATGGCTACCCCTCTTATACTTTAGACAGGAAGGTATCACAGCATGATATTGTCTTTTTGACAGTGCACCACAAGGGGGCAGGATTGTATTATGGTATGGATATAACTGAATACTGAATCCTTTGCAGGCACTGATATGTTTGGGGTACTAAATCTTTATGGCTTATTTATAGGCAAGTATTACCATTACAGACTGGAAATAAGGCATAAAATTTTAACAGTGAGTGTAATTAACCATTGGAACAATTTACCATGGGGTGTTTGGATGATTCTCCATCACTGATTAATTTTTAAATGAAGATAGGATGTTTTCCTAAAAGATCTGCTCTAGGAATTATTTTGGGGAAGTTCTATGGCCCATGTTACACAGTAGGTAAGACTTGACAATCACAATTGTCTATTCTGTCCTTGGAATCTGTGTATCTATAAATATTTAATAAACCAAATTTATTTTTAATGTGTCCTTAAAGAGTTGCTGATGTCTTCTGGAGTATTTGTTTTCTCTAAGCAGAAGCCTTGTCAGACAACTGATGCATATTTGTTTTTATTTGTCTTTTTTCACCCTTGAGTATGAATGATGTATGTGTGAAAAGAACATCTTACCAATTTTTCAGATGCAACTGGTTTCTCTTACAGTTTTTTGATTAGTTGATCTCATGGTCTTTGCAGCATGCAAATGCAGTGACAGAGATGTATGCTTGCTGGTGGGGAATGAACTGTAGCCACTGATTCCTGAAGAAAGTTTCTATGCTAATGGCCTTAGTAACAGGGCCGGCGCAACCCATTAGGCAACCTAGGCGGTCGCCTAGGGCACCAACATTTGGGGGGCGCCGGTGCCCCGGTCCTTGGCGGAATTTCGGGGGCGGGACCTTCCGCCGCCTCTGTCGGGGGTGGCATTTCGGGGGCGGGACCTTCCACCGCCTAGGACAGCGAAAAAGCTGGCAGCGCTCCTGCTTAGTAATAAAGATGCAAGGCAAGAGAAATTCACAGAATATGAGAAATAAGCAAAATTTGCGTATATATAATTTTTCCATGAGATGTCAGAGGTTCTTTAAGGGCCTGATTCTGCAAGTCACTGGCATTTAGTGGGAGCAGGATCTCAGCCCTAAGATTGTGTCCATTAATTAGGAAAAATCTTAGAACTGCTTTGGAACCCTGACTACAAATGTAACTTTCTTATTGTGAATAACTGGAATAACTGATCTCTTAGCCATACCATGATTAAAGGGTAGACATCTATTCAGATTGGTCCCTGAGTAATGGTAATAAGCTATTGGAGGTGGGGGGAAAGGGATAAATGGTGGTACTCTGCCTAGCGCCAATCATTTGTGACACTGAGATGCACTGCTCACAGTAGATTGTGCAGCTCTTCATAACATGATGATCCATTTGCTTGTGTCCTTTGCTCAGCAGTGAAATAGCTAACAGTGGTGACATTTAAATTGTCAGATCTAGTATTGAGTGTTTAACATTCACTGAAGATCTATGTCTGCAGACTCAGGCAGATGTCATTGTTTATGTTCAGCTCAGTTGGAAGATTTTCTTCATAATTAGTGCTAGACTTCAATAGGGAGCTGGGGAGGGTCTGAAACTTGTCTTCTGGAGCACAAGGAGCAGCCACGGGGAAAGAGGTGGAGGGGGGAGTACCAGATCAGGGAGCCACCATGAGTTTGGCTGTATCTGACGCAGACAATTCAGAGACATGAGCAGTAACAGCTCTTCCAAGTCCCTGGCTTCCAATAGAAGGAAGCTGCATGGGTTGGGAGGGAAATGAAGAGGTCAGCTGCAGAGGAAAGGAAGGAGCTGTTGACATGACGATCAGTGCTTGTATCTCTGTGGCTGATCCCAGTGTACCACTAATATGGTATATTAGAACTAAACAGTTAATACATTTCTGCTCCTAAGAGGTTAGTTGTACTTCTAATGAATATAGTGTTGCCTTAATTGATGTTGCAATGGAATATTAACATACTGAAGCTACCTTCCAAAATAATATGCTGTCCGGAGGAAAAGTGGGTAAATGATTCTATCCGTACCAGTGCGTATTGTGAGCAGGTCTGCTTTAGGCAATAATACTATTAAGTAAAGCTGAGTAATGCTGTTCTGAACTTACTGTGAATGAGACACACCATAATACAAACAGAGGTAACCTTGTGATGCCATTAACAATAGTGCACTGAAATATATACAGTGAGAGCCATGGCTTCAGTTAATTTAAATAAAGAGTCTTCTACCTCAGTGTAATCTTAAAAGTCAATTCCAGAGTAAGAAGCATTTTTTGGAAACAGAATTGTAGGTCTCTAGAAGGGTTCAGCCTGCCTGGGAATCTGATTGGCTGATTATCCAGGTGTTACATAATCCTCACATGCAGCCGTGTGGCAGCTTCTGAGTCACTTCTTTTTTCCATTATGCTCTAAAGGGAGCTTTTTAAAATGTGTGTTACCCCTCAGTCTCTTCACTTTTTCAAACATATCCACACAGCCTAACAGTAATTGGTCTTAAAATACTGCATTGCTGTTTTACCTTCCCTATTACTGTGTGTGTTTTTCTGACAGCAGTGGCAATTTTACCTTGTTATAAAGTCAAATTAATGCAGAAGTGGAGGAATAAAAATTGCAAAAATTTTCATTTTTGGATCCTTAGAGAAGTGTTCATTTCTTCAACATATGGATAATTTGCATGCATGAATGTTTTGTGTTATAAACAGATGTGAATATTTTATTGGCAACTGAACTGTTACATTCCTTTTTATAATATACTTTTTATATTGTGTAACTGGTGCATGAAGGCGGTTTTGGGTACAAACACGTTACAACTCATTAGCTAATTGCTTTAAAAACACACAATAGAATAAGTGTTTTTTATGAAATACCTTTTTAATTCCGATAAAAAGCTTTTTAAAACACATTCCCCTGCTGCACTGTGAACACAACAGCATTGTGTGAGAACCAAAGTGAAACTGTCTAGACACTAACCAGTTTGCCCAAGATGACTGGAATATTAAAAGTCAAAAAATGGTGAAACATATATTACTTTTAGGGCCAGATTTTCAAAACCATTCCCATTTGAAAACGTAGCCACTTGTTTAATTGTCTAAAGATCTGAGCATCCCGCAACTCCTGTTGAGATCAGTGGAAGCTGGTGAGCATTTATCTAGTTGCCTAAATGGGTGCTGAGTATGCGTGAAAATTCAGTGCTAAAAATATATTTTCATAATTGCCTGTATCTTAGGCTAACACGTACAGTTTTGTTAACTTGTCCCCCTTAAAAAAAATCTGAAAGGTGCCAGGGTCTTCTGTCTGCAGATTGTGTACATTACAGGAACCAGCAATGTAACTTTTCCCATTTCAACCTTGTTTTCCAGTAAGCAGCCCTTTGTTGAATGGCTATTTCAGTCTCTGTGCCCACCCACTTGTTTTAGCTTGCATCCAGCTTCAACAAAGGTGTGATTTTAATGGTATGGGGAGCAGGTGAGGAGCGTTAAGTAACGCTAGTAACACACTTATACAGAGGGGGAAGGAGCCCAAGAGGATATTGATAAGAGACAGGAAGGGAAGAAGAGGGAGGGAGAAGGTAGATTGAGGGGTGAGGGGATGAAGGCCAAGTTCAGAAATAGAGATTTTAAGGTAGACAGACGGATAGAGTCTTAAGAATAGAATACGGGGTTTAAAAGAGGACAGTTATTTTATTCTGCAGTGGTGTCCAACTGCCGCAACGCAATCATGATCAGGGTCATGTTGTTCTTAGTCTGTTTGAATGCATGGAAAGACAGTCCCTTCCCCAAAGAAGCTAGTCTAATTTGAAATAAAATGTGAGTAACTATAAGAGGCAAGTGGGTTGGAAATGAGGAGCAGTAATAACCTCACTCTGTTACCTAGGAAAGTTGCATGTGCAATGCGATGGTTCTGAATCATGGTAAATATTTTTAAAATCAGTCTGACTGTCACACAGGCTAGTCATTAGCTAGCTGATTTGACATCGTGAAAAAGAAGTTGACCAGATGCTGGGTAGAGAGTGAGGAGGTGATACAGTTAGAAGGAAAGAGTTTTGAACAAAGTGAGAGGGAGATGGTTGGCAAGAGGCAGTATGAGTGGAGTAGAAAGAAGGAGAGTATAAATATCTCCCTTTTCCACACTTACTGATGATAACCAGAAGAATCCAGGATGAAAATGTCACCATTTTGATCATACCTGTTTGACTCAGGGTCTTGCTTCCCACAACTAGCAATAGTGTTTGTTTATAAGTTAGTACCTTCATAACTTGGACACAGTCTCCTCTGCCAGGCCCTCTAAATTATCCAGTCTCTAAAGGCTGAAATTGTTGGCGTAGAATCTAAAATTATAAACGCTCAATGCTGTAGTCACTCTCGGGAACCAGTAGATTTCCTGCTTAAATCTAAGAAGGTGTCTACCTCCAGGGTGAAAAAGTGGATTTGAAGGGCCTTTCACCTAACACTTGACTTATTAGCAGACTTGTGTGTTGCTCCCAAGGTTCTGGAAGCACTGTTAATTTATTGGTGTACCCAAATCCCAGCTTCTTCATTTGGAAGTAGTTGGCCTACATAGGATTCTTTCTAGACACAGCTTAGGCAAAAAGCCTTCCTTCCCCTATTAAGAGCCCAAGACAACATAGAAGATAACAAGGCATCATATGGCCTCTTAACAGGAAGGAAAGTCCAGTTATAGATAGGCTGAGTCAATGAGTAATAAACACTGGCAAATGGTGTTAGGATCAGTGAGTGGTGAGTCAAATCTTTCACGAGTTGGGAAATGCTTGGGACATAACTGTTTTCTCTGTCTCTGAACAAGGATTTATATGCTGAGCAAAGGAAGACTAGAGTTATGTCAAAGTACACTTCTCCATTTTTTTGGAGGGTGCAGGCATGGGAGGGGTCCTAAACACTCTTCCTTAATTCTCTCTATGAACACTTTCCTGGAAAAAAATCAGAAAATGAGAAGGTTACACAATTGTAGAAGTCCTGTAATAGCCCTCTGAGGCAAATAGATTTGAGCAGGGGCTAGGTATGGTGCACTTGTATACCTTCTCCTGCTTTACTTGTCTAATTCAAGCCATAGTAATCCGTATAGTATGCAGGATACAAATATACAGGATATGCAATGTGAAAGTTTTAATGTTGTGGGAGAGATTTTGGAATTTTGTGACTCTTGTGGGCTTGACTTCTCAATCCTTAATGTTGATAGCTGTTTTGCATCTATATGTGCAAGGTTGCTGACTACAGTGAAGACAATAATTAGAGCTGGTGAGGAAATGATTCCCCTCCCACTCCCCCCATTAAAAAAAATTCAATAAACAGTTTATTTCACTGAAATTTTTCTCATTTTTCAGAGTTTAATTGAAAAACCATTATTTTTCAACAAAACTCCTGTACTTCTTTGATCCTTCTGATTTTTTTAAAAGATGTTTCCTATCACACTCATTTTGATGGAGAATGTTTGACCAGGTTTAACTGAATTTCAGCATGCCATACAAAAGTTAATCTTAACCCTGAGATGTTCTACCAAGCTTTATGAAGAAACTTCAACCTGTTAATATCTTTTCTTTGTCCCCAATATCCTGGACCCAGATGCGTCTCCAAAAGTTAAACATAAATGTGTCTTTGGCTTCTGTCTAGAGCAGTTAAAATTCCCTACTTCATGCAGCTTTTTGTTTTAGAACAGGTTTCAGAGCCACTTGACAATATATTCCCATTGTGGCTTTTTTACAAAGAACTGATTTGAATGGAAGTGGATGAGTTAAGAATAGGAAGTTGATTTAGGTTTCAGGGTTTTTGGGTTGTTTTCTTTTTTTGTGGCAGAGTGAGGGGGCGGGTTGGTGCCAGGGGATTAGAACTTTTGAATTTGGTCAATTTGTTTTTGTTTTTTAAGTTTGGTTTGTGAGAGCGCCTGGAACTTCTGTAGATGATTTTGTAAACCTGAAATATGCTTGAAATTCAAAGGATCAGTTTGTCTTGAGTATCAATATGCAGTTCTTTTAACTCGGCATTCTCTATTAACCAGCAGTATGGTATGTGGTCCACCGATAGTCCCTGTAACGCTCACTGGTAGTGCATGAAGACCTGGTTGACCACATAGGGCTGGCTCTCCTCCTTGTGTCCAAATACTGTGACAAGTGCTCACGTTCTGTATTGTGAAGAAGAGCCTAGGATACTCTGAAAGGAGCTGGAAACTAGGAGAACCCAGCTTATCTGTCTCTACTTAGAGGCTACTGCAACATAAGAGGAGTAGAGGAAATAGTGTTATTAGTGAGACTGGTGCTGCCAGCCATGAACAGAGCAGCAATGTTCAGAGAAGCAGGAAAACAAGAGGACTGGATATCTGGGCATCATATACAGGGAGAAGGCAAGTGGCTGGAAATCATATGCAGTATTTGGTTCTTTTCTCCTTTCTAAGCACTTTTCCATGTAATCAATGTGTATCACAAGGCTATTACTTGATCAGACAAGAGGTAGTTTTCCTAAGACTTTCTCTGTTAAGGAGTGGCCCCCATTATGAAAAAAACTCAGGAACACCTGTTATAAAGTACTCAGGTCAGATGTAGCACTGCTTTAGTTTGGAATGAGTGGATTTTTTTGGAGCATTTGCTTTGTGATTTAGTATTCAACATACATCTCTACCCCGATATAACGCTGTCCTTGGGAGCCAAATAATCTTACTGCGTTATAGATGAAACCACGTTATATCGAACTTGCTTTGATCTGCCGGAGTGCGCAGCCCCTGCCCCGCCTCCCCCGGAGCACTGCTTTACCGCGTTATATCCGAATTCGTGTTATATCAGGTCACGTTATATCGGGGTAGAGGTGTACATGTTTTTTCAAATAAGGTTCTCAGCAGATGTTTTCTAAATTGACTAATGTATTTGCATATCTCAGAGGGTCATCCTTAGCTGATCATAGAGCATTTATGTTGAAATTTAATTAGTGAAAAATGCATGATTTATTTTGTTCATAAAAAAGCAGTTAGTTGTATATTAGTATATCAGTGTCACTATATCTCTATTCCTAGATATAAAATGTGCAACCTGTTTTCAATTAATGTATAATTAAGTTTGTAATTGGACTGAATGTTAGATTTGTATATGCTGTTGTGCATCTTAGATATTGTAGTTGTTATAATTTATTTTTACTTTTTTCCCCTCCCCTCCCCTTTCTCCCTTTTCTCACCCATGTGTCTGCTTATCCTTTTTGGAATGTGGTTCTTCAACAATCATGATGTACTTCTGACACAGGTAAAGACTTTTTTAATTACCAATATTTATTGAATGTAATCTCTGCTTGGAGAGTGTACAAACAGGCTTTAATTAGACAATACAGTTCAGTCATGAATAATACACTGGATGAATTCAATCATAATGTGATGCTGACGTCATTATCACAATTGGCTGTTAAAGGTGACCAGCAAAAAAAAGGTCTAAAGTTCCCTTCCTTACCAATTCCTCTACTCCCACCTCAGAAAAGTGACGGAGGCTGTTTCTATCTTCTCCCCCCACCCCCAACATTAGAAATGTAGGTCTTGTATTCCCTGGAAGACTTTATGGTACCTACATAAATGGTGAATTATGACTTCACAAATCAAGGAGCCCAAAGACTTAGGGCTTTAGTACCTACCAGTAGAGTTAGTGTCAGCAACTCCCCTCCCTCCAACCCCAAGTGTGGCTGCAGTTATACAGATATTAAAAAGTTTATACTGGTATGGTTTGTTCCAGTTCAGGAACTGAAATAAACTATACCAACATAAGGCACCTTTATCCCAGTGTAACTGTCAGCAAAAAATTCACACCCCCCCAAACCAACATAATTACAACCTATTTTACACTGTACATTTGTAAGTGTAGATCAGGCCAATTGATAAAGGATTCCTTTTAACAACACTTTGGGGTTTAACACCTATTAAATTAGAATGTTGAATTAACATTTTGGACAAAGAATGTTTGTTAGCAACTTTATATCTTGCCCCTTCAGTTAAGTTGAGAGCTCATAATGTCCATGTTCTGAGACCTTCAAAAGATCCTTCAGCAACAATAAAAAATAAAAAAGACAAGTCTTAAATCCTTTGTTTTTAAATTAAAAGATAAGTTGGGGAACACTTTTTTTGGTGGGGGAAAACTAAGAAAAGGCACAAGCCTAACTCTCAAAATCCTTTGCAGATTACCTTTAAAATTGATGGAAAATGTATTTTAGGGATGAATTTGTACGAGGAGCTGCAGGGAATTCCTATTACCTTTTAGTATTAGTAAGGTGAAACAAACTTTGGTAAAACTAGGGCCTCATCTGCAGACACTACCAGTATAGTGTTTACTATTGTGAATAGCCCCATTAGCTTCAATGCTACTATATCCATTAGTAAGTAATATAACCAGTAAGGCCATGTCTACACTACCATTTATGTTGGCAAAACTTCTGTATCTCAGGGGTGTGAAATAAAAACACGCCCCTGAGTGACAAGTTATGCTGGCATGAGTGGTAGGATGCACAGCGCTATGTCGGCGGGAGACCTTCTCCCGCCGACATAGCTACCGCTGCTTGTTGGGGGTGATTTAATTACATTGACGGGAGACCTCTCTCCTGTTGGCATAGAGCCAGCTGCACGAGAGATCTTACAGCAGTGCCGCTGTAAACTCTCTAGTGTAGACATAGCCTAAGTTTTTGCAGATTCAGAGCCTTTAATTGTATCTTTTCCCCTCTGCAAATGCATATTAAAAGAACTCCACAGCTTGGAATTCTGTGTTGAATGCCCCAAATAACCGTAATAAGAGAGCCAAGCGGCAGATTTATTATCTAGAATGTATATGGCTTTGTTTTTAGCTTTTCAGGTTTGTGAAGTCTAGGTTGCCCAATTCCTTTTGGAGGAATGTTGCAATATACATTCTGCTGGTGGCTTTATACTGGAAAGTACTCTGAAAAGTGGATTCTGTATCTAGAAGTAACACAGCTATTTTTAGAACAATGTACTGTTCCGTAAATGTTTAGAAAAAATGCTATTTTTGAAAACATTTAAAATCTGTACAGATTTTTCCAACAGTGTGCTAAGTAAACAGTCTGAAGGACCTGAAAATTAAACCCTTAATGGCAAGATACGTTATCCACAGTGTTCAGTGGCAGATGTTAGATCATCAGCAGAATGTATCAGGAGAGGGAGTTTAAAGCTACTGATCCATGGCAATGTGGCCTTTGTTTTTCTATATCCAAAGGATGTTTTAAAATTACAAACCTGCAGATTGCTTCTCTCAGAATGGGGCATTCAGAACATAATTCTGAAAGGGATTTTTGGGGTGAGAGAGAGAGGGGAGCATGCACATTTGTAAACTACCTTTAAATCTCTGAGCTGTGAATTAAGTTAAACTGACTCTGTATTGCCCATTAATTATATTGGAATTAAATGTGATATACTCAGAATTACAGAGAGCAATATTAATGGCAATATATATAAAAGGGGGAAAAAACCTTTAAAATCAGCTCTATACTTAGTGTCCCTATTTGGACTTGCCTTTGGGGGCATTCAGTATATAATTCCAAAGTTAATGGATTTTTGCCAAGCCAATTTGCAAATCACCTTTTTAAAAGTCAGTTGATCTTCAGCAAGAACCTGTGACAGTTATGTATCACAAACACCTTTTAAAAAAAAAAACCTGAATTCTTTATACTGCTTAAGATGTTTGTGACATCTTTTGTAGGAGAAATGCCCAACTTCAGGCTCAGGTCTTGACAAGTAACGTAGAGAAGAAGAACTGATTCTGAGCTGTTTGTGTTTTTAAAATTAAGTTTCCATGGTGTACATTTTGGCACTTCATAAAAATGAATCAGCGTTGAGAATTTAAGCTATGTCTACACTTAAACTGCTACAGCAGCACAGCTACAGTGCTTCAGCGTAGACACTCACTACAGTGACAGGAGGGGTTCCCTGTCACTGTAGTTAATCCCACTGCCCAAGAATTCTTCCGTTGACCTACTGCTGTATACACCAGGGATTACGTTGATTTAACGACGTCACTCGGGGCTGTGGAGTGACATGGCTGGGTGACATAACTGAGTTTACTTGACTTTTTAGTGTAAACCTGGCCTTAGTGTTTCTTAACTGGTGGCAGTAAAAGGAGAACTAGACAATGTTTAGGTCACCTGTCCTGGCTTTTGCCACAAATTTCCTGTGAGACCTTGGGCAAGTCACTTACTCTCTCCTTGCCTCAATTCACTGTAAAATGGGATAGTAGCACTTCCCAAATTCAGTGGCGCTCATATAGTACAGTAAACAGGGCCAAAGTAGTACTCTGATTTTTTTGCTGGTATGCTATTAGATTATGAAAGTAGACCCTTTTACAGTACCTGCTTTAAATAAAACTTTGAACTTGACATATTAGCAATGAGCAATTATGAGCTATGTTACCACAAACCCACATTAAAATATTTAATGGTGCTGACTGGACAGATTGACAGTTTCTTACATGCTGCTAATTTAGACAAATAGGCTAAAATGATAAAAATAGATTGCCAAATGTACAACAGACGCCACATATATTTAATAAACCAGAAAGATATAGATATGAGCATAAAACAGATACACCTCTGCTAACTGCTTCCTAAAAAAAATCATAATTTAATTTGTACTATAGCTTAGTTTGTCGTCTTAATAAATCACGGAAAGTTCAGCTTCCATCAATACCAAACCTACTGAAATATTGAGGGGCTGAACAGCTTTTATCTTTGGCATATACGTGATGATCCTGTCCAATAGTGATCATGACCGATGTGCAATGGGATATTGAACTGTTCACTGAAGGAGAAAGTAATACTCTTTGATATTCAGGCACCTTGAGAGAGAATTTACACCTTTATAACTTGATAAATTGATATTCATAAACCATTGAACCTTAAAATGTATAGACACTTTTAAAGGCATTTGGAACCTGAAATCCTCATGTATTGTGATGCATTTTGCAGCGAGCTGTTCTGCAGTCTTCTTATTAAATGTTTCCACTATTGGCTAGAGCAGACGTGTGAACAAAACTAGCTTAGTCTAAAATGAGCAATATGTATTTTAAAGAGGACTAAAAATACTGCTGTACTTTTAGGCTCTCTGTAGTAGACCCATTTCCTTAAAATTTCCCGCCATTGCTACCACTGATTCAGTTGCAATAGTGGAAGGGGTAGTGTAGACTGCTTTTTGACCACCTTGTTGTTCAATGCTGCTCCAAACAGGTAGGTCACCTGGTGGCTAAAACAACAGCAGCCACTAATGACTATTAACTCTGGTGCTTTAATTGTTGCTACAGTGGTGGAGCTGCACTAGTGGCGAAGGGTTCTGAGAAAATAGGTCTAAATGTAGGTAAGGTCTTGTTGGTTTCATTTCTGAGACAACTGTTTGTTTCTTTAGTGCTATAAAATGGTCTGAGTTACTAATTTACCTACTGGGATATATTTGATATTCAGCATTCAATTCTGATTCTAAAATATACCATCTATTTTGCTTTTCAGAAAAGGGACTTTGGGTGTAGATTTGTTCTTGTACACACACAAGCCTTCATCCCAGTGTGCTGTCACTACACCTGACTGAATCAAAATGTCTGTCTGGGCAAGGGGAATTGTGGGCTTTGCCAGTCATTCATACTGAGAACATAGTTTCTCTTCTTTCTCCTTTCTCCAGGGGTGAAAGTAACTTACAGGACTTACCGGTACGGCTGGAGTCCTGCGCGGGGGCGTGGCCTCAACCGGAAGAGGCGGGGCCTCTCAAGATTTAAAGGCCCTGGGGCACCGGCTGTGGCCTTTAAATCACCCCTGGGCTTCCAGCTGCAGAGGTGGCTGGGAGCCCCCGGGGCTCAGGGGCAAATTAAAGGGGCCGAGGCTCCGGCTGCCGCGGAGTTCCGGGCCCTTTAAATCCCCGCCGCAGCTCCGGCAGCTGGGCTGGGGCCGGGATTTAAAGGGCCCAGAGCTCCCGCAGCTGCAGGGAGCCCCGAGCCCTTTAAATCCCCGCCGCAGCTCTGGCTGCCGGGCTTGGGCGGGGATTCAAAAGGCCCGGAGCGGAGCCCCGAGCCCTTTAAAGAAGGGTTGCGAGATTGAGGCCTGAATTCCGGGTTAAAAAGAGGGGCCTTTCCTGGAAGGATAACAAATACGAGCTCCTTTGGATAGAGTGAAAGTGAATATCAGAGTCAAGGGCCTTCACAGAGAATACTTTGACAGGAGATATTACTTTAAAAACTTTCCCCTTTTGTTACATAAGCAAACAGAAAAATTGAAGATTGTGAATGTCTCCCTTTCTGAAATAAATGTTGTGTAACTACATGCAATGTAGATGGATGTATAGAGATATAAAAATAAAATCTGTATTCATAAGGACCTAGGAATTCACGCCTGGGTATAATAAAAATAGAAAAATCCTTTATAAATGTAGAATGTGTTGGATCAGCTAAATGTTCTTGAGGTAAGTAAACGGAACCTGTACTTAACGTAGCAAAGAGCCTTTAAAGGGTAATATATCTATATGATCAGTGCACATCAGCTGATGTGGCTGAAACATTCATGGTGGAACATTCATATCGTAGAAAAAGGCTCAAACTCTATTTGTGAACACTTAAAATCCTTTTATGACATCCATATTCTTTATTTTATCAGTATTGACATGACTCCCATTATTTCTATTTCCTTATCTAGCCATTACATATAACCTTGCTGCATGTTCTAAAAAAGTAAACAAATCAGTATATTTGATTAATAGTGCCCTCAGAGCCCTGAAATCTGTTTGTTTGTGCATCAGCTCTAAAATGTCAGACTGGGGCTCCATTGTGCTAGACGTCATGCAAATATATAGAAGAGATGGTTCTGTCCTGCAGAACTTACAAACTAAGTGGACAAGATCGAGTGGGGTGGGGGAAATATAACATACAAGCAGAGTGATCAGAGTAATGGTTGGCAAAATCTTGTTAATTCCACAATTTGTTAAGGGGAGAGGGGTGTTGGCATTTTTGCCTTTATGTAACTGTAACACACACACACACACACACACACACACACACACACACACACACACACACACACACACACACACAGAGCCTGGGTGTGGTAAGGAAACTAAATAATGCTTGGCCTGAAAAACTGACTTGCATGGCGTTGAAATCTTAGAGGTATAGACAAATGTTGATTAAATGGGGCTATATTACACACCCAATACAGCGTTGCAATTGCTGTAGGAGTTTTTGTGCATGTAAAAATTGAAAGGTAATGTTGCATTAATGAATATATTTGTATTTAGTGAGCTTGTTTTTTAAAGAGACGGAAAAGGAGGTTTGCTTGTCTGAATTTGTGGTACTGAAATTACAGATAGCATTCAAATTTTGTGTCTTCTGGGTCTGAGTAACAATGTGAGCACAAGTTGCAGGCAGTTCATCTTCATTCAGATGGCTATCTCTGTCAAATACTGGTAAGAACATTGAAACTGTAAAATCTGAAGGAAAAGGAGGCATAGAGCTGAATATCCTCCTATACTGATGACATTGTAGTCTTAAACATCACAGATCTTTCAAAGTGGTTTCATTTAGCATGAACAGGAAGGGTAACACTGATAACTTAGCACAGGGAATACGTGCTTTAGCAGCAGGGTGAATAGTCAGGAAGACTCGATTTAATCATGGTTTTCTACATAAAAGTGCATTCTTGGTTGTTATAACCTTAATACATATTCTTCACAACTTGGAGATAGGTGGAGGTTTCATTTTTAGAAGGTACATGCTATACATTTTTAAACAGTGATTTATTTTGAAAACTTTTCAGATGAGTTTTACAGCTATATCAGAAAATGAATGATTGATTGGTTATTTCATTTACCAAAGGTAATTGAAGCAGATATTTATGAAGTCATTGGGAGGTGAACTATCTCTAATTCAATGGGTTAATCATTAATATTTGGAGGATTTTCTTGCCATGCTGCATTAGGAGGAGAACATCACCAGACACACACATTGTTTTATTTAACTAACAACATCATTAAGTATTCTGGATTTTTTTCTTCAACAGCAAACATATAATATTTTAACAAAACAAGCATATGTCCCTCACTTCTCACATTTAACTCCAGCTTCTTCTCCTTGTCCAGATTTATTCCGCCCCCAATAATTTTCTATTCATTTAACTTTTTGAAACTTCTCATTTTTAGTGAGAGGTAAGGGATTGACTCCGTGTACACACATTTGCAGAGGGACAATAGAGTTGAGGCCTGTTATTTCTCACCTCTATTTATTTATTTATGTATTTATTTAAAAACATTTTTGCTGTTAACAAGCATGTTACCTCTGGAGACACAAATTCACAGTTTGAGAACTGCAAAACTAAGCATCTCTGATGGTATCTTCTGGACTGAGCACTGAGTCCCACTGGGTAGATAGAAAGATTAACCTAAATAATCTACACACAAGCCTGTGGAACCCCATAAAATTGGGTCCCTAATCAATGAACTATTGGAACTCATTTACAAAACTTTTCTTAAACATTACATGAATATATTGTCTCATACTATATAGAATTAGAATTTATAATCCCTATTCCATTATGAGATATCTTTGAACTATAAAGATAGTTTTAATTAAGATACATTAGATAGGCTTTTCCTCAAAAATCATTTGATCAAAAAAATCTGATTTAAATAAAAAATATGATTTTTTTTTTTTAAATCATCGATTTTTATCCACCCTGTTTAGCAGTGTCATAGATATATATGGTTCTGCAAGGTCCCATAACTATGAGGAGCTTTGGGAAAGATGAGCAGTTTCCTATCATGTTACCCTTTGGAACTTCTCTTAGAGGAAGGAACAAACTCATTGAAAGAGCTGCTTCATCCACATGATCCTGCTAGTGAGCAAATATCTTGTGGTGAATGGCTCCTGATTGTTAGTTCTATCAGCATGGACACCTTGGACCACATCCCTTGCAGGTTCAGCTTAACTCCACTGACTTACCTTTAACCCTTGCTGGGCGATCACCTTGATGTCAGTACAATCCTAGTTCCATGCACGGGTCTCACTCCTGATTCTGCTGCTGAGCAAAGGAGGAAGTCAAACAAGAAACAGTTTTTGTTTTTAATTTAAAAAAAATTACTATTTTAATTAAAAATTTAAGGGCATATTCATATTTTCATGAATATTTAAAAATGTTAAACATCTCCATTGAGGGGAATTAAATATGCCTGTACTGTAAGAGTATATCTACACTACATTTAGACACCTGCGGCTCTCCCGTGCCAGCTGACTCATGCTCGCAAGGCTTGGGCTGAGGGCTAATGTCAAAGGAAGTTTCCTGAGTAAGAACTCTAACTACTGCTTGTGTAGGTGTGGTGTGGCTAGCTCCTCCGAAAGGGAGACATTTCTAAATCTTGTCACAATGGAGCCTAGTGTCTCTCTGCTGGCTTTAGTCAGCATGTAAAAACGGGGGTCCGTCTCATACACTGGTCCTAACCCCCTAAACTGTGGGCAACTGGTCATAACCTCCTAAACACAGCTCAGATCTCACTGTGAATATGGTGAGGAAAAATTAAAAACACAAATAATCTTTGTTCCTTTCTGATCTAACTATGTATGCTCAAACCCAGCTGTCCTCATGAAACATAAATTGACGATCCCTTGTAGGAAGAAATGCCTAACTCTGTTGTTGTGCTGTGCTAATCCAGGTTAATTAGATCTGTTGGTTTAGATTTCACAGGTGCTATGACCAAGGAAGAGAATTTTCTTTTAGGACAGGGCAGGTAGGATAACGAGGTCTTACCTATAGGTGGAAGGTGGGCAGAGTTAAGGTTGGTTTGTTAGAATCTTAAACGTAGTTCCACATTTTTTTTGTTTTGTTTTTAAATCTAGGAATGTTTTAATAGGTGATGGGGTTCAGCATTTATCTTAATTTCTTTTGTTATAAATTTTCCTTAATTTTTGTTTTTTTTGGGGGGGGGGAGGAGAAGAGAGGTTTGAGGAGGCAGAGTATGGGGAGTGAATTTTTTTCATGCTATTGTACCTCAAACAGCTGAAAAGATTTTGTTTGTAATTTCAGTGATTCCTGTCTGTCTTGTCTTGCATTCATGAATGTTGTGGTACAGGTTCTGCTAGTTATACTGATGGAATTTAAAGTATCCACAAAACTTCAACTGTGGTACCACATTTTGCAAACATCTGTAACCAACAGCAGCCAAGAAAGAAATTTAAAATTAAATAGAATGTATGTAAATTTTTAATGCTTATTTAGTTGAAAGTTTTCTTATCTTTAGATTTGGCTATCCACGTTTTTGGAGATGAGGGGTAGAGAAGTGAAGGAAATGAGCAGAGGTGCATGCATGCCTAGGGGTTACAAGGGAGACTAAGTAATATCTCTCTTTTGTTTTGTTGGTTCTAATGCTGGATTGAAACACAGATCTCTTCTGTAACTGAAGAATCAAGAATATTGATTGAAAATGTGGGGGTAGCAAAAGTTCAAGTGGGGTTGTTTTTTGGTGTGTTGGTTTAAAAAAAAAAAGTGCTAGCACTGAGAATGAAACAGGTATTTCAGATATGCTCCCTGCTTTGGCATCTCTATGCTGGTTTCCATTACAGTATCCTGGTTATGATCTATAAAGCAGTTATGGGCAGGATTCATCTTGGTTTTTCTGTCTGTCTTTGTTTCCTCCTTCCTTTCTCCCTTTGTTTGCTTGCTTCAATCCTCAGAGCATGGATCATTTCACAGCTTAGTTGAAATGAATGTCTTATGAAGCCAGATTTTTTTCATATAGTGCTCTGCATTTTTTTTAAAAAACTTGCTGCATCTGAATATCAGAATTCCGAAACATTCTGTTAAAGTCCATCTTGCAGATTTCACGTTGCAATAAAATTAAAACTAAAATATCAAGGAATACTAAAATGTTGAGACATAGCATGGATTAAATGGTCAATGTATTGTATTTTCTGAGAGAATAAGCAATAATTTAAGCTTGCTAGACTTTTTGAAGGAATAGTGTTTGGACACCTGTGTCAGTGCATAATTGCAAAACATGCTTTTGGGATTCTAAATGATTGTGGTTTATTGGTGGATATCAGTCCCAAATCATCTGTTTTGTTAATAAGACGTTTAAGGCTAAATATTAAAGATTATTTTTTATACAGTTAAGAACCACCAAAAGGGCTCAAGTGGTTTGTTTTAATGTTTTCTGTCTCTTAAAGTGCTGATGTTTGCAATAGAATTTTACATTCATCATTAATTTGTTGCTTTACATCAAAACTGATGCTTTATTAAAAGGCTTTAATCTTATTTCTTTAGAATGAAAATTAGTTTGTCTTTCACTTTATGCTTTTCAATATGGTAATGTCTGAATGTCTCAAAAAGACATATTGGTCTGTAGTACATGGAAGTGAAACCTGGTAGTGATTGTTATCTAAAAGTGTTTTCTGCACATGGGTACTGCAGCTAACTCAGTGATGTGTAACACACGCACAGGAATTCATGCTTGAACTGATTGATGCTAACAGTAAACTTCCCTAGTCGAATGCCAATTTTTGCAAAAAGCAAAACTCTCGTGTACAATGGGTGTAACATCTTGAACCACCATATCTATTCTTTAGATCTGACATCCACTGAGGAAAATAAATGAAAAACGTTAGGTACCCTGACGCTACCATGCACTAAATCTTGTTTTTGTATCGTTCAAGGCTAACTTGCCTATATCTGACATCCTAGTGTACCCACAGTGGTAATTCATCTGTGTGCAATCTGTCACTTTATATAACAGCCAGAATGGTTCAGGACAAAAGAGGAAAAACATAGCTTGGTGATGAATTCTTGAATCTGACAGGGGAAGAAAGAAGATCCTTGTACTTGAGGCATTTTCAGTTGTAGCTAGAGGCTGTTTTTCAAAGCAGTAAAAAATATTCCATCACTTAGCTAACCCGGCTGATTTAAGATTTCTTCTCGGTTTCTATTACCTGTAAGTTGTTGACCTTCACATAACTGAGTGTAGGGAACCCCAGCACAGAGCAATAATTCTAATTACTTGAACACACATTGCAACTGGAATTGGGAAATGTATGGGAATGTTCAGAAGAAAAATCCCATATCCTATTCTCAGAGCAGCCCTCCCTTAACCAGTTACGGGTGTTTAAAATTGGAGTCAATCTTAACATGGTAACTAATGAACCTGTCTCAATTTTTAATCTCTTTACTTTTATGAAGTTGACATATAGGGTAAATAAAATAGACTCCGTTGGAGCACAGAACAATTCCAGAAATTAGAAAGTAATGGATCAGAATTATTAACGCACATTGTACACTGACAACATGTAGAAAATGCATTGCTCAAGGCCAGTTTAAAATTAGCTGGTGAAATGTTTAAGAGGTGATTGGAAGTGGGGATGGGGGATCGGTAATAGTGTGTGTGTGTGTGTGTGTGTGTGTGTGCGCGCGGTTGGGGCAGGCATGGCTATTTGTTAAGCCCGAACAGTGTGCCCAGTGCTGTTCAGTATGGAGATGGTGTAATGGGCATTCCGCGGAATACGTGCAATAAATCTCCCTATAACACGTCTGTTAAGTGTTCATTGCCGCTGACTATGTCATGGATCTAGTTAACATTAGCAGCGAAAATTATAAGGATAGAAATTGCAAGATCAGAAGTTGCTTGTTTTTAGCACAGATTTAGGACCTCTAAAGCCTTTAGTGTTTCCTGCCCCCTCCAGCTCACTAGTAGAGTACACCCCCATTACAACAGATAAAACAGTGAGGAGAGGGGTAGAGTAGCAAAGACAATCCTAGTCCCTGCTCTTACCCTTTGGATCCTTGTTGCAGCCTGGAATATGTAAGATCAAAATTAAGTAGCAAAGACATTTCCTCTCTTCTAGCAGCCATAGAGGATGTGGTGGAGGGAAGCGGCTTCATATATATCAGACACCTGCTTGCTGGAGGCTGATGCACAAAATGAAGCCCCTAAGATAGATCCAGGGATTGTACCATGACAGGAATCCTGGCACTCTCCTTTGTCCAGCAGCTTGGTAGCAGAAGGTTGAGTTCTCACATAGGCATTGTCCCTGGTCACTGTCCCCCACACACAACCTCTCATGTTTATTTGTGGACAGTGGTTTCAGGTGTCCTGTCAAATCCTCTATATGTGGTATGTGAAGAAGTATGAGAGAAGATTGATGGGGTGATTTAGGAAAGAGTAGGAGAATGTTGGAGAAGTGGGAGCAGAAAGGAGAGGGGAAATAGAGAGGAAGAAGTAGAATGCATGGCAAGTAGAACACAAAGGAAAAGAAAGATAGATATATAAAGGTGGGATAGAGAGAAGGAAAGCTCACTTGACATCATGTGAAGCTGCTTATGGCCCCTATTCCCCAGGTGTGGACTGGTGGCAGGGCTGGCGCAACCCATTAGGTGACATAGGCGGTCGCCTAGGCCACTGCTATTTTGGGGGCGCCGGCGCCCCGGCCGCCCGTAAAAATGTTGGGGCGGGACCTTCCGCCGCCGCTGTTGGGGGCGGCATTTCGGGGGCGGGACCTTCCGCCGCCTAGGGCGCCGGAAGAGCTGGCGCCGCTACTGACTGGTGGCCACAGCCTGATCAAAGGATAGATACTATCAAGTAATCCATCCCGTCACCCAGCGCCAACAGCTGGCAGTCAGAGGCTTAGGGATACGCAGAGTATGGGGTTGCATCCCTGACCATCTTGACTAATAGTCATTGGTGGACCTATCCTCCATGAACTTATCTAATTTTTGTTTAACCCTTTTCTGTACCTTTAGCAGTTCTAATATATTTACACACAGAGCAACCGGAACTGCACGCAGTATTCAAACCGTAGACGTACCATGGATTTATATAGTGGCATGATATTTACTGTCTTATCTATCACTTTCCTAACATTCTCTCAGCTTTAACTGCCGCTGCACACTGAGTGGATGTTTTCAAGGAACTACCCATAATGACTCCAAGATCTTTCTTGAGTGGTAACAGCTAATTTAGACGCCCATCATTTTGTATGTATAGTTGGGATTACATTTTCCACTATGCCTTACTTTGCATTTATCAACACTGAATTTCATCTGCCATTTTCTTGCTAAGTCACCCAATTTTGTGAGATCCCTTTGTAACTTTTCGCAGTCTGCTATGGACTCAACTATTTTGACTAATTTTGTATTGTCTGCAAACTTTGCCACCTCACTATTTGCCCCATTTTCCAGATTGGTGAGACATGATTTCCCTTTACAAAAGCTATGTTGACTCTCCCCAACAGATCGCGTTTATCTACGTGTCTGATCATTCTGTTGTTTACTATAGTTACACCTAATTTGCCCAGTACTGAAGTTAGGCTTACTGGCCTGTAATTGCTAGGATTGCCTCTAGAGTCTTTTTTAAAAACTGACCTTACATTAGATATGCTCCAGTTATCTAGTACAGAAGCTGATTTAAGTGATAAATGAAGCCCCTTTGTTTTCAGCTTAAACCAATTTTTACTGGAAAATTCTCGGGTTTTACAAAAAGTATTATTCAGTTTTTTCAGATTTTCACCTTACTTTTGTATCATTAAAATATATAAAAAATAACTTGTTTTATTATGAAAACACAATACATTGCATGAGATATATGTATTACGATAATACATTAGTCTGTGTATATGCAAAGTTGCCCATTGAAGTAGGGCTATGTATTAGTCTAGAACAGTGGTGGGCGACCTGTGGCACGCGGCCTGTCAGGGTAATCCGCTGGCGGGCCGCAACACCGTTTGTTTACGTTGACCTTCCACAAGCACAGCCACCCGCAGCTCCCAGTGGCTTCCTGGCCAATGGGAGCTGCGGGAAGCGGCGGCTAGCATGTCCCTGCGGCCTGCGCCGCTTCCCGCAGCTCCCATTGGCTGGGAATGGCGAACTGCAGCTGCTGGGAGCTGCGGGCGGCCGTGCCTGCCGATGGTCAATGTAAACAAAGTGTCTCGCAGCCCGCCAGCGGATTGCCCTGACGGGGCTGCGTGCTGGCCGCAAGTTGCCCACCACTTGTCTAGAAGATACACACAAATAAACAGGCACTCACGCAAGCTCTGAAGTGCATGTGTATCTTAACGTACTGATGAATCTCATGTACACATTTCAAACTGTTAGCAGATAACGATTTAAATATTTGACACACTAAAATGGGAAGAAAACAAAAATCTGTATCAGAATACGTTTCAGAACACAAGGAAATATTCAAAAGTTTAAAAAAAACAAACAGGAGAAAAGGATAAAGTTGAATGTATGCACTGCAAATGGAGTGACCAATTATTAAAAGTAAATATTTATAGGTTAATAATTCTACCATTGTAGAGCAGTTCTGTGGGTCAATCTGGTAATTCATAGAACTGCTCTGGAATGGTAAAACAAGTGGAGTCCTAAATGATTTTTCCCTGGAAATTCTTTAGGAACTATTCCCAAAGAATCTCTTGACTAGGAAGGGATGTGTAAAGCTGCCATTGAGCCATCCTCTACTTCCTAACTGAACTTTCTGGTCTCAGTTTTCAGCATGTCCTCTAGCCTGGTTGAAGTTGTGGGCCTTAAAGTGAACCTCAGGCTCCTTTAGAGGAAAATCCCTCCCATAAATAATGTTTTTGTCTTGAACTTCTGAGTAGTCTGGTAATACCGGGCAGAACTCTCCCAGCTTAATTATTGTTGGCCCCCTTATCTTTAGCTCACTGCTTCCCTTCTCAGGGAGGCCCTCTGAACAGACCACTTTTCTTATCAAATTATCCCCTTTGATTCTCCAAAAAGTGCCCCCCACTTTTTGGAGCACCCATGGGTGAGCCAGTTTTAGATGCAGGAGTTTTCCTGCAATCATCCACTTAGCTGAGTACAATTAATTCACTGGCTGCCTGAATAGTTCTGCTGTAATGGGTCCTCAGGGGGTCATCCAAATGAATCATGACTCCATCCAGCAGTCTCCAGCCAATAGCCAATCCACTACTGCACTGAGGCAGAAGTCCTCACTCTACACCAGTGGAAAATTTCCCACAAAACCTGACTTGCCTTACAAATCCATATATGTATGCTTTAAATGGCACACTGCACTCTGCTGCTTACAAATGAGGCTTGTCAACCTGTACAGGATCTATTTGAAATGTTCTACACCACCTCTGGTTCTTGAGTACCTTTGAGCTGCCCAGCTTGAGTGGTCTGGTAACCTCTTTGCTTTGGTAATGGGGTGTTCTTCGATGGTTGCTCATGTCGATTCCATTCTAGGTGTGTGCGCACCCATGTTCACAGTTGTCAGATTTTTGCCTTAGCGGTATCCATAGGGCCAGCTGTGGTGCCCTCTTGAGTGCTGCGCTCATGCGTCGGTATATTAGGCGGTATATTAGGCGCCGCCAGCCCTACATCCTCTCAGTTCCTTCTTACTGCCTGAGACAGTTGGTCGGAGCGCTTTGTCTTGCATTGCAAGAGCGTTAGTGGTTCTTACAATCCATTGTTCTGTCGCCTTTGTATTTAGCTTATAGGTACTTAGACCATTAAGTTAAGTGTTAGTGTAGTTTAGTAGTTAAGAGTCCTGACTGGGACTTGGCCCCGTTCCCCAGGCTTTAAGCCATGCTCATTGTGTGGCAGGCCAATGCCCGTTAGTAACCCCCATGACAGCTATTTAAAGTGTTTGGGGGAGTCCCATGGAAAGGACAAGTGTAGAATCTGCAAAAACTTTCACCCTTGGACTCAAAAGGAGTGGGATTTCCACTTGA
Organism: Platysternon megacephalum; assembly: GCA_003942145.1. Lineage (NCBI taxonomy): Eukaryota > Metazoa > Chordata > Testudines > Platysternidae > Platysternon > Platysternon megacephalum. Next base: position 36,146,073 of record QXTE01000002.1, on the reverse strand, counting down.
GGGTCCTCCTCATGGAGGTTGCGCTTCATCCTGCCTCGGAGCCCTCCCGAATGGACTCCATGCCTAGCACCTCGGTGTCGGTGCGGAGCGCACCAGTAGCACCGCGCTGCGCCCAGCACCGTTCCCCCTCGCCAGTGCCCACGAAATGGCTGAAGACAGAGTCCGTCGGTACCAGAGGGGAATGGGGCTTCGGGCAAAGGACCTGTGTCAGGCCACGTGCCCGCCCCGGAGCTACATGGGGGTACTGCTATGGTTGGACCCCCTAGCCCAGCCAGGGATCCACCTCCGACTCCTGGGAGTGGCAGAGGACCCCGACTCCTCGTAGGGCCTTCGGTGCCCGAAGTGGCCCCAGCAGCCAAAGGTCAAGTAGGACGGCCGACACTGCGGATGCAAGCCAGCTGACGGACCCGGCTAAGGCCCTTGCATCCAAGGGCAAGCCAGTTATGGAACTGCCCTCTAAATCAGCTTACCTCAGAACCGCCCTATACAGTCTTTTACAAGGACAAGGTCTAGCTGCGGCCACACCCGGCTTCCTGCCCAAGGTGGTTTCAGTTTTATACAGGCCAGAACGTTTACTTGTCTTTTTTCCAAAGCCGCATAAATCGGAGGAGGAGCGTCGGCTGCATTCCCTAGACATCAGGAGGGCACTAGTCTTCTACATTGAAAGGACCAAGCCATTCCGCAAGTCAATGCAATTATTTGTCGTGGTGGCAGACAGTGTCCGTTCAAAGAATTTCTTCTTGGATCACTGTCTGCATTCACTGCTGCTACGATCAGGCAAAGATACCACCTCCGGCGATTGTAACCACCCATTCAACCAGGATGCAAACCTCTTCGGCAGCTTTCCTAGTCCAAGTGCCAATCCAGGATATCTGAGGTGCGCCCACCTGGTCGTCTGTCCACACGATCACATCCCATTATGCGCTTATCCAGCAGGCCTGGGACGATGCTGGCTTTGGTAGAGCAGTACTGCATGCCGCTAGACTGTGAACTCAGAGTCCACCTGTTCGAGATGTGTTGCTCATGTCCATTCCATTACCCCCCTGCAAAAAAAACAAACAAACCCAATGTATTTTGTTATGCTAGATTTGCTGTCAAACAGTAGTTTCTTTAAACTGGTGTGGATCCTTCAAACTGGGCCAGACTCTTCTGTTGTCACTTGAGCAACCATACAGCCAGCCTTGGAAGACCCAACAGTAATACAAATACACCTCTACCTCGATATAACGCTGTCTCGTTGGGAGCCAAAAAATCTTACTGCGTTATAGGTGAAACCGCGTTATATTGAACTTGCTTTGATCCACCGGAGTGCGCAGCCCCCCCACACACACACCCCCCGGAGCACTGCTTTACCGTGTTATATCCGAATTCGTGTTATATCGGGTGGCGTTATATTGAGGTAGCCATGTAATAAATATGCTGTGCCCTGTTTGAGGTTACCTGTTTGTGGGGCCTAATCAAATATATCCATATAGGGAAAACGTGTGTGAAGGAAATATATAACATATATTGTCTAGTAGTTAAAGCACAATATTCTGATTCAAGAAATTTACGTGTTACGTGATCTGTGTGAATTTGGGCTCAATTTCATTTGTAAAAAGAGGAATAATAGTTGAAAGCATTGTTAAGCTTAATTCCTTATCATTCGTAAAGTGCTTTGAGATCCTTCAGTGGAACCTATTCTGGAAGTGCAAATGATTATTACATTGCCCTCTAAGTATGCTATCCTGCACCACTTTTAGTTTCTTGTCCTGGACTTCCCAGACAAACAAGCTAATTTCTGATTCTCTAGCTCATACATAGAGCATAAATATGCGTTGCATGTGACATCATTCATTCAGTTTTCTGTAACAAGCTGTAGTGCTGTAAACTTTTTTTTACTAGAAATATTATGCATGACCATATAAAGTATCACAAAATGTATCTGATGTGTCAAACCATTGCAGGATGATGATCAGGGATCCTAGAAATCCGTTTGCCACAGAAAAAAGCAGAATTTGCATTTTTACAGAGAATCTTTAGTTTTTACGTTTTGTGGGAAAAAAAATAACATATCAACTATTAACTAAAGTTTACTGAAAGTATCAGTGTCATTTACTCAATGTACACAACCTCCCCCTCTTGATTTTTTTTGAATGTGCTTTAAATTTACAGCAGAACCCTGTTTAGTCAATCTAATTGGGACCAGGGCCAGATTGAATAATCAAAAATTGGGATAATCAGGAGAATTGGCTTTCTATCCTTTATTTTAAGATGGGGGGGGGGGGGCTCCGCCTGATCGCCCAAGCCCCAACCACTGTCAGCCCTGGACAGCTGGTGGTTCGGTTAATACGGAGAGCCGGATAATGGAAACTTGGATAAACAGGGTTCTACTGTATATCAGTAAAACGTGTTCAGCTGTTATACGTGAACAGTTTGGTAGGCAGAGTGTCACTGTCATCATGGAGATTTACTTTATTCTAGTAAGTGCAGGAACACCGTTGAGAGCCTACTTTCAGGTTATAGTCACTAGTCATCAGCATGACATAGACCCTGTTTACCCCACGCACTTTCTGCTTACTGAAGTTTTCTAGCTAATCCAGTGCTGGCACTTGTCCGTGTGCTTAATTACTGCTGTTGTTTAACTACTAGAATTTAGTATGAGAGAGCAACATGAGACAGCGGATTTTCTTTAAGCAGAATAATGAGAACATGTAACAATTAGCATACACTGCTCCAAAAAATGGAGAGCTCAGGGTGACTTACTTTCAGAATTGGAGAAGTGTGCACTGTTGAAAGAAGATATACCGCCTGTGGCTGTTTATGATTATTAGGATTTCACTTCTCAAGATGTTAATCTCTCTTGATGTTTTATGTAACAGCACATCATGTGATCTCAAGCTCTGTGATGTCATCATTTGTCTGTCTTGTTTCTGTTGATCATGACCAACCACTGTTAAACACAGTAAACTTTGAATAGAAGCAAGGGAATAATCTTTAACAGCAAGGCTTTTTAATTCTTGAAAGTGCTGTTGAGTTCAGGGCTTGCAATTTAACAGTGGAATGCTAATGCTAATTTTACTGATGCTAAGGATTTAAAAGTGTTTCATCAGTGCTTCATTCTGTGAGAAATAATCAATAGTCATACTAAATAGTCTAAATAGTCATATCAATGAAAGTGACATTTCTCCAAGGACAAAACTGTGACGGAATAGCCATGAAAGTGTTGTTCTTGGAATTGGAACAGCATCTTAAGAGGTATTTGTAAAGCTTTTATTTTCCTTTAAGATTCTTGGTTGTTTAAGCAGTTCTTAAACTTACTGTTCGAGTGAGTGTTTAAAAATGATAGTGCTACTCTTAAATCAAGTTGCTTGTCACTTTATTCAAGCTGTCTCAAAAGAGAAGCCTGATACTGATTCAGAGATAAGTGCTTTGCTGTGCTGAGTGATTTACTTATTGACCAAAACCTCCACTCTTTGAAAAGAGCTAGACCTATCTTGCAATTTAAAATTGAGATTTCATCAAACTGTTGGCAGTCAAGGTATTTAGAAACTATTTTCTTTTAAAAAGTTGTGTGCTTTATAAATTCATTGCGGGTATATAATGTGGTGACTCCCTGCTGAAATGCATAACTTTTAAAATCGAATAATGCTGTTTAACAAGATTAAAAATTTTAAAGAGTTAAAGAATATTTTTGTACCCTTTTAAATGACTTTTTTAAAAGAAGTTTTGCAGAGTTACATACTGCCTGTTTTCTACTATCTCTTCAAACACCTACAAAGAAAAGTTGAACACATCATTTATGTTGTTCTGTTACAAATTGGAATGATCTTGAATTGTGGTTTCATCTTCAGCAAATCACTTAATGTTTATCCTCCTTTGGCCACCTGAGCAGAGCTACATGACGTACTTGAGATTAATTTGCTTTACATCTGATTCCTGATTAAAAGAAAAAAGAAAATCTCAAGTATTAACTTGGAGAATGGGAAGGATTCTTTTACAGAGCTGAGTTAAGGTACATGTAATATTGTTTATGAAAGTAGAAAAGCCTTGGTTCCTTCATGTTGCATAATTGCTATTTGCCTAGTGCAAATGAATACCTTTACCTTTATGGGAAGAAATGTAATAACATAACATTTTACATTTCCCAACACCAATAATGGGTGTTATTTTTTAACGGACCCTGTGATGACATGTAGGATTTTCTGGATAGAGTAAGTTGGAGGGTAGATTCCTGCCCTACCCTGCCCCCTTCCTCCCCAAACATATGAAAGCAACTTTCATACCCTTTGTTCAGGATCCTAGTCTCGGTATTAGTTGCTGTGTGATTATAGTGTAAATAGAGGATATATAATAAAAGCTTCTTTGCTTATGAAAATTTCAAAGGTTTAAGTTGCTGTCTTCGTTTTGCCTTGCCCAGAAAATCTGACATAATATACTTTGTTGTTGTTCTTGTATTCAGGAACACTAAAATAGTAACTTAAGACATTTCATTTGAAGGTGTTTTCACGTCACTGCCTTTAATGTCTTTAGAGAAAGAGTAACTTTTTCTCCATAGTGTGAGTGGAGTCTTAAAACAAACAAAAAAACCCACAACCCTCTTAATTTATACATTGGGAAGCTGCTATAAAATTAGTTATCTAATATTGGGATTCATTCAGCAGGCAACTGTTTAAAAATATGTTTGACTTGTAAGTATTCTCAAATGTTGAACAGTAAATACGCTAGTACACTGAACTGGTATCTTAGCACTTAACAAGGCTAGCAATCATTATTGATAACTCATCTCAAATGTAGCTCATGACAGCAGGTTACAGATGCTTCCCTGCTCATAAACAATATATATGAGTATTGCAACAACCTGGGGTACTGCATATTTCCAAACTAGGAATATATTTCTCAATGTCTGGATCAACCAATCATAGTCCAGAAAAAGAGCAGCAAGCATGTTAATCATGGAGAAAAAAGATTTTCTGACCTTTCTGCCCTGCAACTTGAAGCTTTGTTATAAGTGATATTAAGTCTTACATAATGCTGTTAGATACAGTACCTCAGCTCATAAAAACACCCATCAGCAGCTGTTGTATAAACAGGATTTGTGTGTACTTTACTGTGTTCCTTGTTTCAACAGGTTACCTCTTTTTATTTACTAATTATTTTGCTGCTTCTTTGAGTGATGCCCCTATTGTATTCCACTGAGGGTTATGCATAAACACCATGTGTCCAGAATCAGAGAATTTGAAAGTAGTGTCCCTTGATCCACGCATGCACCCTGGCTCGCCTCGTGCTCCTATCTGAGGCAATAAACAGCAGGGCGGACCACAATATGCATATTACTTCATTTCCCAAAGAAGCGTGTTGGATAATTATACTCTAGATGCTTTTCTGGAAACTAGGACTGGATAATAGACATGCTACCCACCAGTTTCAAAATAAGCAGAACCCTTTGTCTTCCTTAGTTTTTATTGGCTGCTGCCACCGCATCATTTCCCACCTGGAAGAGATGGACACCACTGAAATATCATGTATAGCTTAGAAGGGCTCATCATTACTCAGTTGTCTCTTCACTGAAGACATTACTGTTGCAAAGCAATCGCTGTTGAACACACACAATATAGATATAAGTAGTGTGTAATTACTAATCTGCATGTGTAAAAGATTTATTTTAAAGCCATCTTTCTATGTGCGAGGTCTTTTTAATATAAGAGATCTGTATTTATATTACTGGGAACTCCTGGCAGTGACCACTGTAATTAAAGGGTGAGGTTGTAAAACACTTTCCATTATAATGCCCATTTTCAGATGCTTATAACTTTGTGCAACAATCATCCTTTTGGCTAAAATTTTCCATGTTTGGTCTCTTGTGATGGTTTTTGAACAGCCCTATTGCTGACGTGGCTGATTTAATGTTGTAATTTAGCTTGGAAATAATATTCATTGAGGAACAGCGCATGACCTTAGTCCAAAAAAAACAACCTGGTGTTGATTTGATTGAAAGAGTGTTTTAAAAATTACCTGTTGAGCGTGAAGAGTAGAGGGTTTTTTGCTAAGCTCATTAAATGTGCCATGAGGGAATGATGCACTGTGTGTGTATGCACAGCAAATTTAATTTTCACAGTGAATTGCTTAATCCCCCAAATTCCTCCAGCCCAGCCAATCCCCAGATACTTAAAACTATCCCAAGGTCTGGCAAAAAGGGTTTCTTGCTCCTGGAGCAGGTTTGAAATATTTAGTCTCTTGGAGCCACTAGTTGAAATTGAGGCAGGTTTGGCTCAAACCGTTCTCTTTGAGAGAGGCTGAGTTCCATGCAGTTCACTACATAGAATTTTAAGAGCAGACCTTAATACTAGGATCTCTGTTGGCTGTGTGTGGATGTTAAAATGCCCATGACACATTTTGTATGAGCCGGGGTTTGCTCTGGTGTCGTCGTATACATTTTCCCCTTCACTCATGGTCATGCAGCAACCTGTGTGCATCTTTAGCTGCTGCCCTCTATCCCCAGAAGCTGCTGCAATGCCAGGGTGGACATGCTTTGGGCTGACAAAAGGAGTTGTATAAATGTGCAATATAATGTCAGCCAAAAGCCTTGGTTAGCAAACTGCTGAGGTTGAGAAGTGCTGCTCCAAACAGTTGAATTACACACATTGATTTAAAAAAAGGGGAAAATAAATTAACAGTGGAAATCACAAGTTAAGGTTAGGTGTACAATTCTAACACTATTCAATAATAAATACCTATAGACTTCTGTCTGCAACAATAAATTAAACTTAATCCTGCTTGTAATGATAGCAGCCTCCCTCCAGGCTTCCTCCTTTGTTCCCTTCATAGTTTAAGGCCAGAAGGGGGACCACTAGATAATCTAAGATGATCTCCTGTATAGTAACTCCTCACTTAAAGTCATCCCGTTTAACGTTGTTATGTTGCTGATCAATTAGGGAATGTGCTCATTTAAAGTTGTGCAACGCTCCCTTCTACCCTCGTTTGGCAGCCGCCTGCTTTGTCCACTGCTTGCAGGAAGAGCAGCCCGTTGCAGCTAGCTGGTGGGGGCTTGGAACCAGGGTGGACCGTCAGCCCCCCTATCAGCTCCCCGCTCCCCTAAGTTCCCTGTGCAGCAGCTGCCCAGCAGGCTAGCAATTGTAGCTGTCCCTCCTGCCCTCTGCCTTGGAGCTGCTCCCAGAGACTCCAGCTTGCTGTGCAGCGGGGGAGGGGAGGTCTAATGTCAGGTGTCCCCGTCCCCCCTGCTCCTACACCCCGCTTACCCCTTCTTCTCCATATAGAGCAGGGTGGGGACACGGAGGGGGAGAGACAGAGAGACCCTGGGGCGGCAGCTGCTGTCTCAACTTCCTGATCCACTTAAAAAGACAATGCACTTAAGAGTGGGTCAGCTTACTTAAAGGGGCAGTGTGCATCTCTCTCCCTCCCACACACAAGGTGTGTGTCTGTCTCTGTCTGCTATGCTGTCTCCCCTCCCCTCCATTCCTGCTGCCTTGTAGAGTGAGAGGCTACATTAACAACAATGTGTTAACCCTTGAGGGCTCAGCCGAGTGCTAGTTCATCATTTAGCACAGGAGTTCTCAAACTGGGGGTCGGAACCCCTCAGGGGGCCACGAGGTTATTACATGGGGGGTTGCGAGCTGTCAGCCTCCACCCCAAAACCTGCTTTGCCTCCAGCATTTATAATGGTGTTAAATATATAAAAGAGTGGTTTTAATTTATATGGGGGGGGGTCGCACTCAGAGGCTTGCTATGTGAAAGGGGTCACCAGTACAAAAGTTTGAGAACCACTGATTTAGCAGCAAGGCATTCCCTGGGAAATATCCCACCCTCTTCCACCCTCTAACTTCACCACCTCAACCGAGCTTCACAATCATCATAGCTGTGAACAGTATTAAATTTTGTTTTAAAACATATACTCTGTGTGTGTGTGTGTGTATGTATGTATGTATGTATGTATGTATGTATGTATGTATATATATATATAGTTTTTTGTCTGGTGAAAATTTTTTCCCTGGAACTTAACCCCCCCCCCCCCATTTACATTAATTCTTATGGGGAAATTGGATTCGCTTAACATCGTTTCACTTAGTCGCATTTTTCAAGAAGATAACTACAACGTTAAGTGAGGAGTTACTGTATAACACAGGCCATTAAATTTCCCTCAGTTCCTCCTATATTGAGCCCAATAATTTTGTGTTTGATTAAAGCATATCTTCCAGAAAAGCATCCAGTCTTGATTTAAAGGCCTCAAGAGATGGAGAATTTACTACTTCCTTATGTAGTTGATTCCAATGGTAAATCAGTTTCATTTTTTTTTCTATTTTTCTTTTCTTTTTAATTGTACCTTATTTCTTTTGATCTGTCTGGCTTCAGTTTACAGCCACTGGTTCATATTATGCCTTTCTCTGCTAGGTTAAAGAACCCTTTAGTATCAAGTATTTTCTCCCTGTGGAGGTACTTATACACTGTAATCAAGTCACTTCTCAGTCTTTTTGATGCAAATAAACAGATTGAGGGTTTTTTCCAGCCCTCAAATAATTTTTGTGCTCTTCTGCACCATCTCCAGTTTTTTTCAACATCCTTTTTAAAATGTGGACATCAGAATTGTAAATAGCATTCCAGCATATATTGACATGTCATACTAGGACAGGGGTAGGCAACCTATGGCACGCGTGCCGAAGGCGGCACGCGAGCTGATTTTCACTGGCACTCACACGGCCCAGGTCCTGGGCACCGGTCTGGGGGGCTCTGCATTTTAATTTAATTTTAAATGAAGCATCTTAAACATTTTAAAAACCTTATTTACTTTACATACAACAATAGTTTAGTTATATATTATAGACTTATAGAAAGAGCCCTTCTAAAAATGTTAAAATGTGTTACTGGCACACGAATCCTTAAATTAGAGTGAATAAATGAAGACTCGGCACACCACTTCTGAAAGGTTGCCGACCCCTGTACTAGGACATGATCCTGGAAACCTTTATTAATATTATTAAAGCTTTGCAAGAGGGATCCCCAATAAGATCTGTTGTATTTGGACAAGTTTCAAATTGTAGGAGATGGGGGAAGTGGTGGTACACTTCCAAGCTCCATCCCCTTTCCTCAGATCATGCAGATGTTCAGAATATGATCATATGGACTCTGCTGGGCTTCCCTCACTGAGGTTCAGATACACCCTTGAACAGGCCAGATTCAGGCATAGACTTGTACCTCAGCTCCCAGAGTCATGTGATGAAATCAAAAGTTCAGCTTTCATTTAAAAACTGGCTTGCTTCTAGCCATCGTGGTTACTCAGGAAACTTGAACGGTGTGACTGATGCAGTAGTGTGTCCCTGAATTTGCAGAGAGCCTCTAGTAGAGGGAGTAGCAGTGGCCAGTAGAGCCAAGGAAGAATTAACGTGTCCTATACCTAGCACCAGAGCAGACCAGGCAGGCCTTTCCAGCTCTGGAGGTTGCCTTGAGTGGTTTTGGGGGGAGACTTGGATGCCTCTGTGGGCTCTGAGAGATTAGTTCTGCATGGGTGGGGCTCAGATGTCCTCTGGGCTATGTTTCTTTGACCATTTGTCTCCACTGGTCAGATCAGTGGGGAGGGGATGGTACTCTAGCCTGTCTCAACGAGACCTAGATCAAAGCAATCTAATGAACGGTTATTGTGCATCAGCAGGGTCTACATAGACAGTGCGCAGCAGGCTGGTGGGGAGTAGATTCACACCCCAGCTTGCTGCAAGCTAAATGTTCACGTAGACATGCCCTTATACCACCTACCAGTGAGGTGCCATTCAGAGTAGATGTGTACAGACCTTTCTTGTGTGGTTCACTCTCTCCTCCATGCTTTCAGAGCATTGTAATGATTAATGGTGTTGGCATTTTAAAATTGTCATTGAGTTAACTCCCCATTTAAGATGAATGAGGAAGCTCACATCTTTATGCTCTTTCAGGCTTCCAGGCATCACTAAGGCTATGGCTACACTAGCACTTTTGTTAGTAAACGTATGTCGCTCAGGGGTGTGAAAAAATGCCCCACTGAGCGACATAAGTTACACCAACCGAAGCGCCATTGTGGACAGTGGTATGATATAGCTTCCCCCTGCTCATTGGGAGTGGTTTAATTATGTCAATGGGAGAGCTCTCTCCTGTCGACATAGAGCAGCTAGTGTAGACTCTTTTGGGGAGTGGAAGGGAAAGAGGGTTTGGTAACCAGGAAGGCTGAAGGCTTTTTTTAAAAAACAACTGATTTTGGAGAATAAGATGACTCCCCCCCCCCCTCCCACACACACACACACACACACAATTCAAGCCCTGGTTTGAATGAAGGATTTTTGTAAGGGTATACAAAACTTTTAGTGCACCATTCTTCAGGCAGTAGACCTAATATAATACTAGGGAATGATGAGGACTGCTCCGTAATTAATAGGGACAACGTTAACACAAATTTAGCCAACGCCAAGTACTTTAAAGAGATTAACCAGGTGTTGCATAGGTATGAAATTCTAAGTCTTAATCTTTACTTGGCAAATCATGTATTAAAAGATTAGACGATAGATCTTCTGTAGTTCTCGGAAGGTCAGGGTTGGCTGGGTGTCGGCGGCTTCTGTCCAGGACAGCAGTGTTCAAATGGTGTCTTAGTTCCAGATTACGGAATTTGTGTTCTGTTTGAAAGCCAGCAGAGTTTCAAAGCCTTGGAGAGTGAGGGCCCAAGCCTGTCTTGCCCAGAGGCCTCTTTATGCCACTGGATGGTGTGAAGGAGGGTCCTAAAGGCAAAAGATTTCCCCCAGGCAATACCTGCAGTGTTTCCCTGCTGGTGAAATGATTACACCAGTCCCTTACAATTTTCCATGTAGGAGGCGTGTCCGGGGTACATGCAAAGGAGGATGCTGAACTGGAGCTCCACTGTGCTGTGACTAGAGAGAGGCATGGGGAACCCAAGAATAAATTAGAGTACCCTGAGGCTTTTACAGTTTACATTGAAGGTAGGCAGACATCCCCCACCCCCAGAGTATCAAAAGGCTTAAATGCAACTTTGTCCCCACCCCTTCATTCCTGTGCTGAATTAAAGGTAGATAATCATGTTTTTTTCTGAATGGCTTACAAAATAAGAAATCAGATATTTATAATACATGTTTTGTTCTTTATTTCTTCCTATTTTATAGCTTGAAATTGCTGAAGAGCATTCATATACTTATAGATTCTAAGGGCAGAAGGGACCATTGTGATCATCTGGTCTGACCTCCTGTGTAACACAGACCATAGAACTTCCCAAAAATAATTCATAGAGCACATCTTTTAGAAAAACATCCAGTCTTGATTTAAAAAATGGAGTGATGGAGAATCTGCCATGACCCTTGGTAAATTTTTCCAGTGGTTAATTATTCTCACCATTAAAAATGTACGCCTCATTTCCAGTCTGAATTTGTCTAGCTTCAATTTCCAGTCATTAGAACATGTTTTAGCTTTCTCTGCTAGATTGGAGAGCCCATTATTAAATATTTGTTCCCCATGTAGGCACTTACAGACTGTAATGAAGTCACCCCTTAACCTTCTCATTGTTAAGCTAAACAGAGCTCCTTGACAATCTCACAGATTTTCTAATCTTTTAATCCTTCTCATGGATCTTCTCTGAACCCACTACAATTTTTTTAACATCATTTTTAAAATTGTGGATACCAGATCTAGACACAGTATTTCAACAGCGGTCGCACTAATGCCAAATACAGAGGCAAAATAGCCTCTCTACCCCTACTCAAAATTCCCCTGTATATGCATCCAAGCTCCTTTGGCCACAGTGGGAGCTCATGTTCAGCTAATTATCCACCACAACTCCCATATCTTTTTCAGTCACTGCATTCCAGCATAGATTCCCCCATCCTCCAAGTATGGCTGACGTTCTTTGTTCCTAGATGTGTACATTTACATTTATCTGTATTAAAACACACACTGTTTTCTTATGCTCAGGTTACCAAGCAATCCAGGTCACTCTGAATCAGTGACCTATCCTCTTCATTATTTACCACTCCCCCATATTTTTGTGTGATTATGCAGTCTTCCATTGGTGATTTTGTTTTCTACCAGATTATTGATACAAATGTTAAATAGCATAGGGTAAGAACAATTATCAGAGGATCCCACTAGAAACACACCCGCTCAATGACTGTTCCCTGTTTATAATTGTATTTTGACACCTATCAGTTAGCCAGCTTTTAATCTATTTAATGTGTGCCATGTTAATTTTATATTCTTTATTAGTTTTTTAATCAAAATGTTGTGTGGCATCAAGTCACACTTTACAGAAGTCTAAGTATATTACATCTATGCTATTACTTTGATCAACCAAATGTATAATCTGATCACAAAAATAAACCCATGTTGATTTGCATTAGTTATATTGCCCTCTTTTAATTCTGAGAGTACCATGTAAGATGTTCCATTATCTTGCCAGTGGTTGGTGTCAGACTGCCAGACCTGTAATTACACAGGTCATCCCGTTTACCCATCTTAAATACTGTCACATTAGCTTTCTTCCAGTCTTCTGGAACTGTGTTCCAAGACTTTTGAAAATAACTTTAATGGTGCAGCAATTCCTGAGTCAGCTCTTTTAAAACTCATGGATGCAAATTATCTGGATCTGTTGATTTTTAAAATGTCTTAACATTAGACTCTGCTGTTTAACATTCTCTTGAGATACTAATGGAGAAAGTGTTACCATATGATGAGTCTGCATATCTGCTTTTTCCCCAAATACAGAACAGAAATATTTATAGGGCAAAAGTGTTCATTCTGCATTATTATTATTATTACTTGGAAGGAGTAGATTTTAATCAGTAAATGTGGGTAAACTTAGATTTCACCACGCATACAAAAATATTTTAAAAATTTGTGTTGATTGAAGTTTACAGATAGGCAAAGTAAGCAAAATGCTGCTTGGGAACTTTGATTTAAGGTTATTTACTTTGTGAAGTTGACAATTGGTGTTTAAACGGTTATAAAGCTTTAACTTTTTGAATCTCAAATCTACTGTCATTAAAAAATTGTCTGACTCTCCCCATAATTTCCTGCAACTGAAAAGTTAAATCAATGAAAATAAAAAGCTTTAAACCCATAATTTTGTGCAACTTGTGAAAATTTAAAAAGATAAAAATTGAAAATCTCTTAAAATAAACATCAATATTCATCAAAATAATAAATCTAATTCTGCCAAGTGTAATTATTATTGATAATTCTACCATTTCTATATAGTAATGGACCAAGGTCTATTTAATATATTTAGCATTAATTTCTGACAAAATGGGGTGATTTTGAACAGTCATTATTTTTTCCTAGCTGAATGTGATTTTAAAACAAAATGTTAGTTCGCAGGAGGTTGGCTTAAGGACAAGGGGTCATACCAATTTCCCTTTACCCTACTTTGTTCCTCTGTATTTTTGCCTCCCCTTTCTCGGGATCCCATAGAATTTTACTGTTCCCTAAGAAATTATAATAGTGGCCTGATCCCCAAAGTTTATTTAAGTCAGTGGAAGGATTCCCATTGACTTTAATGGGCTTTGAATCAATGCCTAGGAGCCTTGACTTGGCTTCTAATGTAATTTCTTAAGTATAGTCTTAATTTTAAAAGTGTGAGGCTGAAGAGGGAAGTGACCATCAAAGGAAAACTGCTGTCCAGCTAGAAACCTAGTCCAGCTGCTCTGCTAGACAAAAGGCAGGGGTGCTTTGAAATGAATTTAAAATAGGTTAGGAGCCAATTCAAGACTCCCAATGCAACTTCAAGGGGAGCAATAAAAAGAAAAACCAGAGTCAGGAAGAAAAGGGAGAGAAGAAAGGGGTGAGCAGTAGAAAGTGGATAGGTGGAGGATGGAGGAGGAGGGGGTGAAAGAGAGAGGGGGAGCAGATAACTTGTCCTCTCTTGCCAAAATACATAGGGATTTCTTGTTTTTATCTGGGTGATGAGGTCCCAGCCATGCCCTGCCGGGAGCTAGTGTGGCTGTGACATCACCAACAAGGTCCAGCTGGCCTATCAGAACAGACCAATGTTGAGAGCTACATTCTAATATAAGATAATTTGTGCTTTTCAAATGCATGTGATCTCACTGCTGCCAAGTGACCACCTGATTGTTGGTTTTGTTTTTTTTTCATGGGAGGTGTAACTAGAAATACTCCAGTAATTTCCTTTCATTTAACGTTGGAGTGCAGTTCAGAAAATACATAATGTATGTTTTAGAGAACAGCAGGATTCTGTAGCATGAGTGGTTTCACCTCTAAGGTGTTTCCTTTGGCTTTAAGGAAACCAGTACACATTAGAAGTACAGATGAAAGCATGGAATGAAATGTGAACTTTGAGTAACTTTTTAGTTTTCTGGCAAATAAATTCACATAGGGATGTATCAGATGAAATTTCATATGTGGTCTTCTAAAGCCTGGAAGCTCTGAAAGGCTGTGTACTGACTGCAGAGCAGGCAAGCATATTCAAAGGTAAGGATGATCTCTTGTATGAGGTCAAAAAGGAAGAATAAAAGTGAGGTCTGTGCCGGAGAGCTGGCCAGTGTCAGAGGAAGAAGAGCTCTTGTAATAGGGTGACCAGATGTCCTGATTTTATAGGGACAGTCACGATTTTTGAGTCTTTTTCTTATATAGGCTCCTATTACCCCCCCAACCCCTGTCCTGATTTTTCACACTTGCTATCTGGTCACCCTATCTTGTAATGTTCTTTCAACCTTCCACACACCAAAATGCCCTCTCCTGTATCAGTCCTTTTAATACCCCCCTCCCTTTTGGGCCAGTTGTGTAAGAGTTACTGTAGGGTTAGGGTGGGAATAAACCTGACTGTGGCCTATGAAGAGGGAGGGACAAATTGGGTCCCTGACAAAGGAGTGTCTCATTTAAAATTTTAAAAGCACAACTCTTTAGTGGGTGGGTCCTTTCCGTCCCATGAGTGTTGGACAGAAGCAATTATAGCGCTCCAAGGAGAGCTTTCAGTTGTATTAAGTTTAGGTATTTCAGATTTCTAATCTAGGGTTGAATTTACAGACAAGGAAGTGTTTGGTTCCCAAACTAGGTGGTACTTCATACCTACTCAGCCCTAGATTCAGGTAGGTAGTGTCCTGGATGATAATTGCAAGGTATAGAGCAGGAGTAGGCAACCTATGGCACGCGTGCTGATTTTCAGTGGCACTCACACTGCCCAGGTCCTGGCAACCGGTCCGGGGGGCTCTGCATTTTAATTTAATTTTAAATGAAGCTTCTTAAACATTTTAAAAGCCGTATTTACTTTACATACAACAATAGTTTAGTTATATATTATAGACTTTTAGAAAGAGACCTTCTAAAAACGTTAAAATGTATTACTGGCACGTGAAACCTTAAATTAGAGTGAATAAATGAAGATTTGGCACAGCACTTCTGAAAGGTTGCCGACCCCTGGTATAGAGTAACCATGAAAGTTAGATCTCTTAATACAAGAGATTTAGCCCAATGGGGTCATACACACAACAGATTCTATTCCTATAATTCAAATTGTGTTGTTAGACATAGTTATTTGTTTCTGGAAGGATTCTTTGAAAACCTCAGAATGTTTTAGTTCTTCCCACCCATGAGGTCTTCTAAAGATGTCTAGATGTTCCTTGAAGGTTGTAACCCAGGGGTCGGCAACCTACGGCACGCGTGCCAAAGATGGCACGCGAGCCGATTTTGGGTGGCACGCCACTGCCTGCCAGTCCCAGCCCCACTCAGCGCCCCCCCCGCCCACCGCTCTCCCCTGCGGGGGCAGAAGGCAGAAGCTTGGTTCTGCGGCAGCCAAGCTTCCCCTCCCCCGCTTCTTCCCCCAGCGTGGTGCCTTCCTGTCCCTCCTCCTCCCCCTCCCTCCGGGGGAAGGGGGGCGGAGCCGAGCCGCAGCGTGCTCGCTGCTCCATAGAGGAGACAGAGAAGCGGTAGGGACGGGCCCTTGGTTACATCAAATTCATCTCTTCTCGGCATATAATAAACAAGCTTAAGGCACTGGAGTGGGACTCAGGAGGTCTGGGGTCCCAGCTGCCAGCCCCATGCCAGCTGGCGTCCCGGCCGCAGGCCGCGCTCAACCCGCTGCAGGCCTAGGTGAACAGAACCCCAGGCTGGCAGCTTAAGATCAGCATTTTAATTTAACTTTGAAGCTTCTTAAACATTTTGAAAACCTTGTTTACTTTACATACAACAATAGTTTAGTTATATAATATAGACTTATAGCGAGAGACCGTCTAAAAAACGTTAAAATGTATTACCGGCACGCGAAACCTTAAATTAAAGTGAATAAATGAAGACTCGGCACACCACTTCTGAAAGGTTGCCTACCCCTGTTGTAACCTGTCTCTCTCTCCTTGCTGAAACTCCTGAACTGGAGAGATGCAGACTTTTTTTTTTTTTTTTAATCGAGATTTATTGCACCACCATTAAAATCAGTGATGTGATATGACGACATCCTCATTAAAACAAATGGAGTTTAATTAGCTATCTGTTTTCCTATAGTAACGAAAGAGCTATGACCAGTATCCTATCCCCAGAGAAGTCAGTTTGACTTTTTTTTTGTCCTTTGATTTTATATCAACTTGCTTTAAATGCATCCTTCTGTCTTCTAGGCAGAGTGCAGAGCATATCATCATGTATGTACTATAATTACAGATACTGGTGTTATACTACTGCCGGCCAAGTAGGTTGTATGTAGGGTGGAATGAATGTTCTTTCCACTTTGTAGTTCATTAATTTTTTCTACACCTTGCTGATGGTAAAAACAAAATTACAAACATGGTAAGTGACACATTGGTTCTTTTTCATTTCATTTGAGGTGTTAGATTCTAATCTTCTTTAACAGTTCTTTTAAAAATCACGAAAAAACAAAAAAAGGAAATCCACATGCAATAAAACCATAGGTTTAAATAGCTTTAAGGTTCTAGCAAAAAAAAATTAAGAAAGCTAATACTATAGAAATATCTGGTACTCAATGGCTCTTTAATTTAACTGACAGACATAACAAGATCCATTGGCTGGAAGTTGAAATCAGCAAAGTTCAAACTCAAAATAAGATGCAATTTAACCTTTTGGAACAGATTGCCAAGGGATGTGGTAAATTTTCAGTGGCTTGGAGTCTTTGAATCAAGATCGCATGGCTTTCTAAAAGAGATGTTTTAGTTCAACCACAAGCTGTTGGGCTAGATATGGGAATTGCTGGCTGAAAGTCTATGGCCTGTGGCAGATTAGGTGATTATAATGGTCTCCTCTGTCCTTAAAGTCTATGCAATTCACAGTTAAGTCAGGAGAAACTATTCAAAAGATCACCCCTTTAAACTGACCAGATTTAACCTGGTTAAAACTGGCTGGAAAGCCTGTCCTCATTTAAATCAATGGCAGTTTTACTATTGGCTTCAGTGGGGCCAAGATTTCAGCCTAGGTAATTAGAGTTTTGTGGATTTCTGTCAGAATCATTACACTAGTTCCCCCCTTGTGCGCCACCCCCACCTCCCCGTGGATATAATATGGGTTTGAATTTAGGAATTTTTAAGGCAACTCTACTTATGCCACTAGACTAGTTCAGTATAATCCGCATTAAAATCCCCTCTAAAGTAATGAAGGCAAATGTTTTGCAGGACCCAATTACTGCAGTCGTTCTTCCATTGCTCCACCAAAGTGGTTATAACGCAGTTGGTTCTTAATGTTTTTGTGATTGAACCACATTTTGATTGTATATCAGCATTTTACAGTTGAGAAATATAGTTAAAATTGTGTTACCCATAGCAGGGGACTACCATGTTGTAACAAAGGCCCTGAAATGATCATTTTTTCTAGTGTTTTATAGTGTAGAAAAGACTGAAGATTTATCTCAATTTTGGGAGTTATTTGTTCTGTATTTAAAATGTCTGTTTCTAAAGAGAGGAGAGCATTGTCAAGGTACTTGAAAGATTAAATCAAACCCCAAGGGAAGTAGAAAAAATGGGTGGGGGGTTCTTTAACAAGCACATAGAAACAAACTGAACCTCAAACAGGTTACAGGGTCTAAATGAGTCTGTACAAATATTTATCTAATTATGTGCTGAAGATGAAAAGTTCTTTAAGGGCTAAATATTATTGAGACGAGGTAATTTTTAATGAGACAAAAAAAATGGAATCCCTACAAAAAGTAGTTTGCCAAACAATCTTTTCAGCTACGGAACAATTTGCAGTTGTTAAGGTAGTTAATTGATCTCTGTATGTAAAGACCAGAGCATGCATGTCAGCTACTTTGATTAGCATTGTACTTGGATGCATTCTTTACCCACCAAATATATCTCAGCATAATGTATTACTTTATTTATTCAGTGCTTTATTTATACCATGTCTGTGGTGCTTTACAAACGTTAGCTTCCGAAGGATGATACATTCTTGCAATGAGCTCTGTGTGGGTGGACCCTTTGCATGTGTGAATCTTTTTGCAGGTTCAGGTTTAAATAGGACAGAAATTAGCCCTTGATGCTGATACACAAGAATAACATGACATGTGAGTAGTACCATTGAACTTGTGGGTGTAAAATTTTTAACGTTATATAAGCATTTCTAGAATCGGGGGGCCTGACGTAATTTTTGTGGGGAAGGGCCATGTCTAATGTACATTGCCTAGTACAATGGGGGTAGACCTCATGTTTGAGGACTCTATGTACTACCATAATGCAAACTATAAATAATAAAAATACATCGTTGGGGGAGAGAAGAGAAAGGGATAGTGAAGTGGGATCACCGATCAAAGGGAAAGGAAGAAATGAGTTCAGGAGAGGATATTTGTTGCTCTCCTTTGACTTGTCTTGCTTCATCGATCAATTAGAATTCTTTAATGGTGTCAACAAGCATGTGGACAAGGGTGATGCAGTAGATATAGTATATTGGACTTTCAGAGAGCCTTTGACAGCGTCCCTCATCAAAGGCTGTTAAGCAGTGTACGCAGTCATGGGATAAGAGGGAAAGTCCTCTCATGGATCAATAGCTGGTTAAAAGATAGGAAACAAAGGTTAGGTGTAAATAGTCCGTTTTCAAAATGGAGAGAGGTAAGTCGCGGAATCCCTCGAGGATCTGTATGGGACCAGTACTGTTCAACATATTCATAAATGACCTGGAAAAAGAAGTGTAAACAATGAGGTGGCAAAGTTTGCGGATGATACAAAATTACTTAAGATAGTTGAGTCAAAATCTGACTGTGAAGAGTTACGAAGGGATCACACAAAACTAAGTGATTAGGCAACAAAATAGCAGATGAAATTCAATGTTGACAGATGCAAAGTAATGCATATTGGAAAACATAATCCCAACTGTACATACAAAATGATGGAGTCTAAATGAGCTGTCACTGCACAAGAAAGATCTTGGAGTCGTCACGGATAGTTCTGTAAAAACATCTGCTCGGTGTGTAGCAGCAGTCAAAAAAGCTAACAATATGTTAGGAACCATTAGGAAAGGGACAGATAAGACAGAAAATATTATAATGCAACTATATAAATTCATGGTGCACCCACACTTGAATACTGCGTACAGTTCTGGTCACCCCATTGCAAAAAAGATACGTTCGAATTGGAAGAAATACAGAGAAGGGCAATAAAAATGATTAGTGGTATGGAACAGCTTCTACATGAGGAGAGATGAAAAAGACTGGGATACTAAACCTGGAACAGAAAACTAAGGGGGATATGATAAAGGTCTGTAAAATCGTAAATGGGGACGTGTTATTTACCCCTTCACATAACACAAGAACAAGGGGCCACCTAATGAAATTAATAGACAGCAGATTTAAAACAAACAACGCAGTGCACAGTCAAGCTGTGGAACTCATTGCCAGGGGATGTTGTGAAGGCCAAAAATATAAGTGGGTTAAAAAAGAATGGAATATGTTCATGGAGGATAGGGCCATCAATAGCTATTAGCCAAGATGGTCAGGGATGCAACCCCATGCTCTGTGTCCCTAAACCTTCAACTGCCAAAGCTGGGACTGGACAATTGGGAATGGATCACTTGATAATTGTCCTGTTCTGTTCATTCCCTCTGAAGCGTCTGGCACTAGCCAGTGCAGAAGACAGGATACTGGGATAGACGGACCATTGGTCTGACCCAATATGGCTGTTCTTATGTTCTGACTGTGAAGAGAATTATAACTCTCTCCTGAAATTCCCTGATAAACAGGGACAATAGAAATTGACAAAGATGGAAAATCCACAAATTCTAAGGATTGAGGTCTTTCCTGACACTTTGGTATATTTCTTCTGTGGAGGAGATGTTATATGTCTGATCATGTCAGAGCACAGTTGTCTGACATGTAGACGCATCTGTGTTCTAACACTTGCTTTTTTCTGTAAAGTGGACAGGACAGCATGCTTATGTTTGTGTTATCCCATCCACACTACTGACAAAATGTTGGAACCCAGACGCAGCTAACTATGCACTGACTCAGTTAGACTTGTAGACCTCTAAAAACAATTTTAGGGAATCATTACTAATCATTCCACAGAAACACTGATTAACTGGAATGTGCCCATGACCCTTGAATCAGAGCACAACCAAAATTACAAATAGCGCAATCAGTCTGAAAGACTGCAGTCTGCCTCTTGCTTTGTCACACCAAGAGAGAACATGACAAATGTGTGTTTTGTTTTTATCACTTGCCATCTTGAGGTGGGTTATTGTAGGAAAACCTAATCTGAAGAGATTTTAACCACCCTCAGAAAAAAATAATCTGCCAAGAGACTCGGATCCCCTGCACTTGCAAATTTCAACTTAAGCACAATCATCTCCAGTGTCCTTGAAGCTTAATTGGCATAGTGAGAGGTGATCTGAGAATTTTGGGGTACAGTCACTAAGGGCTGTGAAGATCACGGTTTTAAATTGGATCAAGTATTGGACTGAGAGCCAGTACGGAGAGCCCTGGGCTAGGGTGATGTATTCTCATAGTCATTATGTAAGAAGAGGGGCTGCCTGGTGTACCCTCTGGAGCTTTCACTTTCCACCCGAGGTTCAGCATGTTACAGTAGTTGAGTTTAGAGGTGACAAACACACATCACCTTGGCTTGGTCTGTGGCTGATAAGAGGAGTAACCTCTTGGACAGCCGAAGAGTGTAAAAGGAATTTATGGTTACTGATGTCATTTGCCTGCCCAGGAGTGCAGAAGGAGCTCAAAACATATGCCCTAATGTTTGTGTTAATATTAAGTAAATTGGAATGGATTACATGGTCAACGGGTGCAGATAATTTAAAATAGGGGAAACATTGCGAAGGCATGGGAAATGTGACTATTTTTGAAGTAACACAGAAGTAAGTGGGAATTCTACCTTAAAGGAAATGCATGTGCTTTGAAGTTGGAAAAACATTTATGCGAAGTTCAGTATTCTTAAATGTAACCTCCCCTGTAAGTAGGATTAGCTTACTTGCGCCACTCTGCTGGTATTACTGAATGAAAGAACAGTAGACCAGGAAAGCTAAAATAATCTCTTTAAGAAGGATGATGATGACATGCTAATGCTAAAGTTAAATTTAAGACTATTATTCCTTGCCTTTCTAGCTTTCCTGCTTTTGTGAGAGTGACAACTGTAATATATATTTAAAATTCTTGCACTACAGAAGAGAAAAGAGTTTTGGCTTTTCTGTTTTGTATGTTTAAATCACACGAATGTTGATACTTTATAGGTTATGTGTGTAAAAGGGTGTTTTCAGTTTTATTTAAGGTCAAGTGCTTTGCTTGTATTGTTCTAAGTCATAATTTGGTCCCGTTAAATAGCTAAGTGGAGAGAGTGTACCATTTTAAAATCATTTTTATCTGAATGTGTGACTTAGAATCTTAGAATCATAGAATATCAGGGTTGGAAGGGACCTCAGGAGGTCATCTAGTCCAACCCCCTGCTCAAAGCAGGACCAAGTCCCAACTATATTCTATAATAAAATATTAGAACTGTAACACCTTCATTTTGAAATATGCTGTTGTTATAAATAATTCAAGAAAACTCCTTATTTTCTGTATGACATAGTTTAAAAAGTAGCTATTGTATTGCCTCATCTAGAAAAGAGTGGATAGACATGTTCAGTGTTACAATATAAGAATGTCAAAAAGCATCTGTCTAGAATTTTACAGATTCATGCTATGTGTGTATTTTCTGAATTGTCTGGTGGCTGAATATCTTAAAATGAATGGTTTAAAGGCTATAAAAAGGGCACAGAGGCCATTTAATTTGAATAAAGAGTAGACAAGTATTAGGAATTTGCCAGAACAGTGATCTATAGGCTTTCATTTATAATTTGCTTCCTGCTGCAAATATTTTCACAAATGTATTCAAGAATATAAGATATATAAGAATATATTGAATAACTAGTTTTATTTTCCTATGCCAACGTGTGCTGAAGTACTGTGGAGGCAAACATATGAACACCTTAAAATTGTGTAAGGATTGTAATTTTTAAGGTAAAACTCCCCTGGTAGCCCAGGAACCATGAGTGTGAATTTTGTGCCTAAACTACACCATCCTGTCAGCTTCTTGCTTCCAACCTTTCTCATCATCATAAAAATCCTTTTGTTTTCGTATGAAAAACAGATTTTGCTCTTTCAAGAACCACCTATAATAGTCCTTTAGATTAAAAACCCCTCTCATGTTGTGCAATGACAGTCAACTGCAAAGGGATGATGCAAAAATGAAGCATCCTGTTATTGGAAGTGATTTCACCAAGCAAATTCTAAGGCATCTGATGAGGAAGGGAACTTGGGTCCTAGGGTTTAATTAACTCTGAAACCAAATTTCGTGAGACCTTTCCATCGTGCATGTTCTGTTTTATCTTTTCTAGTCTAAAGGTATAGTGTTGCGCCAATAGGTGGCGGCATTGGAGTAGCTAAATGTAAGTCTAGTGACATTGTTATTGAATTCCAACATCAGCTATATCCGATCGTTTCTACCCAGGCTAAACTTTGCATATGTAGTTTTTCTGCAGGCAAAAATCAGCCTGTGCATCTTGTAAGCGAATCATCTTACATGTTGGAAGGGTTTAAATTGGGCACTGGATCGTTTTGTTTCTGCGCTGCTGTTGCCACCCAAATTCTCCGACTCTGCAGATTGCACTGAGAGATCTGCTAAATGCTCATGCGGTTCCTTGCAAATCGTAGCATTTTAACGGGGGAGAATGGGTCTCCTGGCCAGGGGTCTCCTGATTAGGGGTAACTGGATTTTGGTGATGGTTCACTGCTACTGAAGTGATGCAAAGGAGCCGTTCTGGCGGTGGGAGGTTCCGAATGACCGGCCAGCCAATAGGCACTGACTCTCTTGCATATATTATGCAATAGGACTGGAACCTCAGGTTTTCTGCTGAGTATAGAAGAGCTGACCTCGGAGATTTCTTTGCGCAGCCCTGGGATCAGCATCTTCCAGGATCATACCGCCACAAACTGGTGTTTTTTCAAAATTATATCTATCCAGCCAGCCTCCTACCATTCCCCCGTGGTGGAGATTTAACTAAGATTAATGTAGAACAACAGAGAATCTCTGCATTGTTATTTTTTTCTTTGGGGGGGGGGGGGAGTGTTTCTGGCTGGAATTGCATGAATGCCCAATGTTGTAGAACAGTGGCAATGGATCTAGGAGTTTATCAACTAAGACATTTTTCAATTTCATTCTTGTCATCCTTGCTGGGCACCGACAATTCTTCTTTGAGACTCGACAGTAGGTAAATAACTCTGGTATAAAATGTGCTTTTTTTCCTTGCTGGAATATTTGCAGTAATGCAGGTGAATGCCAGGGGGCTGATTCCTTTGTCCATCGGACTGGGCAGCACTGGGAAGCTGCAGTGGCACGGGCGGTGTGTTTTACATTTATCTTGTGAGAGACTGAATCTCCGGGACACGGATCGCTTTTACCGCATTATGTAATTAAGCTCCATCTTTGTGGGTTATTAGGGAAAATGTCCGGATCTTTGATCCTGCTGTAGCGGGCGGTTTGAGGTGGCTTTACAGGTTGGTTTCTCTGCATTGAAGCATCCCGATGACATAAACAGCTGTATTAAGTCAGTGCGGGATATATTTCTCAGCAAGCTAGTTATCAGTATTCAACACTCTTGTCTTGTAAATAATTCAGCTGCTGATATATCTTTTTTCCTCTTTTCAGCTCCTCGGGTGCAAGTGTGGTAGCTATTGACAACAAAATCGAGCAAGCGATGGTATGTACCGATTGTTTAATACAAATACAATTAATGTTTAAAGCGCGAGTTGTGAATAGAAGTAAGTGTTCACAATATCAAGGTTCTCTGAGTAACGTTTAACCGATGCACGGGCGTGTTTTTTTAATAGTGAAGCTGCTGGGTTTTTTTTAAATACACTGATGATCAAAGGCTTCCAAATGCGAGGAATGCATACGTTTCCCTATAGATGCCTTAACTGGCTATGACGGCATCGCATTCAGAGTTCTGCCTTTTTAAAAATGATCGATCCTGACTCCGGAGGCGGGGGGGGGGTTGAGATGAAATAATATTTCCACTCCATTTTTTTTTTCAAAATCCCCCAACCATCCCAGCTGGATTATCCCTGGAAAATGGGACCAGCCACAGTGTGCTGATGGATCCAATAGGGGCATCCTAAGATGCTTTAATTCCCATGCTTGCTGGCAATGGAAGGTAACGTGCCTTGGAGCTGGGATCTTGTACACTGGGGTTGCTGCCCTGAAGTGCAGTGGAAATCATGGGCTCTGTTGCGCGATGGGGGAGAAGCCGGTAAAAAAAAATCCTCCTCCAAAAAAACACACAACAACAACAACCCACAAACCCTGTGTCTGCCTAATTTTTCCTGTTTTTTGATTTCCGCCTTGGCTGCTCTTTGTTATTGGAGCGGTGCCTGTAGCTGTTCTCACGGGATTCTCTGCCTACTGTTGCTAGGCAAACTCCGAACCTTTAACTCCCGGCTATAAATAACTCGGCAGCTCATTGGCTGAGGCGCGTGGGGGTGGTCGGCCCGGGTCTCTCTGACGTCACTCTCGGTCACGAAACACTGGAGGGAGGGAAATGCGGCAACCTGCACTGTAAGAACTAGCTGCAGCCAGATCCGCGGAGGCTGGGCACGGAGGGGGGGGCGGGGAGCAGTTGTTGCAGGGGAGGAGGTTCCTGCTTTTACAAACACACGGCGCCGGCCGGGCCTAGAGAGCAGAGCGGGGCTGGTGCCTGGATCCGCAGCTCTCATCAGTGAAACCCCACTGATCCCAGCCCTCCTCCGAGGCACGTCCGTGAAGAAGTGCCGGCTGGGGGGGGTGGATTATTGGAAGTGGAAGACAACAGCACGCGGCGGGGAATTTAGCGGCTCGGGCTGGCTTCCTATAGAAACAACCCCCCTCCCCCTTCCAGCCTGAATCAATTCGATGGTATTTTTCTATTCAGATCAATTAATAGGTGAGCCGGCCGGGGAGGGTGAGCCAATAGACAGAGTAGTGGCCAGGCTGTTGGTCAGGTTTGTAATGAGACTGGCCTACTTGGACGTGTGTATTCTGGGTGCACAGGGAATGCAGGCTCTGGCTCTGCATGTTAATCTCCAAAACGCTTTGCAAGCACTAGTAAATGGAGGGGAGATTTCTCGTACCCATCTACCCGTGCTTTGCTGTCTCAAAGCTGGATCCACATCTGCTGCTTGCCTTAGTTGGGTTAGATTATTGTTTCTCTGGCTCAGCAGAGTTGCATCCCTGTCCGAAGGTTGGACCTCTTGCCTGATTTGTGCGCTCTTTTGTGTTTCAGGATCTGGTGAAGAGCCATTTGATGTATGCTGTGAGGGAGGAAGTGGAGGTCCTCAAAGAGCAAATCAAAGAGCTGATTGAGAAGAACTCCCAGCTGGAGCAGGAAAACACTCTGCTGAAAACACTGGCCAGCCCAGAGCAGCTCGCCCAGTTCCAAGCACAGCTGCAGACTGGTTCTCCACCTTCTTCCCAGACACAAGGGACAACACAACAGCCTGCCCAGCCGGCATCACAGGGCTCAGGACCTTCAGCATAGTCTCCAATGTCCTGGCCTTTGTGGCCAGTATGCTCTGGACTACCCAGAGAAAAGAGGACAAGTGGAAATCTGCCACAGCCACCCCCTCATCCATTTCATTGCACGCTGCAGTCCAGACTCAAGGACTCTGTACACTGCACACACCATCACAAGAAATTTTTTTTTCAGTATTAAGCACTCATCTGTCCTTTCTTTTTGGCTAAAGGAGTTCTTATTTTTAGATTGGTGAATTAAAAAAAACCCACCAAAAAACACTATTTTCCAGAGAATTAGCACAAATGCACTGGGGACTTGAACAGCTTCTGCAAATGGCTAAGAAATGGAGTTGCATGCTTGATTTTTGTTTTAAATCTTCCATCCATCCACTGCTGTTACTAATGCAGGCATGAAAAAATGAAGAAATAGACTGGAGTAAAAGTGATGGATCAATACCCCCCCATCCAATTGGGATCCAGAGTAAAGACTGATGCATAGGATCTAAGGGGGAAAGGTAAATTCAGTGTTCAACACTAAACTGTCACCTGAAACCTTAAGTGCAAATATGTTTGCGCTGTTTTTTGAAGCCGTGGACAGGTGCATAAAGCTGTATTAGAGAGAGAAGGTAGGTGACAGAGTTGGGATGTAGGATAATTACAATGAAGGTTATTTGTCTAATGTATATTTGTGTATTTAGTGTAATTACTTTGTAAAATAGAAAACTGTAACTACTATTTAGGTTGTACAGATTGAAATTTAGTTGTTTCATTGGCTGATCTGATGAAGTTTGGATAGTTGTTTTTTTTAAATGCTACATAAATAAGAATACACCTACGCAGCTGATCAGAATTTGGCAGATTTATGCTGTTTGTGTAATTTCTGAATTTCCCTGGCTGCTGAATATTTGAAGTAAATCTTTGTTCACTGTAGTTTGGTTTAAGACAGGAAAAAACACTTGAAAAATTATCAATTCCTGCTAGCGCAAGAATAAAACACAAGGAGTTTCCCAGTATGGATTTTTGCATATGCTCTGTATAGTAGTATGCATATGTTTTTGTGCATGTTATCTAAACAGTTGTAACACGTCAATGTATTTAACTGTTGCACTTGTCAACCTTCAATAAAGCATAAGATGTTGATAAATAACGACTTCTATATTGTAAGGTTAACCATAATAATTTTGACAAACTTCAGTGCAACCTTCCAATGTAACCTGATTAAGTTGTTTTTGGACAAAGATTTCTGTACTAAATTCTGTTTGTGGTTTTTAAAAACTTTATAATATCAGTTTTTAAAAGTGAAAATTAAAAATATAGTTGCCATATAAACTGACTTTAAAGAGGTGGGGAAAATACTATTTTTTGGGTGGGGGAGAGGGAATCCTAAAATGAAGTGTGTAAAGGAGGGGGCCTGAGTATCAGACAAATGCTCCCTCTTTTGGTCCAATCCTGTGAGATGCTGACCAGCTCTTAGGAAGTGCTGGGTGCCTTCTGCTCCCTCTATAGTAATTAGTGCAATAGTATGGACATCTGTCCCTTGAACAGCAATGAACCTGTAAACCTCAGACAACAATGGTTCCTTAGCAACAAACTGCACCTCCTCATGTGGAACTAGGCATTCCCCTGCTAGGCAGCAGCTCAGAACCATCCAAGTCCATGTGGTAAATCAAGTAGCTACTGTAGCTTCCTGAATTCATCACTCTTAACTCTATGTACTATCTAGAGCTTTGAGTGATTTAGAATGTGCTGTAAAGTGGGTGTCCAAGAATTCCTCACTCTCTAATCCTCATCACCAGAGTGGGAAGTGAACTGGTTTCTATTTGTGAAATGGGATGGTGCAAACTTGGAACAAAGCATCAATTCAGCCTTGTAAAATTGTCATGAAAAATTATCCGCCCAGACACAAAATCTACTTGCTCACTGTTCAGCACTACTGTTGATTAATAAAATGATGTAAACTTGGAAATCAGGCCAGTGTTACAAAATGCATATACTAGATGATGATGCCTGGAATTGGGAGATGCTGAAGAATTTGCTACTCCATAATCAGAGTGCAATTTACTAGTTAGGACCATAATGAACTAAGGAAGGAAGTCCTACATATTTACAGTTTTCAGCCAAGAATTAAAGATAAAGTGGTCAAGTCTTTAATAGTAGAATATTTAAATTCGTGTTATAAGGTCATCACTTTAAGTTAGATGCGCTAAAAATTTGGATCCAATAACTAATATACAACTCCTCTTAAAAGATTGGTGGAAAGCTTTTCTCCTTTCAGGATCTTGTTTTTGTTTCTTTTGTAACTACTGATATGAACACCATAATATACACACACATATTTTATGGTCTTCATATCAGTAGTTGCAGAAGAAACACAAAACCAAGATATCCATAGAATCAGGAGTGGCATTTCTTACAGTGCTTTAGATTTTAGTGAGCAAGCAACTGCAGCAGGGGAAAGTATAACACGAAGGCCTGGTTACAGAAAGAACAGTTTTGTCCTAGAATGTTGATTCATAATTGAATTCTTACACATTTAGGGCCTGATCCTGCAAAGACTTAGGTATGTGTTCAACTTTACACACTGAGTAATCCCATTGACTTCCATGAGATTGATCAGTGTGGTAAACTAAGCACATCAATAAATCTTTTGCAGGGTCAGGGCCTTGATTTGTAGTTTGATTCCGGGATCTCAATTTTTTTATTGAATGTATACTTTAAAAAAAAACAAAAAACCTCTCTATAATGAGGTGGGCTCATTTGAACAATGTACGTTTTAAAAATACAGACTAAATTGAAGAAAATTCAAAAGTAGAAATAACTAATTTCAGTTGATTTATCAGGGTTCTAATAAAATAAATGCTGATTTTAGTGATTTTTAAAAACTTACCTGATAGTGTCCCATTGTTTTTCTCCCAATTTTAGTGCTCTCCAGAACAGCCAGGTCAGGACATATGTCTAATTTTAATATATGATTTCCGCATATTTGACTTGTTTAAAGATATTCCACTTCTGTGCAAACTTGAGTATGTTGAGACCATGTGTGAACATTAGATTTATACCTTTTACCTATGTTAGTGAACAACCAAACCATATTTTCGGTTTAGGATTTTAGACTGTGCCCAGTAGCATAGTGCCTAAAAGAAGACTGAAGATTTTAGTTTAAGGAGAGGACTCCAGAATTTATTTGGCATAATGTACAGTTGAACATTAGAACAAATGAAGGTTTGGACTTGCTTGTCTGTGAAGAACTGTTTTTCAACACTGCAGTCTATCTTTTTGAATCCTCTTATTAGGTATTAGAACTGGCTGGAGAAACTTTGATAAAACCATATTCCATGGGAATGTGTTGTTCCATCAAAATCAAACTGCTTCTGGAAATCACTGAGAGAGTCACCAGAATTTCATTTAGGAAGAAAAATGGAAAAAAGTTCCAGCAATGTAGAAAGGGCCTGTTTTGACTTTTTTTTTGTGATGAAACATTCCAATTTTTTGTTTTGAAACAACTGTTTTGAATTTCAGAGAGGTATGTTAGTCTGGATCTGTAAAAAGCAACAAAGAGTCCTGTGGCACCTTATAGACTAACTAACAAATGTATTGGAGCATAAGCTTTTGTGGGTGAATACGACTGCGTCTGACAAGTGGGTATTCACCCACGAAAGCTTATGCTCCAATACATTTGTTAGTCTATAAGGTGCCACAGGACTCTTTGTTGCTGTTTATATTAGATACCGTACTGCAAAATAGAAGTCAAGATCAAGATAAATATTTTCAAACCACTCAAAACAGTTTTTGTTTGTTTAAAATTTTCCTGTGCGGATAACTGAAATTTCCAGTTTTTGCTCCTCCGAGCTAAGCCAGATTTTGAGATCTCAAAATCCTTAATGAAATAGAATTTCCATCCTCTGTATAGCTTTTAGTTATGAAATCCTTGTCTACACAGTGCTGCAGTCAGGTCTACAGGGGTGTGGACTGTGGAGTGCTTTAGCTGTCCTGTATAGACCCTGCTGGTGCAAACTAAAAGGTAGCTAGGTTGCGTCAACAGCGTCCTGTTTGAAACAGGGCTACAATGCTAACTTGGTACCTTTTAGTTCACGCCAGCAGGATCTTCATGGGTCAGTTAGAGTGCAACACGTTAGCGCACTCTATAGTTCATATCCCAGTAGTCCAGGCTTTGGCATCATGTAGATAAGCCCTCAGTTTGTCATTTTACCTTCCCACTGGAATTTAATTGCTGTTTAAAATAAAGCAAATATGCAGAGTGATGAGGTGTGGTGGTATAGATAGAAAAATTATTAGTCATATAGACAAGTAACTTCATATCATATTCCCCTCCCCCTTTTTTTTTCCCTTGTAAATGTCTACATGCTTTTAAAGCAAGGACAAGTTCATATGTTCTCATATGTGCCACCATTCTGGGTGCATTATAAATACCTAGATAGAAGTTATACTTACCTAACATGGTATTTAAAGATTACACAATCTGTACCTGAACATATCTTCTAAACAACGGTGGAAGGCATTGCAATAACTTGTATACGAGTGCCTCTCCTTAATTCTATATGGAGTAATTGTATAGCCTGAAAGGCAACCCTGTATGCCTCGGGGGGGAAAAATGGCTAGTGAAGTTGTAAATGGCTACTAGGGAAGTTCATTGTGGAAATCATTTATGCCCATAGTAAACAAATTCATATGTATACAAAGGGAATTACATACCCCTCCTCCTTTATAAAGGGAAAATAGGAGTGTGCAAAGCTAGCTGAGGATGGTGAGGATAAATTATTTTACTTTTAACACTTTCCAAAATTCTAGTTAGTACTTTTTCATATTTTTAAAAAAACTGGTTACATTTTATCAGCAGCTAGTTGACTTCCAAATAATAATGGTAAAAAAAAAAAAGAATGTTCTTAGAATTCTATATTTTACCACATTCTCTCTGAATACATTCTGGTAGAACGGACTTTTAGCAACTTGTAAATCTAAGGCCTTCTCTATCTTGAAAATTAACCCAACTCATCCCTGGCAGCCAGTAATGAGCATAGCTGCACTGATGCAAACTCCTGACATAAACAAGGAAAGTCATGATGTGCATTGGGGGACCTTGCCCTTGTTTGCCTAGGGCAAGTTGCTGTTTTCTCTGTGCTAAAGGAGGGAGTTTGAAAGCATTCGGCATTGGCCCAATCCTCTTCCCATAGAAATCAATGGGACATTTTACCCTTGACTTCAAAAAGTGCAGAGTGAGGTCAGCACTGGGTGCTTTTGAAAATCCCACCCTAGAGCGTTTGCATCATTTGCTGGTCAGCGTCTGCTGGAGTAGGGTCTAATTCCTGTCAGAGGGGAGGTTAAAATCAACAATGACGATAAAAACAACACTGCCAATAAGCACATTTCCTTACAATGTAAATACCTAGAAAAAGGGAAAGCAAAAGTCAACAAAGAGTCGCTTGGCTACAGTGAAGCAGAATTTCCCCAATTGTTGCATTGCATTGAAAGGGATATGGTGCAGTCCCACTGCCTTCTCTGAGTTTTGTGGGGAAGGGGGGGAGAGACGTTGTGGATGGCCCTAGTTACACTGCAGCTTTTCCAAACCGATCTTGACAATGCTACACTTGGGCTGGCCACTGAAGGTAGGTCAAAATAGGCTTTTTTAGTAGTTTTAAACTGTTCTTGAGCCTAGGCTGGTAATGCGCAAGTAAGCAGGCCAATTTGCATTCTCTAGTTGTTGTGTGTTGAGCATCTCATTATAAATCTCTGTTGTCCTGCTCCGGCTCTGAAACCTGGCGTGGTGGGTGGGTCTCAGGCCCTGAGCTTCAGCCTAAGTGGGAATGCCTACACTGCTATTTTTAGAGCCATCGAATGAGCCCCACAAGCCTGAGGCTGTTGAGACACTCTGCCATGTTTTGGTTTGGTTCAGGATTTTTCAGTGTAGATGAACCCATTAATACCCGGCTTTACAATGCAGACATACCCTTGATGTCTTCACAAACTCCTGTTCTTAAATTTAATCTCCTTCAGCACACTCACTGTGGATCCCATAGTAAACAAGGTTTATTCTCCCTCCCGTTAGGCAAACTTGTTTTTCCTCAGTGATAAAACTTTCTGCTGGTGCTCTGATTGCAGCTCAACCACTCAACATCCATCAGAAAGGACAGCTGCAATTTGATCAGATGTGTTATCAAACTTTAAGATCTCAACATGTTTTCTAACTTTGGCAAGACTTTTATGAAGCAAAATCAGTCCCTGCAAGAATTCTGTCCTCTGCATCAAGGGTTTGCCCCAATTACAGTCTTTGGTGGCCAGCATCCAGTATAGCTGCACCAGTGTAGTCTTCTAGTACAGAAAATGAAAGATGAAACTTGGATCAGTGCAACTTATTCCTGCTTGAAACATGGGTGAAGTCCTCCAGTGCAAGTCACAGCTTTCCTTGCTCTGGGTTTGCCTTTGTGCAGTTGCTGCAGTGGCTGGCTGCTAGTGGCTGAAATTAGGACACATCCCAATGTAAAATCAAGGCTTTTGTCTTGTGGGGCAGAAATGGACGAGCTACAAAAAATTGCTATCTAGGAATGTGGTTTGCTGTACTGCCTCAGAGTATTGGGCCATCACGTCCAGAATCCTCATACTTCAGAAGAAGACAGTGCACGTCCTGACTCTTAATGGCAGTAAGTAATTTGACCTTTCTTCTTTCTGCGTATTGATATGAATGTAGACATTGACGCAGTGATATAATGGTGGTGCAGCAGCAAAGATTTGTTTGTGTTAACTTTTTGCAATCTCCTAACTGGTAGCAGAAGAGGCTGCACTGATGGCACTAGAGACTGGAGTTGCCTGTTTATCCAAATTGCACATCAGTGACTGTACAAGCGCTCCTCACACTGTCCCACCAATGTGCCTCCACCATCACTTGCAGGAACAACTTCTGGAAACGAGAGGGCTTGTCCCGTTTTCCTGCTCAGGCAATTGTTAGTCTGCTTGCTCAGGCTGCCAGCAAGGATTACATTCTCAACTGTGGTGGTCTTGTGATATGGCAGCAACCCTAGGAACTGGACTAAGCCACCAAACTCTTTTCAGATCAGCATCAGACGGTAACGGACAATAACTACCTTCCTAAACCACATAGAAACTCGTGACGTCGCAGTAAAAGACTTTCCATTACCAGTCCCTTGCACCATCCGGACCCAAGACATACCAAAGACTTGTGTATAACGTTCTTAACTGACTTAAAGTTCTTTATTTAAAGTTCAGTCTGAACCATTCTTTTAGAGCTGGCTATAGAAGCTCACCCAACCAAATGAAAGCTACTGGAGGGGAGGTTTAAAAAACCAAACAAACCAGAGTCTATAAACAAAAGCAAAAGAAAGCAAGAGACTATATTTAAAGTGAGTTCAGTTTGTAGCATAGTCAGATGTCTCCTGCTCCCAGGCAGCCATGTTCAGAATTGCTAAAGAAAGGCAGCACTCTCCTAGCTGCCATGTATATGTACCCTTGAGGAATAGTTCTAAAGCTGGGTGTTAGCTACATATTGGGGGTGCAGCACATCTGTCTCCCCCACTGGTCTCGCATCTACTGTACACTGAATGAGAGAGATGATGGGACTAAGTCCTGAGAGAGAGTCCCTGGGAGGGCTCTTAGTAAGGAGCAGCAGCTGTCCTTCAAACTCTGAGCTCTATGTGAGAGAAAAGAGTGATGCTAGTGTAACCCACGGCTCAATGTGTGTTATGCATCCCTCCCTCTGCCTGATCCACAAAGGATATGCGACTGTTACAGTCTCCACCTGTAGAGCCTGGCACTTTAGTTTAAGCTGTCTAGACTGAAATGTTCAGTTCTGGAGGTTCTCTAGTTCAATTCCTAGTATGTGTTAGCTAGCATGTGGCTTGTTGCACCAGTGTATTATTTACTTACGTCGTACCATAGATGCACATGGCCTTTACAAGGCATGGAATAATTTCAGTATTTCCAATGTCTGTATGTAGAGATGCTGAGGTGCTGACAGTCTTCATTAAGATGAAAATGAGGTAGGCGCTGACCACGCAGGGAAGCCTAAGAGGAGGAAAGGATGCAGCAGAGGACAATACAATAACATGGTCTCTGGAGAGGCAAATGCAATGTTGAGAGAGTATCAAAGCAGTGGTGAATGTTTACAATATATTGTATTTGTTGCTTTTTTCACTGTGTGAAAGACTGTAGTTTAGAATTCTCCTGGAAGATGTAAGATTGGAAAACAGACATGGAGGGAAAAGAGGTGGCATGGTCCACAGGGCCAGGAAGGGGATTCTAGGCATATGGGCCAGCAGTAAAGCAGGCACAGAGTTGGGCGTGGGAAAAGGACATGAAGGGGTTGTAGTAAAGTGGCCATTATAGGGTTAACTGGTTTATCCAGAGTAGTATGGGATGGAGCAATGCTCCACCCCAAGTTCCTTCCTGTTCTGTAAGTGTGAGTTTTCCCTCCAGTCTGTGGTGCAGATCATGCAGCTGAATAAAGCGCCAAGTTCCCAGCCAGCTTTTCTGGGGGTAGAGCGTTTGTTTTAGTTCAACTGAGTGGTCCCTTTACAAAAGGGGTCATCCACACAGGCAGCTTGCTCTAAGCAAACCCCTCCAGCGTCCACTCCAGCTCATTCCTGTGCTGCAGCAGAACCTCATGAGCAACAGCATGTGAATGCTACCAGGAGGAGTAACAGTGCCAGCCTGGTTGACCTCTGTCTGTAACCTTGAGAAGTTAGTTTGTATGAGATCTAGGGCTGAAGTGGATTGAGGGAGGGTCTCCTGTCCTTTAGTCCTGTTGAATACCCTTTACAATGAGTGGCAACAGCTCTTTGCTAGATGAGCAGGTTAGCTGGCTGTTTCTGATTTTTAAAAAAGAATTGGCTTAAACCTGACTAAAGCCTCTCCGTGCACCAATGACACACTTTATAGGTTAATGTTTAAATTGCCATAATTAGGCTTCTGTGTTGACACCCTATTGAGATGGATGGGAGCAGTTCACACTGCAGTGCTATTGTTTAAGGGCTTGATTACACTAGAGTGTCTTATTCTGAGTTAGCTGATTAGCCATTGAACTCCAGGTGGTTAACAGGTTTCTAAAGGCTGGTCTAGATACTCCCCCCCCCCCCCCCCCCCCCCCCCCCCCCCCCAAACCCCCCACAAACCTAAAAAAAAAAAAAATCAAAATCCAAAAACTTAATTTTGTTTCAGGATGCTGATGTTTTGGGTTTATCTTTGGCTTCTCTGCCAAAAATAAAATGTTTACCGCTAACTCGCTGGAAATTCCTAGTGGAGACCAGGAACTGTCAGTTTTCCTCAGTGTAGCTAGTCTAGCTCAATCCCAGGGGGCGGGGGGCGGGTATAATGCTGACCTTGACCAGGTACATCAAAGTAAAAACTATCTGTTTTACTTCCCGATAACAAGCTTGATGTTAAAACACATCTTGTGTTTTTGTTTTCAGTGATGATAAAGCCTTAGGTTGTCAGTTAACTTGAAATAAAAACTTCAGTGTAGAAAAGCCTTCAGGTATCAATGCATCTGTTTCCATTCCATTCCTCACAACCAGAAAGATTAGACACTTTCTTTTGTAATGAAAGTTTAAATTACGTAGTAAGGAGGAGGAATGTTAAAGATCTGCAGGAAAACCGAGGGACTTAGAGAGGATGCAAATTCCACACGTGGATTTCTGGTGGCTCTGCTTATTAAAATCTTGCCCAGATTCAGCACCGTAAGGGGAAAAAAAGTCTTCAAATATAGCAGCTCATCGGTATACATAAACCAGATAGAATTCCAGCTGCTACATGATACGGTGTGTTCTTGAGCAGAAAGTGCCACCACTTGAATACATAATGCATAGTAAAGTGCCAGACATAAAATAATAAATCATGACACTGGTGCAGCAATGCCAGAGCATTGTTTTCTGAAGCTGTATCCCTTTGTAAATGTTACCAAGGATGTTAATACTGATAAAAACCAAACCATTCTGAAGGGTTGGTTTGCACACTTTTTTTTTTTCTATTTTAAGTAAATCAATTGAGGAACTGATATAGTTCATCTCAATGCACTTTTAGCGGTATAAAGGTGATTATATCAGTATATGATGTTGTTAATTTATATCAATACAAGCACCTTTATACTGGTATATTTATTTTAAAGGAACACTGGCAGATTAATATATAGTGTCCTTGCCTGTGTTCCTAACAGCACCTACAATTAATTTAAACTCAAAGAATTTTGAAAAAATCTAAATTCTTATCACCACTTGTATTGTTGGTTTGCATCTAATTCAGTTTAGACCAGGGGTAGGCAACCTATGGCACGCGTGCCAAAGGCGGCACGCGAGCTGATTTTCAGTGGCACTCACACAGCCTGGGTGCTGGCCACCAGGGCTCTGCATTTTAATTTAATTTTAAATGAAGCTTCTTAAACATTTTAAAAACCTTATTTACTTTACATACAACAATAGTTTAGTTATATATTATAGACTTATAGAAAGAGACCTAAAAACGTTAACAGGTATTACTGGCACGCGAAACCTTAAATTAGAGTGAATAAATGAAGACTCGGCACACCACTTCTGAAAGGTTGCCGACCCCTGGTTTAGACATTGCAAACCATCTTGACAGTTTCATTTCTGTTTTGATTAAGTTTCACTTTCTGATTCTCCTATGGTAACACAACGCAGAACAGCTGGATTGCAGACACCATAGGGATGTTTCAATTCAAACAAACCATATTTACATTTAAAATAAAACTAGATTAGATTTAAAAAAAAAAACTACACCCATATTTACATTTTTGCTCTAAACTACCAGGCAGTGTCACCTTTTGAAAACATTTTGCTGTCACTTACAGGTTGGGACACTCAATAGTTGTTTCATATCTGTACACAAGCATCATCTGTGTTACAAGGACACTGCTAAAGTACAGATATGTCCAATCTACACCATAAGATGAAACTATAGCTGTAAACACAACTGCAGTATTGCCAACTCTTGTAATTTTATCACAACTCTCATGATAGCTGGTGGTTTTCTCAAAGCCTGAGCTCTTGGCATCCTGTTATATCATGAGAATCTGAGCTCTCATTGAAAAAAAGAGGAAGTTTCTAGCCCTCATGGTTGTGGAAAGAAGCTTGAAAACCTGAACTGAATGTAACCTAAAGAGTCAGAAACCAGAAGGCAAATTAAAAAGAACCCCAAGTGTAGTTATTTTTCAAAATCTTAGTATTTTTGAGGTGTTACTCATGAGTTTCTCAGAGGCTTGGGGTTGGTGATACGGGAGCTGTGTTGTAACAGGCCCACCTCCCTCTCTACCCCACCCTCTCCAATGTAGTGATTGTGTTGTGTACATGAATCCTCCTGCAGCAGCATGTGCTGCCTTTGTTGCTTTGATGCCCTGATCCTGCATTGAAGTAAAGAGGAGTCTGGATGAAAAAGAAATACAGGATCTAGTCCCAAGTTCATAAGGGGGATGTGAAAGTTCTTGCTGTCCTGTGGCAGGTTAAATCATAACCAAAACAGCAAGCTCCATGTTTAAAATAGCAATCACATTAAAGAATCATTTTGATTTTCCACTTTGTACAGACTCTGTGTCAATAATTCAGTCTGTTCAGTAAGGGCCAAGAAAGACCACTGCGATTTTTGAAGTAACAAAAAGACAAATGATCACTTGCCTTTAGCTTTGCAAACAGGTAAAGGGCTGTAGCTTTCCTAAGTGGTGTCCCACAGTCCTGTAACTGAATATAACCTCAATAAGATTAGACTTTGCTTTCATTTTAGAGGCAGTGGCATTTACTCTTTCACCACAAAAGACTCACTGCAGTGCTTTTATTATACTGTCTACAACCTAGCCATTGTGTGGCAGCTACTGCTCTGTATTATATAGCTAGTACTGTAAACGCCCTTTTACTAGGAAAGTAATAAGCTGTAAGACCAGGTATTATTCTGTGACTAAAGAAATAGTATCCTTACAATCCTTGCTACTTTCTCACAGTCTCATCAGCAGCTGAGGGCAGAGCCAACTTGTGAGAAATTTCTGGAAACGAGCTTTCTAAATTCCAGGTTGTGTTTTGCAATAAAGGGTCAAGAAGCATTGCATATTTTGTTCTCTCAAACCATCGGTTAGATCAAGCAGACTTGAAAATAGCAGCAACCGTTACAAAAACAAAACAAACACTAACCACAATAGTGACTGTATCGTTGAACAGCCTTTAAAGTGTATTTTAAGTCCTTGCAGAACTAAACAAGTCTGTTAGAAAATCAGTAGCAAAGATTAGCCTTTCAAGAAAACATAGAAGTTGGAAATGAACAAGATTCATTAGGTCATCCGGTCCTTCTCCCTGCCAATGGAAGGCTGTTCCCTACAGTATGTTTTCCAGTGTGTTCAGCTTGATTTTAAATGTTCCAAGTGATGGGGAATTATTCAACAAACTAGCACATTTTACCATCAGAAAAATGACCAAACAGATAAAATTGAAATGCTAGAGCGTTGTCCTGGAAGCCTCCTGTTTCCATAAACCATGAAAATGGAAATACAGAACATACGTTGGTGGCGGGGCAGATGTGTACAAGCAATGCTAAAACAAAGAGCTTTTCTGTGATGGATGAACACTCGACAGTAATTAGTTAGTAAGGCCCTTTGAAGAGGGAAACTGCTATATAAATGTGAAGTCTCACATCATCCTTTTTGAAAAACAGTCTTTAGAGGAGGGAAAGGAATGGGTGTCTNCTGGATAGCTCGTGTGCTGGCAGTGCGGGTGGCCAGGACATAAAAGGGGGGACTGCCGGAGATGGAATGTGGCCTAGCTGAGTTTTGTAGCTGGACTAATGTTGGAGTGCGGGGGAATGGGCGAGGACTAGCCATCATTCCAGTGCGGGTGGGAAGGAAGCCCCAGAGGGGCCTGGTGGACACGGCCTCGGCCCGCTCGCTCCTCCAGAGGGGGCTGGTAAAGCCACATTGGCTTATCCCCGAGGCGAAGCTAAAGCTAGAGTGCCCCCATGGGGAATGGGAGCACTGCCCTATGGTCCCTGGGAACATGGGGCAGATTTGCCTGGAAATGGGTTGGGGTAGTGGAGGGGTTACTGTACCCACTGGTACTGGGGACAGACTGGGGCCCCCTCCCAAAAGGGAAAGGAGGCAGTGGGAGGAGACCCACCAGCAGATAAGGGGAGGGACCCCAAAGAAGGGAGGAAAACCCCCTACATTAGTGGACACCGGTGAGGGGGAGGACCAAGGTCCCCAGGGAAAACAAGGAAAAAACCCTAGACAACAGAGCCCGAATAGGGAAGGAAAAGGAGCAGAGGGGGAGGGGCCAAAAGAGTGCCTCAGAACCCCCAGGTAAGGAGACCCGAGGAGTAGAGGGTGAGGGACCCAGGGAGTGCCCCAAAACAGAACCCCCAGGTAAGGAGGCCCGGACTAACCCTGATCCCCTGCCAGGGAAAAAAGGGGAGCAGCCGAGAGAACAAACCCGAGGCTGTGACTGGTGTGAAGACCTATGGGTGGCAACAGACTTGAGGGGCTGTCCCTTCCCCCCCCCCCCGTGTACGTTCTGTGGGTGGGGGGATGAACGAACCCCACAAGGACGACCCTGGAGATCTCCCAGTGGGAGGCGAGGGACTCCCCTGGAGTAACCCCCGGTAGAGGGAGAAGAGGCTGGGCTAGGCCAAACCTAGCGGTTGCTTAAGGGGGGAGGTGTGTGACAGGGTGCTGAGTGAGAAGCACCTAATCAGCCCCTGCCACTCCAGCCCCAACCAAGGGGAATGGATTGGGGCTGGTTGGATAGCCCTGTGTCTGCCTGGTAAGCGGCAGCACCTGCCAGCCTCNACTGCCCTATGGTCCCTGGGAACATGGGGCAGATTTGCCTGGAAATGGGTTGGGGTAGTGGAGGGGTTACTGTACCCACTGGTACTGGGGACAGACTGGGGCCCCCTCCCAAAAGGGAAAGGAGGCAGTGGGAGGAGACCCACCAGCAGATAAGGGGAGGGACCCCAAAGAAGGGAGGAAAACCCCCTACATTAGTGGACACCGGTGAGGGGGAGGACCAAGGTCCCCAGGGAAAACAAGGAAAAAACCCTAGACAACAGAGCCCGAATAGGGAAGGAAAAGGAGCAGAGGGGGAGGGGCCAAAAGAGTGCCTCAGAACCCCCAGGTAAGGAGACCCGAGGAGTAGAGGGTGAGGGACCCAGGGAGTGCCCCAAAACAGAACCCCCAGGTAAGGAGGCCCGGACTAACCCTGATCCCCTGCCAGGGAAAAAAGGGGAGCAGCCGAGAGAACAAACCCGAGGCTGTGACTGGTGTGAAGACCTATGGGTGGCAACAGACTTGAGGGGCTGTCCCTTCCCCCCCCCCCAGTGTACGTTCTGTGGGTGGGGGGATGAACGAACCCCACAAGGACGACCCTGGAGATCTCCCAGTGGGAGGCGAGGGACTCCCCTGGAGTAACCCCCGGTAGAGGGAGAAGAGGCTGGGCTAGGCCAAACCTAGCGGTTGCTTAAGGGGGGAGGTGTGTGACAGGGTGCTGAGTGAGAAGCACCTAATCAGCCCCTGCCACTCCAGCCCCAACCAAGGGGAATGGATTGGGGCTGGTTGGATAGCCCTGTGTCTGCCTGGTAAGCGGCAGCACCTGCCAGCCTCATTAGCCAGGGCTATAAAGGCTGGGAGGAAGCCGGGGGGAAGAGAAAGGCCAGGCACAGAGGGAGGGGGGAGCCTTCGGGTCTGTTGCTGGCTAGACCTGAACTTGGCAAAGTTGGCTGCGAAACCCGTACATAGGTGGAAAGTGGTGGTGGGAAAACAACTGTAAATAAAGAACACTGGTGTTGCATTAAGCTGAGGCGTTCCTGACTGATTGAAGAGGGCAACAGGGGCAGAAAACAAGAGGGGCCCAGCGTGCGCCCTCACTACAACTACAAAATGCAGTATACTGTATTTACTAGTAGCACTAAACTGTGCCTAAGTAGGAAAGACTAAAGCATTTGACATGGAGTGTAAGATNCCCAGCGTGCGCCCTCACTACAACTACAAAATGCAGTATACTGTATTTATTAGTAGCACTAAACTGTGCCTAAGTAGGAAAGACTAAAGCATTTGACATGGAGTGTAAGATATCCCAGCTAGCTAACTGATGAAGATCTGCAACATTCAGATAATTTTCTGTCTTAGGCTTCTGTCTACACTACAAGCGAGGGGTGTGATTCACCTGCTTGTGCACACGTACTCATGCTAGCTCAAGTATAAATAGCAGTGTAGCCATGGTAGAGCGGCGTAGTGGCAGTGGGGAGAGCTGAGCTGTGCCAAATATGTACGCACTGGTTTAAGGCGACACGGCTCAGCTGTGCCTCCACTGCCGCTACCACTGCCACTGTAGCTGCACTGCTAGTTATACTCATGCTAGCTCTCATCGAGCTAGTGCGAGTATGGGACATGAGCAGGAATCACACCCCTAGCTTGTAGTGTGGACATAGGCCCTACTTCATGTACTGTACCATATTCATCAGTGATATTGCACAGCATGATACATGGTCCCTTCCAGTCCTATGATTCTATGCTGTACTTCCCTGACTGCCTTTGCTCTGACGTGTATACTCGATTTATCCTTCTATAAATAACAATACAATTCAGAAAGGTGCTGTTCTGTGCAGTCTTTCCCTCACGGATTTGCCACACCTTAATCCTTCCCTGCATTATCCCAAGCCAGGGCTTTTCCTCACCAAAATCTGACAACCCTATTGTGGTTCAAAGTTATGTTCAACTGTTGACTAGAACTAGACCAAGACCTGTAAACTCATTTAACTTGTGAGCTAATAATTTAGACTTGGCCAGAAAATGGTAGTTGTGGGGCGTGATTGGAGGGGGAGGTTTCCACAGAAAACTCTGACTTTTCAGAAAATTTCAAAAAGTGAAATATTTTAGCCAAAACCAAAAATATTTTGATTTGGAAATGCTTCTGAGGTGCCT
Organism: Platysternon megacephalum; assembly: GCA_003942145.1. NCBI lineage: Eukaryota > Metazoa > Chordata > Testudines > Platysternidae > Platysternon > Platysternon megacephalum. Next base: position 36,104,214 of record QXTE01000002.1, on the reverse strand, counting down.
CATACTCCCATTCTCCTCTATAGGCCAGACTCCCTCGTTGGACTAAATCTCCAATGATGCACCATGATCTCCCACCTTGGTGAGGGGAGGCAGTGCATCCAAGGAGTCCTGGGCCATGGTGCATCGAGAGAGAGACAGTCTTGGTGACACTTCTCAGGTACAAATGATATTGGGGGAATGAGGCACCTGAACTACAACTCCCATGAGGCATACGGCAGCATAGCCAAAATGAAATATTTTGTTGTTTTTTAATAAATATTTGAAATTTTCTGTAGAAAGCAGACATTGTTCATTTCACTTTTCAAAAAATGTATTGAAACCCCAATTTTCCATTTAAAAAAGTTTTGATGCAAAACTTTTGACCAACCCTAAAACGAATGCACTTTTGAGCCTGTTAAAAAATCCTAGTCTAAATCACTGCACATTTTGACATCCTCAGTCAGTAATGACTTAGCGTATATTAAAATATTTATTACATTGGCTGAAATGACTTATCTGGAATAAACTTGGCTGCCTCTTCAAATTCCTAAATGTTCCATGTTATATATAAAAAGCACAAGTTCACCACAGACTAAATCCTCTCTTAAGCAGACAATGGTCCACAATGATATACAGACTGGAAAGTCATTCCTGTAGGGGCAAAAGGATCAGCTGTCCCAAAGTTTTAGAGAAAAGACTGACAGGTAAGTGACCTCTTTCTTGCATCTGGGTCCAATCATTCTTAACAGATGGGAAGCAGTCAGCAATTAAGTGAAGAGTTAGGCTGGGAAGTGTCAGAAGAGGGAGAACTGGGAAGACAGGAATTATGAGGTTACCTCAGTGCAGAGTGCCTTTTGCCTAAGGATGCTGTTGCACATGGATGCTGGTGGATCCAGTTTAAAATGCCTTGTGAAAGCATGGAAACACAGTCTGGTGGCAGCTTTGCCAATCTTGGTAGCTGAGACTGAGAACTTCGCCACCCGCAAAATAACAACAGATCTTATTGAGTTCACACTTGGTTCCTTGGAGGGGCACAAAGTGTTTTTATTTTGTAGGCGTCATCAAGTACTTTTGTTTTTATCTATCATGCTATGATGTCTGCAGGGTTTCTTCTTTCGATATCATGGGTGATAGGCTACAAATAGCCAGTTGGTCTTCTGGAAAGATTCCTACTCTTTCAAATAGATCTTGCATGACACTCGGAACCTGCTTATAGAATGAGTACTAAAACTGACCTAATGCTCCAGCCTAGAAGTGCAGTACCATGGGCTTGCACTAATGTGGTTTGAAATCAGGCTGAGCTAAACCATTGCAGTGGGGGTTTGCGCTGGTGTGTAGCTATATTGGTGCAAACACCCTCAGCACAGACAAGCCCTAAGACTATGCCACCATTTTCTTTCTCTTGTTGTCACTTTGGCCCGTATGATGTGAGTCCTATGCCCTGAGATCTCTGCAAACTCAAATTACAAAGTAATCAGCGAGCCAAGAACCACCGTCTTTTTGGATGGGTGCATTATTGATCCTCAACTGACAGTTACTCGGAGTCTTGCCATGCCCCTTTTCCTAGATCACAACTACCGTGAGAGCAAGTTAAATGGACTCTTGGCAAGTGACTGCAAGACCAGAATCAGGCACCAGGCAGCACACGTTAATCTTTTAGTTGCCTCCAAGTTTCCTGGTACTTTCTGAAAGCTTTCATTTAGTATCTGTACTGAGCTGGAACCTACGAGCCCTGAACAGGCTGGAGTGGAAACATTCTCCTGCCCGGATGCTGTGGCCATCACAGATAATCCATCTTTCCTGTCTTAGCTGTTCTTCCTTGGGACTAGGAATGGTAAATCCTCCTTTCTATCCAGGAGGAAAGATGAGCCTTGCCTTAGGAGCAGGAACAGGCCTTTTGTTTCTTCTACTCCATGATACTGAGCATGGCCACCTGGCTTGCAGTGCTCAGGTAGAGTCAAAGCACAGTGCCATGTGCGGGAAAGGACAGCAAGGACAGAAAGAAATCAGGTAAAAAGGGGATAGTTCAGAATCAGAAAAAAGATGAAAATTTGGAGAGTTGTGAGCTGCGGTGCGCTGCCTGCAGAGGCAGAACATTCTGGAACAGGAAGTAGATGGGTGGGCCTTGTAAACATCCTTGTGCCAGTAATTGATAGCTCTAGCTGCCTCTACGTGGTTAGTGAAGGCACCCACCGCCTTTTGTGCAGCATCGCTGAACCCAAATTGGGCGAGCTGCTAGGCACACATTGTTCTCTGCCTATGATAGTTGCTCTGTTTGTGTTCTCATGCAGCTGAAAGCTTGCTGTGTGTGTTAAGTTTGCATTAGGGCAAATAGGGCAAAAACATACATGCACGTCATTCAAATCTTGACCAGCTAATCTTATAAAACATAGAGGAATCGATTTATTTAGGAATGGGACAAGTGGAGAGGGGGAAGGGATAGGAGGGAGGGTCTTTTGCTCTTTGGCCAGGACAGGAAACACTGATTTGAAAATGCCTTGAAGAAAAACTTTGAGGCAGAAAACTAGGACAAAACTTTCAAACCTGGGTGCCTAAAGTTTGATTTTTTTATCATCCATTTTTAGGCAGCTGGCTACAAATGGCTTAACATTCAGAAGAGCTAAGTACCCACAAATCTCGTGGAAGTCAATGGGAGCCATAGTATGGTTGAGTGGAGAGGGTCCTGGACTGGGATGTGGGAGACCTGGACTCTGCCACTGCACTGCTGGGAGACCTTGGGGAAGTCACTTTGCCTGTCTGTGCCTCAGTTTCCCCAGCTGTAAAATGGAGGTAGTGATACTGTGACCTCCTTTGTAAAGTGCTTTGGAATCTACAGATGACACATGTTATGTAAGAGTTAGGTGCTATATTCTATTATTAATGGCAGAGCCAGGAATAATCAGCTGTGTGACCCCGAGCAAGTCATCTTCACTTTTCTGTGCCTGTTTCTTCTTCCACTGATTATCTGTCTTGCCTATTTAGATTGTAACCTCTTCTTGGCAGGTACTCTCTCTTCCTATGTGTTTGTACAGCACAGTGCACAAAGGGGGCCCGAGCTCTAGGTGTTACTCTGTGTAATACAAGTAATTACAACATGGTGTGCTCAGCAGCTTTGGAAATCAGGCCACTTCTATTGAGTGCCTAAAAATGGAGTTAGGAGCTGACAATTGTCCCTAACCTTTTAAAATAACTGGGGTTGCTGTTGTTTTTGATAGCTTAAGGGCAGATTTTTCAAAGGCACCCATTGACTTTCTGTGGGAGTTGGATGCCTAACTCTCCTTTGTGCCTTTGCAAATCCGTCCCCTAATGGATAACACTATGCACTGACACAACAGGTGAGACCCCACAGCACCTCCTGTTAGTTGGGGTTGGAAGCAATATTCAGTCTGGGGGGGAAGGGAAAAGAAATGTGTATTCTGCCTGTAGCAATTGAGAGTAGATCATTACAGACCAGCATTGCCATCTTGGAGACTGCTTGCCTAGGGTGCAGGTAGTGACTGTAGCTGTTCCGTTGTGGGTAGGATTATAAAGAGGGGCTGGGAGAGATAGCAAAAGGAAATATGCTCCTAATATTATTCCCACCCATCCAGGCAAAGATAATTTACTTTCAGTCTCCAACAGTTTTTGAAACTGTAATAAAAAGAGGAGCACAGTGATGGTTCAGGCCCTTGATCAAAGTTGAGAAGGGTCTTGGCTTTTCTCTCCTATATCCTCTCTTAAAAACTACATTTTGAGACCATAATTAGGGGCTCAGATTTGCAAAGATGTTTAAGGGAGTTGGATGCTACCTACTTTAGGCCTCTTTGAAATCCCAGCTTAGCATTTTTTGGGGGGGGATTTTCAAAGGCACAAATGGTAGTTAACGGTCTAAGTCAGTTGTGGTTAGTCACCTAACTGCCACTTGTGCGTATGCAAATCCTCCCTCTCCCCCACCGTGTTGGGAAATGATCTTTCACTGTCCTGGTGTACAACACTAGGAAGAAGTTTCTTTAAGGTGGACATTTAGCATCTACAGAACAATCATCACTTTATTAAACATGTTTGGGGGTTCAGAAAGGACTTTCCGAAATAAAGGGATGTGAAAGAACCTCAGGACGCCAACCTTTTCATCTAAATCTCCTCTTGAGTCACTCCCGTTGCTTTGGGAAGGGAAGGCTTTTCTTTGCAAACAGCTTTCAGAGGATTGGTAATCAAAGGAAAATCCTGAAACCATCCTGCTGTGAAAACATAATTCCTAAATGGCTATAACATAACTATTCCCAATGTCCTGAGTTTTTAATTAGTTCTTACTCAGGCAGACCTTCCAGTAGGCCTGATTTCTCATCTCACACCAGTGTAAAACAGTTGCAACTCCAAAGAATGTAACTCTAGCGACTCTTGATTTACACCTGTGTGAGGGCAAATCCGATCTAGTGAGAGATTTGCCTGAATAAGAACCTCAAGATTTGGCCACTAGTGTGTGTGTGTTAAGGGGGAAGGCGGTTTATACTGCCATACGTTTGGAAAAAATGGAACAAATGTAGTCAAGTTGAACATGAATATTTATTTGTAATAAAAACAAATTTCCAGCATAAAACAATTATAATGTACAGAGTAGATAAACAGGCACTCACATGATGACACATAAATACATTAGGTAAAAGAAGAAATAAATCAACTGAACAGCACTGACAGCTAGCTAACCAATGTGGTTAACTCATTAAGTCAATAGAAAAGCAAAATGTCCTTTTCTGCTGTGGCAGTTAAAACACATACGCAACCGATATGACAGGTCAACAGGTAATTTGGTCTGCCCCATTCAAGAGGAAACACACAGGTACTCTCAGATAAGAGCTCTTCACATTTATGTCAGGCTAAAATTGTATCTGGTCCACCATGTTGGATGATAAAGGCAATGTCAAATCTACGCAGCTCCTCACATGCCCATCCTTATACTCTGAATGATCTGAAAGATAGCTGAAACAAGGCAAAAAGAAAGGCTGTTCAAATGCTGGTTAACTTTCCTGAAATTCAATCCTGTACTCTGATACTGCTGCTTTAAACAGCTGAATGGCTCGTGTTCTCACATGCATGATTAGATGTTATCTAGCAAGTGCTTCGATCGGTGGACTTCTTTTGAGTAGGGGCCTACTCCCCCCACTGATACAAAAAGGATTATGCAGGTACCGTCTAGGAATGCTAATGGAAGTACCATGCGTAAATCCTCCGGCGCTGATGAGGGATTAGACCCCTTCGACTAGAGTGTGTTCAGCAGCGCTGCCAGGCACAGCTGCGTACACTTAACAAGTTGGTGGGTCTCTTTCTTGGGAACAATCACTTCTTGTTACAGGGCTGTTTATAAAACGTCTCCTTATAAGTAGGTAGACCAGTAACAGGAATACAACCTCTCACAAATCTGGCCTACTTTAATTATTGCTAAAGCTGATTTGTAGGGTTGGGCCATCTAAACTCCTGTATTATTCCATACCGTGGGCTCAATCCTGCAAAAATGCGCTCATGTGAGGAGCTGCATGGAAGTTGATGGGATGATTTTTGGGAGTAAGGTTTTGCTGGATGGGGCACTGTCATCTCAAGCCTGCAAACAGATCAGTTCCAGTGGACCCGTGCAGAGCCCCACTGTACGTGTGTCTGCCCACAAAGACTCACAGGACTGGGGCCTGTGTTTGCAGCCCACAAACAAGAGCAGTGTTGACTACTGTTTACTAGCCGTTAGGGATGCACATCTCAAATCAGAAGATCGTCTTCAAAATGGGACAGTTCACCAGAACTGGCTAAATGGAAATGAGGCACCTGGCATTGGCCGCTGTCGGAAGACAGGATACTGGGCTAGATGGACCTTTGGTCTGACCCAGTATGGCCGTTCTTATGAGGCCGATTGTGCCATCACAGTTGAAACAGAAATCTCTATTGGTATCAAAATTGATGGCACAAACTGGTACTATACCTCCACAAAGAAAAGGACCCGAGCATTGAGTAACTGTATTTCCTGTCCTTTAGTATAGTTAATACACGAATTACTAAGGACTTGATTCTGCAGACCTCATGCAAGCAAAACTCTCACTGATTTCACGGGACGTTAAATACGTAGAAAGGCTGCAGGATCGAGCCTTCGTTCTTAATTATACAAACATGACATAAGTTCTCTTCATCTGTACCATCACTGCCTCCTAATCCCCCAGCTCTGGAATGGCATCCGTCTGCTGGAACCAGTGAGCGCAAGTGCAGGAGTCAGGCTGTGCTGACGCAGCTGCAGATGCTGAGCACATCCCGTGAAAAGACACGTGCCCTGGAAATGTATTTTCATAGAGCTCCCTCGTCTGTTGCCCTTTTAGAGCTTTGAGGTGTGTGTTTGGAAAACTTCAGAAAAATTGAGAAAAACTCGTTTCATTTTAAACCAAGAAGGTAAAAGGCATAAGCTCGGGAAGCGTCACTTTGATTGCTGAGCTGCAGTAATCTATGCCGAGGCTCTGCCCTTCATCCTGCAGACACTTGAGAAGTTCCACTGAAGTCAATGAGGGCATGGCTACATAGTAGCTGGGACGGTGCTGCCCAGCAGGGCTAGCCAGACACGCATTCGCTCTGCTTGAGCTAGTACGCTATAAATAGCAGTGTGGCCACAGCAGCACAGGAGGCGGCTCCGGCCAGCCACGCGTGTAGGTGCCCAAGAGGCTGGGCAAGTAGCCCAAGCTGCCACCACAGCCACACGGCTATTTTTAGTGTGCTCGCTTGAGCTGCGCTAGCAGGTGTCTCTCTACCCACCCTGGGAAGCACGTTTCCAGCCGGTGTACAGACGTACTGCATGGTTAAGGACTCCCTCTACAAGGGTTTGCAGAGTCAGGCCTTCATTTTGGACACAAGGCCAAACCCTTTGTTTTTTTTTTAAGGTAATACTTAAAATAATGGCCAACTTCAGGGGACAGATGTTCTGCTGGTGTATGTAAGTCAAGGAAGTGATGCCAAATTCCAGCAGCTGAGGATCTGGCCCTGGAACTCTCTTATCTGTCTATCATAGAGCTTTTTACTGCCACTTATCACTGTGTTATCTGAGCACCTTCAGTGGAAAATCAATAGCAATAGCAAAGTCCACAGTAGATTTCATGGAGCCTCTGGAGGTTCTTTTGGGTGGAAACTCTGCTTGGAGTAGGGTTTGTGGTTTTGATTTTGTAGATGTTTTTAATACATGATTTTGTTTGGTTTGTATTTTGTTCTGTAAGTGCTTTTATAATTCACTTCTCTGAGGTTTATTTTTCTTGCTTAAATAAACAGGATTCCTCAATCGAATGGGATTTGCCCTGCAGTCCATTCAGTTAAGCCTCTTGCAATATTATACTAAATTGAATCACAAGTCGATTAGGCTATGGAGCAGCAAAACTAGTGAAAATCACCTGCTTCTGTCACCCTGTCAGGCCCAGTTTGCCTGACCCATTGGACTGTAGAAAGCTACTATTTTTGCAACAGGGTCTATAAAAACCAAACTCCACGGAGCATCCAGCTCTGCCTGTAAACCAGTGAGTGAATCTGTTTAATAACATCTGACTCCAAAGTGCAGCAAGGAACAGGAAGACACTGGAGTTGCTGAGGAAGTTCAAGGAGAGAGAGAGAGAGAGAGAAAGGAAGTGGGGAGACTAGACTCTGAGAAGTTATGGTGTGAGAGCAGAGCTGAGAGAATAACAGTGCCAGTGAGTGTATGGCTGAGTAAGAGAAACGGGGGAGACAGAAAGGAAGGCACTAAAAGGAGAGAATATTCAACATGGACATTAGAGCCCAGAAAGGAGGCCTGTTAGTAACTAACAGATCCAAAGGATTATTAATAAGCAGAGTAAGTTCTATTGGTTGCATAGCAGCATCTCAAGTATTAAAAATATAAGGATGGCTTAGCAGGCATGAAGCAGGGGCGTTAAAATGGTCCTGAGGTCCTGGGTGCTCTGACATTGTGACAGTGCGACTGCTTTGTGTTGGGAGACCAAGGGTGGCATTTGTAATTGTGTGACTAGTCAGGGGACTTCAAAAAGATTTGAGGATCCTCAGCACCATGCTGGATTCAACCCCCAATTCTAAAAGGCAGAAACCTTCCACTACATGTTCATGCTGCAAACCTTGCAGAAATAAGGAAGCTAGCAGAATAAAATGAGTTGCGTCGGAACAGGCAGCAGGGTAGAGGAAAGACAAACATAAAAACCCATCTAGGCTGAAGAGCTGGACACAAGAAGACGTGAAACTGAAGGAAGTGTGTATAGGAAATGAAAAGGAGGGCGAGTTGAGTAGGTTGAAGCTAGCCACAGAGGAGCATAAAAGGAACAAACCAGCAAAATGAAATTGTGTTAGCTCTAGGGAGGAAGAGAATTGGTCGCAAGGAATAAAGAATCTAGAAATACAATCAGAAAAGTGAGGGGTCAAAAAGAGAGGGGAGAAGGACCAGTGAAAAGAAGTCAGCTCTCTAACCTAGCTGGAAAGCTTCATTTATCTTGTAGTGGAATAAATAACTATGGGTGCTCAGCTTTCAACTCGTTATAATGAAAATGGGACAATCTCCTATAGGATTCAGGGAAATTATTAGAGACAATTGCTGGAGATGCCAGGAGCAGAGAGTAACAAAGAGTTAGTGCTAGAGTGCCGGATGGAGCAAAGTATCTATAACCATGGACACAATGCCCCTGAAGATCCTAAAAGAAGTTGCAAAGGAAATCTTGCAAGCTCTCAGTCTCTTCAGTAAATGCTGTAGGTCAGGAGAGGTGCCAGTAAAAAGGGCAAAGGGAGTAGGAAGTAACATGAAGAATATGCACTGGCCAATTAGCTTGACAGTTGTTCTAGGCAAACTCTCTGAATATACAAAATAAGAGTCAATGTAAACATTTGGGAGAAAGACATCTCTACACCAACATGTTAAAATAGATCACTCCACACAATTACATTTCTTTGCTCTCTTTACTGATTTAGTTAATAAATGGATGGATTTACCAAACAACTCCAGTTCAGGTAAATTCACTTATATCCCCCAGTGATGTACAGATCCTGTACCATGACATTAGAATCTCAGCTGGCCTTGGAAACCAGACAGCTTTCACAACAATAATACTTCATGCTCACATGGTTACTTTCATTCTAGGGTCTCAAAGCACTTTGCAATCCTTAATTAATGTTACTTCACATCGGCTCGGCGTGGTGAGCATTATATCCTTTATACAGATGAGTGAACATAGGCACAGTACGGTTAAGTGAGTTGCCCACGTTCAGACAGTGAATCAGTGGCAGAGCTGAAAATAGTACCTCGGCTTTTGGGTGTCTGGGACCTTCATCTTAATAAGATTTTTCTTATACCAGTATATTTTAATTCTACTATAGTGACTAATACCAAGAAGATACAAATACCAAATTGTGGATTAGAAATTGACTGATGATCTGAGGAGCAAAGATATTGTAAATGGCAAGTTCTCTATATGTGGTGTCACAGGCACATACTAGGACCCAGATTATTTAATACATTAATTAGTAATCTAAAGGAAGATGTAAATTCAACCGTGCTCAAACTGTTGACAATCTCAACCTTGCAGGATGAGCCAGTTACACAGAAGGATAAGAATCATTTTGTCTAGTGGGCTGCATGCAATGAGATGAAATCAAATACGAAAGCCATACACCTAGGAAGAGGAAGTAAGCAGCACTGATACAAACTGGAGGACAGCTATCTGGGAAACAGGATGTCTGCAAAGACCAAGGGGTGATAGTAAGATAGCAAGTGAAATATTAGGTTCAAGTGCAACACCACTGCAAAACAAGCAAATGGAATAGAAACCATTGCTGGTCTCAGATACATAAATAGGCTTCACATGTATAAACTAGAGAGATAATAGGGCCAGACCATGTAGCAGACCTGAAATATTGTGTTTCTTTCCAGTCCTCAACATTTAGGAAGTATATACAAACACAACACAAAGGACACAAGGATCGGGTTTATAACCTACGGGGAGAGAGAGGGGGAACTAAATGGGCATGTTCTAGAAAAGAGAAGACTAGGGGAGGGCTGGGAGAAAACATGATCACAGTTTATAAATACCTTCAAGGTAATAACAGAAATGAAGAAAGGGAATTATTCCATTCTCAGAAGATGGTAGATAAGGAGCAATGGCCTGAAGCTAAGGAAGGAAAAAAGTTCAGGTTAGACATTAAGAAAAAGTTCTCAACAGTAACAGCCGTTGGGTGGAGGCTACCAATGGAGGTGACTGGATAGTGGATAAGACATTTGCAGGAATTAAGTGGAGACTAGTCCTCCAAAATGTAGGGATCATACTACACGATCCAAGTGGTCTTCTCTGGCTTTAACATCTGTAAATCTTAGCTACATAAGCTAGGAATTCCCTTCCTCATGCAGCAATAACCCTAAAAAACCTTTTCCAAAATGGCACCCTCTCAAAACTGAGGTCCACATTGCAAATGGAATGGTAGCCGTGCATGTACTTCATCCAGTGGCACAATCTGGCCTTTGATTTGCATGGTGCAAAGAGATGTGCAATGGGGGCAGGTGCCACGTTGTTCGTTACATGGTTGTACAGTGCCTGGCACCCTGGGGATGGGGCCCACAAAGCAAATAATAATTAAAAGGGTTACAGCAAAAGCTGTGTGCGATTGTAATAGCCTAGAAGAACAGCCCTGAAAATGTTTGTGGAAAAAGGAGGCATTTGTCTAATGGATTCACTACTGAAAGAACAAACATAGCCATAGCGAATACATTATTGAAGACTAAAGTCTGACCAAGCTCTAAAAATGACACAGATAAACATCTAAGCCACATTATTATGATATCTCTTCAGATAATAAAATCAGTTCAGTGATTCTCACTCAGGCAAAACTCCCATTTCAGTCAGTGATTGGTTAGCATGAGTAAAGAATGCAGGGTTGGATTCCAGATCACAAAATGTTCTTACTTGGCAATCAACTGGATGTACTCTCCGTCATTTATCACCAGCATATTTATTTATCTTCTCTGCATCTCCCATGTTCAGCTGTTTAACATACTTATTTTTAGAAAATAAAACTAACATTTTGATTTTGTTTTATTGACTTATTTTCAATTACATTTTTTTTAAAATCACTCATTTTTTGTCACTTTTCTTAAGAGTTTTTGTTGTTGTGGGGTCTGGGGCAGGGGCTGCATGTGTGCTGTTTGGCCATCACTGCCCAGTACAGTGGAGCCCTGATTGGGATCCTTCGGTGCCCTCCCCCGCAACACAAATAATAACTAAATAGGGAGCTGCACTTTGACCCTGCTCTTTCTTTCTGCCAGAGCATGTTTGAAACCACGCGATGTCTTGTCATGGGAAGGAACTATTATTTCTTGAGACACTGACATCACAACGGATGTGTCTAAAAAGCATCGTCGTCTTTATTCTTAGTTAGAGGCCACGTAAGGGAATAAATAAACATGAAAGTTCACAGGACACCAAAGACCTGTAATGGAGTTGGGAGCTGCAGGCTAGTTGAAGGCCTGAGAGTTTGCAGCAGTCTAATGCTATGCTCTACATGATTGTTAGCTTTAGCAATACATAACTACAGGGACAACCCTCATTCACCTAAAACTCCCAACTGACTTTGGTGGGAGGAAGAGATTTGAGTGCATAAGGAATGAGGCATCAGAAGAACACATCTAGCTGCAATGAGCCGTGGTGGATTTACCATAACTACCATTTGTTTTTGGGGGGAGTTGAAATCCTGCTTTAAGACTAGGTGAAAAAATAGGAACAGAAAGTTCTCCAAAATGGCATTCATTAAGTCAGACACCAACACAAAGGTCGCCGCATTGCATTTCTAAAAGCAATGCAATACCAATGGGTAGCTCTATGAACAGAGCAATACCAATGGACTAATCATTACTCCAGGGTGGGTCTACCTATGACCCGTTCCATATTGGGGCTCTTAAAAAAATTACTATAAAACACACGTCAATTCTTGTGAAAGATCTTAGATTGACAACCTGGGGAAAAAAACTCCTCTGGGTTGGTGGAATCATATGCTCCTGCACACTACTGAGTCTTAACTCGGCTCTGGAAGGTAGTTAAATCTCTCCCATTCAGTGACCTCTTTTCTGACTCTGACAAAAAGTGTGCCACCTGAGGCCAAACTGTAATGCAGATTTTGTGATTTGGACACCTGTCTGCTAAGAACTGGACTGCTACAAAGAACTCATTTTGTTTGGGCCATTGAATATATTTCTCATTCCTCACATGGTAACACTATTACCATCCCAGCCCAGGTTCAAACCTGCAGCTTAGAGGTGAAAGAAAAATTAATAGGACATGGAACCTGAGCCATCCAGTCCCACATAGAAATGAAACTCCAGTTTTAGACTGAAAGTGGAAAAAGCTTTCCTCTTAGGATGCATTTGTTCTAAGCAAGACTACATAATTATCATTCATTGCTTAAGATTTGAGAGGAAAAATATATTAAACCACTTGCAATCTCCAGGAACTTTTCCTAAATGCTCATGTAAGTTTCTCTGGGACAGATCCAGAGCCGCACTGTATGCTAAGCATCAAATTCTATTCATAAATACACACACAGAGGTTCCCATTGGCTGCAGTGGAAGTTGTGTGCATGCGTCCTGGGTCAGAATTTTGTCCACAAACTTTTAGGGTCTGATCTCACTCCCATTGAAGTAAATGGGAACCATGCCACCGACTTCAGTGGGAGCTGGATCAGGCTCTTAAATGCTTTTCTACTGTCAGCTCAACTCCCTCCCCCGCCCCTTCTTTATCTATTCTCAGTGGTGTGTTCATACCTGATCCACAGACAACAAAAACAAACAGTGCCAGTAGCCATGGTCCTACAGGATATTTCTCCTCTTGGGGCCTCTAAAATGTGGGGGGAAAAGAAGATTTCAGTTTGTTACCAGTTTAACCAATTGTCTTGGTAGCTCATTTAAAAATAGATGCAGAAAATCAAGATAAAGAACTGGCGTGGTTTCAGCTTCAAACCTCAAACAGTGAACATACTCAAAAGGTCTAACGTAAAACAGTTTACTCCATTGTCATAACTGCTTCACAGGAATGCTAAGAAGCTGAAAGGAAAAGCTGAAGCACAATACGCTAACGGAAGAGTAATAGAGGATAATTGTATTTACAGTAGATCAGACAGCTTAATTCAACAATATTGAAATCTCCCGTTTCCCCCCCCTTTAAATAGAATAATGCCTCTCACAGATTCTCTGCAGATCAGTCGTCTTGAATTTCTCTAGGGAAAGGGAAAGTGAGTTTTATTCCTCAATGTTTGCTTATCTATTTCTGTCCTCTCCCCTCCCACAGTTGGGCTGTTTAGTAGTCTCCCTTGTTGTATCTATATTTTAAGTTCTTTGAGACAGAAAACATGTTCTTAGGTATTTTCTGAGATACCTAATAGATGTGGGATGCTTAAAAAATAATTATGTTCCCTGACTGGGTTGTCACTTTAGAACAAAATATATATCCTACAGCCAATTCCCATCCACTGGGAGAGGAAATTGTTAAAAACAATATCAAAGGACACTCATTTTTTATTTTATTTTGGTCAGCATGTGCCAAAAATATCCTTAAGTTAAATATACATTTGATAAACAGTCGGAACTGTTTAACTGCATCTGAAGAAGTGGGTTTTTTACCCACGAAAGCTTATGCCCAAATAAATCTGTTAGTCTTTAAGGTGCCTCCTTGTTGTTTTTGTGGCTACAGACTAACACGGCTACCCACTGATACCAGTCGAAACTCTAGTCAGTTTATTTTAAGGACGCGTGACTGAATGTTCTAACAGGTCACTTGGAAGGGGAGAGGAAGGAAGGAAGAAGTTGATGGTCTTCTATGGCCATTTTGAACTGCTGACTTCTGTTTTGATGTATGATTATTGTTTGGAGCCTAGAGCACTAGATAGAGGCTTTTATAACTAAGAATAAATACAAACATGTTAACTGTAAGATTTCAAGGACCACACAGAGGGAAGAGGTGGATAGGTGGACTTAGAAGCTTCTTACCAACCAAGACATGAGCAGATGGTTATATGATGACATGAGATACTATAGACATAATCAATGGAAGTAGAGGATTCACACAGCACTAAGATCAGGACTGGGCAGGCAAGTAAAGGAGGAATTGATAGTCATATCTGGGTTCAAGCTGTGGAATTGTGCATACAGGAAGGATGGTTGTGTGATGCTCGCGGTCACTGGAGATCTGGTTCAATTCCAAGAGCTGACACTGACATCTTGTGTGACTTTGGGTAAGTCACTTAATTTCACTGTGCCTTAGTTCTCCATCTGCAAAATGGCGACAATAATACTTGCTTTCTCCCAACCATTGTCTGTTTAGACTGTAAGCATTTTGGCACAAAGACTGTCTATTACTATGTGTTTCTACAGTGCCTAGCTCAAAGGGACCCTGGTCTTGGTTGAGGCCCCTAGGGGGTACTATGCTACAAATATGAATAATAATGGGTCTGCAGTCCTGATCCAAAACAGATTGATTTTTAGAAAGCTAGAGCTGCTGCTACTATCTAATTCTAGAAGCGCTGCGTGGAAGAAGTGCCAAGTGAGTGGAGGCTGAAGGCAGAAGAGTGGCCAATGGAAGGAGAATGGCAAAAGATGGGGTGAGAGGAGAGAAGCTAGTAAGCAGACTGGGAGGGAGAAGGGGGGGGAAAAAGAGAGAAGGAAGGGAAAGGACAGCAAAAGGGTCAGAAACAAAGAAGAGTGAGAGGAGAAAAACCAAAGGGATGACAGAAAAGAGGAAGGTAGCATTATCCAGTGGATAGGGCACCAGACTGCACATCAGAAGACTTGGGTTCTATCCCTGGTTTTTCTACTGACCTGCCCTCTTAACATGGGTGTGTCATACCACCTCTCTGTGTCTCCGTTTCCCCCATCTATTTAAACAGTGCTAATAATGCTTTTTAAAGCACTTCAAAATCTCTGGGCAAAAAGTGCTACATAAGGGCTTAATTCTCCATCATTTATCAGCGGGATTTTTTCCATTGACTTGAATGGGGCACAGGATCAAACCCTAAGTGCTCCGTATTATCAGAAACAGGAGAGGCATCGAAATAATAAAAGAAAGTCACAGACAATTTGTTTCACCAGCGATAAGGTCTGTTGTTAGTCACAGACACTTCATTCAGAGAAGCTGCTTCACGCATCAGTGAGTGGTAGGAACAATAGAGAAAAGCAGTCACGTGACTTGTGGTAAAGAAAAAACAAAGGTATGTCCCTTACTTTTGCACTGCCCCACAACATGGCATTTTTAAATCAACCTTAAAACATTTTAATTTAAAATGCATTTATTTTTTTTAAAATAACTCGACCTGTTGTGTTAAGGATTTGAAAACATCAGCAGTTTTAATGTATTTTTAAAAGAGCATTTCAGGTCACCTTTAAGGTGATTCACCCAGGTTAATGCTAGATTACAGCCAAATCTAATTGAACAGAAATCCTGTTTTCTAGGCTAGCTCAGTCACTCAGGAGTCTGGGATGGGGGAGTTTTAGGAGATTAGCGTAGACCAAGCCTAAATCAGACTTTCAGTATAACTACGATGCTCAAAGGTGTAGAAAATCTACACCTCTGAGCGACACAGTTATACCAACCTAACCCCTGGTGTAGACAGCGCTATGTTGACAGGAGGGCTACTCCCATTGACATAGCTACCGCCTCTCGGGGAGGTGGAGTACCTACACCAATGGGAGAAGTTCTCCCGTCGGCATAGGTAGCATCTTCACTAAGCCCCACAGTGGCGCCGTTGCAGCCTTACAGTTTACACTTACAGGTGTAGACAAGTCCTACGTGTCGAGAGCTTCTTGGCAAAGCAAAAATCCCAACTATGAATTTCCAACAGTTCCCTCACATTATAGTAACAGGCTTCTCTTTGAAACAGTTCACTCTTGGTGTGGAGGGGAGCTCTGAAAGGATAGTGAGCTATTAATAAACACTCAAGGTTTTGTGGGTGGAATTAGAATAGCAAGAGCTCTAAACAACTTTGAGAAAAGGGGAGCTAGAGCTTAAATGAAAATCTCTCCCATTAACCAGCTTTCTAAGAGCACTTTTGAACACTCTGAATTTAAGCAGCTGAAATGTCAGTGGCTCAGCCCAGTCCACTGCTAATAACAAAATGCATGCATCTGAGCACAGTTAAGCTCTTCAATTTTCTATCTCAGCGTTTACAACTGGAGCATAAGTGCGACCTTTATTTAAAGTAATGAGCAAGATTTCGTTAGCTGGAAGGCTATTGCCTCATCAGGTGTGAGGGCTGTTGTGCCAGCTGAGCTGCCAACTCAGTAAGGGCTCCATTTTATTCCCACTGTACCTGAGGGCAGAAGTGAGCCCTAAAAGATGAAATGGGATCACATCCGAGTTACCTCTTTTGTACTGACATAGGCTTTGTATTGACTAGGAAAAGTGGTCAAGTTTAGGTTGCACTTAGCTAACCTGTACTAAACTGATCTCAACTCAATTACTTTTCCTCATCAAGACAAAGCCATAAAGATCAACTAGCCAAACAGCTCATTCATATAAAATAGCAAAGAAAAAAGAGATTCAGAGGCCTAAAAGACTTTCACCTATGAAAACACATTTTACAATTAGTAAAGTCAAATAAACTGTTATCTTTTAATCTCTTAAAAAACTGATGCCACAGGAAATAAAACACAACAACTCCCACTGGTGCTGTCCCTGTTAGAGAGCTAGAACCCTTTGAGAGTACACCTCCATGCCTGTGCACTTCCAACAGCTGTAACGGTGCAGCAGCCAGCCCTGCTGGATTGTTGCATGTTAGTTCCCCTACATGGGGATGGATGTGTTGCGTGTGCTGCATTCTCTCTTCTCAAGTGGCTGGTGTGTGCATGTATTTTTCTTTGTGTTACAGACTCTCCCCCTTCTGGGTGTTTAGATGGAAGGTGTGTGTGTGTCAGTCTCTTCCTCGCCTGGTGAACGATTTTGCTGTGTGTTTTCCATGAGACACTGACACTTTCAGTCATCGAGGTGTGACATTTCCTCCATTCTGCCTCCGCTTGGGACAGGAGCCCCTGATTTAACCATCTGATTGTTCTACACCCCTAGCTAGGCTGGAGCGTTTACTCCCGTCAGCAGGACAAGAAGAAGGATCATCCTCTGCTCCCCACCCCGGGGCTCCTGTAGCCTGTTAACCCTTTAGCTCACGATTCCCACACCTCCCTACGTGTTGAGCCGAGGAATGGGCAGAGAGAAGCCTTGCCTCCTCGCAATCCCCTCTGCCCCCTCCTCCCATGTCACCTTACCAGGGTTTTGGCTACGTTCCCTCTCTGTGTGATGTTTTTGCTGTGCTTTTCGTTAGCCATCCGGATCCGCTGTTTGGCCACCATCGCTCTGGGGTGGAGATTTAGGGAGCTCAGAAATTCCGGAGGCCACCTGGCTTCTGGGTCTGGTTTGTGACGAGCCAACAGAACACCCCCTTGAAGAACACCCCCCTGACTTGGAGCAAGCGTGGCTGCTACTGCCCCGAGACCCGGTGCTGGTTCCTCAGTACCCCCAGCCGGCGGCAGACTGAGGAGAGGGTGGCTGGCAGGACGGATGGACGGAAGTAATCTCTCATCTCAGGAAACCCTCTCCTGCTTCCTCCTACCCTTCCGGTCCCCCTGCTGCCTAAACACAGGCGGCAACTACTAGGGCTGCCTGCAGCCTCCGCTTTCCCCTGGCTGCGAACGCGCATCCCGCTCGCACTGTGCGGGGCAGGGAGCTGCCAGGGCTCGAGTCGCGCATCGGCCCAAGGTTCTGGCTCAGCGTTCCATCCATGGAGTGCTGCAACAGACAAAGTTCTGCGGGAGGGGGCTGCCAAGCGCTGATTGGTGGTTTGAGAGGGAGGGGTGGAGCGAGCGTTCTAACGCGTAGCCCAGCGTGGGCGTGTCCTGCGGCTAGGGGTGTGGGGGATGCTGGAGCGCACTTGGGGTCAGATCTCTCTTCCCCTTCAGCTAACTCAGTAACAACCTTGTAGGTGGTGCCCTAATTCTGCCCTCACTTGCCCTCAGAATTTTCTCCCTGGCCAACATTGGGATAAAAATTGTGTGTGGGGGAGAGGGACCAGGATGAAAACATGAACATAACATAAGAACGGCCGTACCGGGTCACACCAAAGGTCCATCTAGCCCAGTATCCTGTCTTCCGACAGTGGCCAGTGCCAGGTGCCCCAGAGGGAATGAACAGAACAGGTAATCATCAAGTGATCCATCCCGTCACCCATTCCCAGCTTCTGGCAAAGAGAGGCTAGGGACACCATGGGGGAAGGGAACAGCAGCAAAGTCAAAAGTATGGAGATGGGCCCAGAGGGGACAAAAATTTGGGGAGAGGGGAATGGGGAAAAATGGGTCTTGTACTCACAAGCACCTTTCCTCCTATTTTGCCCTATTTCCTCCTACACATGCCTGCTACTCAGGGCTATGGTGTATCTAGTATCTATCTAGCCAATACTGAGGTATGCCGTCTCTTCTCTACCAGAAAAGATACAAACAGCTGTCCACTAGAGCAGGAGTTCTCAACCTTTTTCTTCCTGAGGCCCCCTCAACATGCTATAAAACTCTATGGCCCACATGTGCCACAACAGCTGTTTTTTCTGCATATAAAAGCCAGGGCCGGCATTAGAGCGTAGCAAACAGGGCAATTGCCTGGGGCTCCACACCACAGGGAGTCCCCATGAAGCTACATTGTTCAGGCTTCGACTTCAACCTGTGGTGATGGGGCTCCAGGCTTTAGACCCATGTCGTGGGCCTTCGGCTTTCCGCTCTGGGCCCCAGTGAGTCTAACGCTGGCCCTCTTTGGTGCCCCCCCCTGAAACCTGCTCGTGGCCTTCCCTGGTTGAGAACCACTGCACTAGAGGTGTAACTGTGTGCGGGGGGGGGGGTCATCTCTCAATCATAAGTGTTGCTATATCAGTAACTATTGACACACAGAGATCCTCTGATCACAGAAGAAAACAAACCAACCAACCCTTAAGTACATTTCAAAGTTGTGTACAGATCTATATTTCTTGTGCTTTGTAAAAACAGGGATCAGGCCCTTATTGGTATGTGTGCCTGCTTCTATCCCTACAGTAGATCCTGGTTAACACAAACTTTCCATTCAAGGAAGCAAAAATGAAGATTTTTGCTTATCAAAGCTCTTAGAACAGTTCTTTTTTTTAACACAATTAGGGTTTTGGCCTTCACAACATCCTCTGACAAAGAGTTCCCCAGGTTGACTGTGCATTGTGTGAAGAAATACTTCCTCTTCTTTGTTTTAAACCTGCTGCCTATTAATTTCATTTTGTGCGCCCTAGTTCTTCCGTTATGAGGAGTAAATAACACTTCCTTATTTACTTTCTCCACACCAGTCATGATTTTATAGACCTCTATCATATCCCCCCTTAGTCATCTCTTTTCCATGCTGAAAAGTCCCAATCTTATTAATCTCTCTTCATATGGAAGCTGTTCCATACCCCTAATCATTTTTGTTGCCCTTTTCCGAACTTTTTCCAATTCCAATATATCTTTTTTGAGATGGGGCAACCAGATCTGCACACAGTATTCAAGATGTGGGCGTAACATGAATTTATATAGAGGCAACATGATATTTTCTGTCTTATTATCTACCGCTTTCCTAATGAGTCTCTTTCTTGAGTGGTAACAGCTAATTTAGACCCCATGATTTTATATGTATAGTTGGGATTATATTTTCCAGTGTGCATTATTTTGCATTTATCAACATTGAATTTAATCTGCCATTTTGTTGCCCAGTTACCCAGTTTTGTGGGACTGACAGTTGGGGCAAAGGGTCTCCAGCTGTGAGCCCCACACACACTGCCCCACTTAAGCTGGTGCAAGCGCTCCTGGTGAGGAAATATGCCACTGTGAGAAAGAGGGTAGTGTGGACATGAAAAACTGCAGTATTTACTGTGGTGGCTGTATGTCGACCAAACTTAGGTCGACTTAATTTTGTAATGTAGACAAGGCCTTAGTGTAACTTGTTTATTTACGCTATATATACCAATCCTTGAACAGAGAGGTTACAAACAGCACACAAGCTCCTTCAGGGATCTCATCCCAAAAAGCAATGCCCAGTTCCCAGGAAGCAACTCTGCCAGAATTGACTCAAGCTAGAGCAATTAAAGAAAAGAGAAAACTCCCTTGCTGCTTTCAACAGCTTCCCAGCAAAAGTGACATCATCAAAGTAAGTGCAATATAGTGTTCCTTCAAAGGCAGCATGCTACTCGTGTACGAAGAAAAATAATTTGTAAGACTACATGTAACAGGTGACTCCTGCCATAATATATGTAGTTAAGAAAAAGTAATAAGTGCATTGCTAAAAGAATTCTACCCTCAGCTGACAAATATATTAACTGATAATGTTTCCCCAATATTGTTGTCTCTCGGAAGAAAATGTTTAGCTACTGAAGTAAAGATTTCAAAGATAATACTTCAGCGAGGCCAGGATTTCAGTCACAAATTCAATATAGCACTGTCTATCTAGGTACTTATATAGTTCCCATTACCATAGTATGTGAGTGCCTCACAATCCTTAGTGTATTTATCTTCACAACACCCATGTGAGGTAGAGAAGTGCATCCCTGGGGAATTGAGGCCTAGAGAGACTAAGGTGCAGATTCAAAGGTATTTCGGCCCTTAATTTCTGCTGAAATCAGTGGAAGTTAGAATCCTAGAGACCTTTGTGGATCTGGGCCTAAGGGACTTACAAGCATGGGTGGCGTGTGAAGCCCCCCTTTGGGAAGGCTAGCCCCTGGCCCCACCCCTTCTGCCCGAGGCCCCTTCCCTCCCCTGCGGGAGCCCCGAGCCCCCACCGCGGCTGGAGGAGTCCCGCCCCAGCTGGCCCGAGTCCCGGGCGGCCCAGCCCCGAGGAACCAGGTGTCCTGAGTGCTGGGTGGCCCCAGTGCCAGGCAGCCCCAGCCCCAACCGGCTGGCCCGAGCACCGGCTCGCTCACCTTAGCCCTAGCTCCAGACCCCGTTCGCTTTGGGGGAGAGGCTAAGCAAGGGCAGGAAGAGGAGCAACCTGGGCCTGGGGCCAGGGGGAAGAGCGGGAAGCAAGAGGGGGCCTCTGGATGGAGCATGGGCAGAACTGCACCTGGCAGTCTGGCCTGCCATACCCATCGCCCATGTACTCCAGGTTCCCCAGGAAGTCTATGGCAGAGCAGAGAATTGAATTCAGGTCTCCCAAATCCCAGCCTAGTATCCTAACCACTGAGCCATCCTTCCTCAATTTTGCCTTGTTTTCCATTAGCTAATGAGTTAACAGCAAAAAGCCTGAGCTCCTACAGCCTGTGTGAGGTATAGAAGTTCTGAGAGCTTCTCCTGGTAGCTGGCTGTAGTGTGACTAGGCAGTTAATTGTGTCTGGCCTACAAATTTGGAAATGCCATGTTCAGTTCCCCATCTGATGTTACACAAGTATCAACACCAGTAATATCTCTGTACAGTAACTCCTCATTTCCAGGGGACGGATAGCTTGGTGGTTTGAGCATTGGCTTCCTAAGCACAGGGTTATGAGTTCAATTCTTAAGGGGGCCATTTAGGGAACTGGGGTAAAAATCTGTCTGGGGATTGGTCCTGCTTTGAGCAGGGGGTTGGATTAGATGACCTCTTGAGGTCCCTTCCAACCCTGATATTCTATATGAAAAAAAGTCATCCCGCTTAATGTTTTGTTGTTACATTGCTGATCAATTAGGGAACATACTCATTGAAAGTTGTGCAATGCTCCACTCTTATGTTGTTTGGCTGCCTGCTTTCTCCACAGCTGGCAGCCTCCCTACTCCCGCCTGCCGGCAGACCCCGCAGCTCAGCGCTTTCCCCCCCTCCTCCCCCCACCTCCTGCCTGCGGCAATCAGCTGGCTTGCGGCGTTTTGGAGGCAGGAGGGAGGGGGGAGGAGCGAGGACTTGGCGCGCCTCCCCCCTACGCGGCAATCAGCTGGCTTGCGGCGTTTAGACGGGAGGGGAGTGAGCGGGGAGGAGCCAGGATGCAGCGAGCGAAGTAAAGGGGGAGGAGGTGCGGGGGAGAGAAGAGGCGGGTCAAGGGTGGGGGCTTGGAGGAAGGAGTGGAGTGGGCGGGCTGAAGGTTGAACCCCCCGCCTCTGGTGTTTGCAGAGTAGGGGGAAGCTGCCCTGGAACCTAACCTCTCCTATTTACATTAATTCTTATGGGGAAATTGGATTCGCTTAACATCGTTTCACTTAAAGTTGCATTTTTCAGGAACATAACTACAACGTTAAGTGAGGAGTTACTGCAGTGGTCCCCAACCTTTTTCGTCTGGCGGGCGAGACACAGAGGACCGTGCCGGCGGACGAGCATCCGCCGAAATGCCGCCGACAAGTGGCGTCATCCAGAGGCGTCGCCGCTGAAATACCGCCGAATTTCAGCGGCATTTCGGTGGATTCTCATCTGCCGGCCAGTACGTGGGCGCACTTAGACACCCCGGTGGGCGCCATGGCGCCCGCGGGCACCGCGTTGGGGACCCCTGAGTTACTGTATTGCTCTTCAAAGGGTCTAATGCAGTTCCTCTTAAAGTCAATGAAAAAGGACCCCACTTGGCAAAGCACTTAAGTACATGCTTAACTTTAAGCATGTGCATAAATTCCATTGAAGTAAATAGCACTTTGCTGATTAAGGATGGAGTTAGAGCACATGCTTAAAGGTAAGCACGTGTTTCAGTGCTTTGCCAAATCAGGGCCGAAACTACCATTGACTCTGATGTTGTCAGGCTCAGCCCCTGCGCTGTCACTAGGCACTCAAGAAGTGTAACTCGCACCCACACCAAACTGCCCACGACAAGACTGGGGAGCCCCTGAGGAGTCCTGATGGTGTATGGTACAGCGGTGTGGTAAGGCATGCTGGAAGAGTGCAGCTCATGAAGGGTAAGGCAAGAATGGTAACAATCCTTTTATCATTTGGTTTCGTAATTTATTTCTTCCATTTCCCTCCTCTCTCTCTTTTTCTTTGTGTGTCTGTGTGTGGAGGGGTTGTTAGTTTTGCCAGCTGCAAATGTGCACCAATTCTAATTGGCCAGTTGTTATTGCAGGCTCTGCTTTCATGTGATAGCTTAAAAAAGCAACTTGAATGCTCTCCTTCTTGTCCTCCTTGCCTTCTCCTCTGTCATCTGACCCACCCCTTATGATCTCTCTCCAGCAAACTGTTTGCCTTTCTTGCATGGTCAGAACTGGAAATAATTTATTGCCACAACACTTATTTCCATCATTGACTGAGCGCGTTTAATCATGTGGTGGCCTTTGCTCTGTAGTTTCCTCCCCACTCCGCCATATATTCTGCTGATCCAGGGTGCTCTGTTTCTAGTAAAAGAAGAAAACAAGAGACAATCTCTGCTTAAATGCTGTCAAACAAATGCCATGTGTGGAGAAAATAAAAAAGTTTCTGAGATGCTCAACTGCAAGCTTTAATATGGCTAAGTGTAAATGTGTACCTCTAAGAACAAAGAATGCAGGCCATATTTACAAAAAGGGGGACTCTATCCTGGGAAGCAGTGACTCCAAAAAAGAGTTGGGGGTCATGGTGGATAATCAGCTGAACATGAGTTCCCACTGTGATGCTGTGGCCAAAAGAGCTAGTGAGATCCTTGGATGCATAAACAGGGGAATCTTGAGTAGGAGTAGACAGGGTATTTTACCTCTGTATTTGGCACTGGCACTGCTGAATAGTGTGCCCTGTTCTGATTTCCACAATTCAAGAAGAATGTTGATAAACTGGAGAGTGTTCAGAGAAGAGACATGAGAATGATTAAAAGATTAGAAAATCTGCCTTATAGTGATAGACTCAAGGCGCTCAATCTATTTAGCTTAAGAAAGAGAAGGTTACTTGCTTGCAGTCTATAATTATATAAATGGGGAACAAATATTTAATAATGGGCTCTTCAGTCTAGCAGACAAAGGTATAATACGAGCCAATGGCTGGAATTTGAAGCTAGACAAATTCAGACTGGAAATGAAGCATAAATTTGTAACAGTGAGATTAACTAACCATTGGAACAATTTACCAAGGGTTGTGGTGGATTCTCCATCACTGGCAATTTTTATATCAAGATTAGATGTGTGCTTTATTTGTTTTTTAAATATATGCTCTAGTTCAAAAGGACGTATTTTGGGGAAATTCTATGGCCTGTGTTATACAGGAGGTCAGACTATATGATCACAATGGTCCCTTCTGGCCTTGGAATCTATGAATCTTTGAAAGCTTGAGAACATGTGTATCAAATGTATCCTAGCTCAGGTTCCTATCTCATTTGATACATCACTCAAAACCTCTAAATATAGTAGAATCCCGATGCTCTGAACCTCCCTGTTGAACAAACTGCCAGCCTTTTCCTCTGTTCAGCTGACTGCCTTCCTACTGATTTTCTGATTATGTTTGGTATTGTAAACTCTAAGCATGTTCCAGATTAATAAATAAATAATAATAATAAAAATAGTTAATTAATAATAAATTAATACAGAGATCACCCTTGCGATTTGGATAATCAGGAGTTGACTACCTTGGCATAGTTTATTGATTTAGATTAGTTTAGCTTAATCAGAATTTCTTTTCAGAGGTGTATTTCAACATTTTTTTTAGCTGGCATAACAAGGGCTGATGCAGATCTCTTGATAGGAAACTGCCTTGAGCAAACGTACTTGATATCACAGGAAAAGAGACTCAGATGTGTTCAGTTTTCTGCCTGCATCTAGTATTTGCATATGCTTCAAAGACAGACATGTAAATAAAGGTTATTTATGTGATGGGGAAAGAATACCAGTGCTGGAATCATAAAGAGGGAAGGCAAATATATTAAGCCACCTGTTGCTTGTGGCTTTCTGGTTTGCTAGTCAAGTGAACAGTATGTGTTTGTCCACAGTTGTCTTACTGTTAATATGTTGTTTGGGTCACGTTGTGCTCTTCTGGGAATCCCATTGACTGAGTGACATTNAACCCCCCCCCATCCCCTGTCCCCTGACTGCCCCCCAGAACCTCCGCCCCATCCAACAGCCCCCTGCTCCCTGTCCCTTGACTGCCCCCGGGACCCCCCGCCCCTTATCCAACCCCCCTGTCCCGGCCCCCTTACCATGTCTGGCAGTCGCGCCGCCCGACCAGAGCCAGACACGCTGCCGCGCTGCTTGGCAGGAGCGCGCAACCCCACCACCCAGAGCGCTGCCCGCGCGGTGGCGTGAGGGAGAGGGGGGATAGCGGGGGTGGGGAGATTCTTCCATGTCTGGCTATATCAGCCTAAGGACCAATATCAGCTGATGATGGGAGTATAACTAACTAACTCTCTCTCCCAAAATTGACTCCTTCTTTTAAAACAGTAACAGGAGGGAGCTGATGCCTAAAGAGTGGGCAGAATCACTAAAGGTATCAACAAGGAAACAAAACATCATGTTGCCTCTATATGAATCCATGGTATGCCCACATCTTGAATACTGCGTGTAGATCTGGTCACCCCACCTCAAAAAAGATATATTGGAATTGGAAAAGGTACCGCAAAGGGCAACAAAAATGCGTAGGGGTGTGGAACGGCTTCCGTATGAGGCAAGATTAATAAGACCGGGACTTTTCAGTTTGGAAAAGAGACGACTAAGGGGGGATATGATAGAGGTCTATAAAATCATGACTGGTGCGGAGAAAGTAAATAAGGAAGTGTTATTTACTTCTCATAACACAAGAACTAGGGGGTCACCAAATGAAATTAATAGGTAGCAGGTTTAAAACAAACAAAAGGAAGTATTTCTTCACACAATGCACAGTCAACCTGTATAACTCTTTGCCAGAGGATGTTGTGAAGGCCAAGACTATAACAGGGTTCAAAAAAGAACTAGATAAATTCATGGAGGATAGGCCCATCAATGGCTATTAGCCAGGATGGGCAGGGATGGTGTCCCTAGCCTCTGTTTACCAGAAGCTGGGAATGGGAGACAGGGGTTGGATCACTTGATGATTACCTGTTCTGTTCATTCCCTCTGGGGCACCTGGCACTGGCTGCTGTCAGAAGACAGGATACTGGGCTAGATGGACCTTTGGTCTGATCCAGTATGGCTGTTCTTATGTGCTTTGCTTTGTGCTGTCCGTTGTGGCTGGTACTGAAAGTATAACCCTGCTGTAGTTGTAGTTCACAGTCTTTTCAATGGTTCTGCAAGAATCGGATTTCTATACTGTTAACCATCATCTGACACCAGTCTCCACGAACTGCAAAGTCAACACATTTTATGTTATAGGACAAATTCTTTTAGTTGCACAGGTGCATCTATGTTAATTTCAATGGGAATGCATCAGTATACTGAGGGGAGAATTTGGCTAACCTGAGTAACCATGTGTTTATATTGATGTGATACCAACACTTCTAGGGTCATATGAAACATTTAGATTGTAACCTCTTTGGGGCAGTGTCACAGGCTGGCTGCCCTTTGAGGCAAATCAGGCTCAGATCAGCCTGTGACCTAGAGCTAGCCCCCAGCTGATGGTGATAGGGCAACTTAATGACACTTAGTAATCCGAGCTGTGAAAGGGTTAGGAAAAAAACTATACAAACAGAGTGGCAAACTCAGTTGGGGATGGGGGAGTCTGAAGGAGGTAGGTGAACCCACAGGGAGCAGGGTCAAACTCCTGTGGGTGGGAGCCCTGAGATAGGGCTTAAACTGTCAGGAAGTCAGGTAAGAGGCCCCACAGGGAGCAGCACAGGCTCTTGCTGNGGGGGGAGTCTGAAGGAAGTAGGTGAACCCACAAGGAGCAGGGTCAAACTCCTATGGGTGGGAGCCCTGAGATAAGGCTTAAACTGTCAGGAAGTCAGGTAAGAGGCCCCACAGGGAGCAGCACAGGCTCTTGCTGCTATTTTGGGGGCGCCGGCGCCCCGGCCGTCAGTTCAATTTTGGGGGCGGGACCTTCCGCCGCCGCTGTTGGGGGCGGCATTTCGGGGGCGGGACCTTCCGCTGCCTAGGGCGCCGGAAGAGCCTGTGCTCTTGTGGGGGAAGTCCTGAGGTAGGGCTGACAAGGGGCAGGGAGATCCCATGGGAAGCTGCCAGAGTCCCTGCAGAAGGGAGGCAGTTAGGAAAGACAAGAAGCAACAAAGGAAGAATGCTGCAGGAGCAGGCTAGGCTCCTGTGGGGGAGGCTCTGAAGTGGGGTGAGTAAAAGCACTTCCATAGAGCTCGAGAGCAGTATAATTATTATTTGAATGTTTAGCTTGGATTTTCAATTGGACCTTTTTGTTACCCTGGAAGGAGCCTGAATTTGATGTGATTTGGCTGGAGGGCTGAGTCACAGAAGCCCTGGTGAGAGGCAGATGGACAGTAGGAGGCACCAGAGATGAGAACTCCTAGCAGCGTCTCACCCCGACACAAGGGGGTGCTATGGATGGTAAGTACACTACCTTACAGGCAGATACTATGGGCTAGAGTCACAGCTGGTGTAAATCAAAATAGCTCCATTAACATCAATGGGGATAAACCATTTTATCGCAGTTCAGAATCTGGTCCTATGCCTTTCATTGTCTTCTAGGAAGCATGCAGATTGTGCTATAAAATGATAATTGAATATTAAAAGAATTATCACCAGTGCAGACTGGGTATTTGGAATAACCCAGCAGTACAGAATTGCCACCAACTTTGGGCTATTTTATTTTCAAATCCACCAGTATCTATGAAGATTAATTTTATTCTATTTATATTTTCAGATGTATTATCATCATCATTGTTTAGCATTCTAAGTTTACACAGTGCTTTAAGTCACTTCAAGTATGCACATCAAAAGCTGGAAAATAAAATCCTTTCCCCAAAGAACTTACGTGGGAATTTAGGAGTTACATGGGAACATGCCAGATCAGAGCTGTGGTTCATCTTATTCAATAGCTTGTCTCTGACAGTGGCTAGTACCAGATGCTTAAGAAGAAGGTCACTTTTCCCACTACAGTATGTCCAGAATTCGTCTTTTTTTCTTCTACTCTGACCTATTTATTCATTTAGGTTTGTAAAAATTTTAATCATTCAATCAATAGAAGCCCATCCCTTTGCTCTGTGTGCCACTGCAACAGTTAACGTTTATGTTGTTTAACATTTCCCATAATGATCATGTAATAATATAACATACTGCCCCTCTCTCCGTGAATAAATGAGGTCAATAGCAGACACTTTTCTCCCAGCTCTGGTAACTTTTCATCTGTAATTCAGTGACAAAACAGCCTCAAGTTGGCAGGCACAATTGCAAAAGCCGCAGATACAATGCCGCTTTCTGTATCAAAGGGCATTATCACTGAGCAAATACTGTCAACAGAGTTGGTATGCAATCATATCACATTTCTGATTTATAGCAGCTGAACTTTCACGCTCCAGACAGGAGACTGGAATGGGAAATAATAAATGATAGCATTAGTTCTTGGAAGTTCAGTAGCACTTATTCTTGCAATTAGTTACGGATCTCAGCTATGATTAGTTAATAACTCAAATAAGCCCTTTTGCTTTCACTATTACAAGCATATTGATATTGTCTCATTATCATGCTGGACATACATGAACATCTGATGTATTCCAGAGCCTTAAATAAGGGTAGAGAAACTTTGGGTATGTCTACACCCTAGCTGGGACGGTGCTTCCCAGTGCGGGTAGATGGTCTGTTCGAGCTGGTGCACTAACAGATAGCTGCAGCAGCATGGGCACAGCTTGGCTAGCCACCCGAGTACATACCCAGGTCTGTCTACCCGTGCTGGGAAGCACCATTTTAGCTGCTTTGTAGACATACCCTTATTCTCAGGGCCGGCGCAACCCATTAGGCGACCTAGGCGGTCGCCTAGGGTGCTGCTATTTTGGGGGCGCCGGCCCCCCAGCCGTCAGTTCAATTTTGGGGGCGGGACCTTCCGCCGCCGCTGTTGGGGGCGGCATTTCGGGGGCGGGACCTTCCGCTGCCTAGGGCGCCGGAAGAGCTGGCGCCGCTACTGCTTATTCTCAATGAAAAGTGGACTCAACATTTTCTATAGACATAAAATATTCTCCTGAGTTTGCACGAGGCTTGCAGTTCTGCAACCACAGAGTGAGTTTTTGCTATATTTAATTGATAGATGTATGGTAGAATCCATAGCCTACTGTTTCCAGGTAAAAAAGTTGTGAACTTAACCTCCCTGGCAGGGCCTCGTGCTGCCGTTTTAAATGGCTGGTCCACTGAAATCAATAGAAGATCACGGCTGGCTCATTGTACATTTTGCAATGCCGGATGCATGTGACTGCTGGATGTACCAAGCCTACTTGACTGCAGTGAAGATGTTTGTATACGTGATTTAAACTTGTTAGAAGGTTACTTATTCTCACTGGACCATGGTTTGATTTCTCCTCTTCTAGTCAGAGCAAGAACTACATTAATACTAAATGAGGCGCTTTGGACAATTGCTCCATCAGCAGCCCCTGCTTCCGACCCATGATGTTGTTTTTGGGGAGAGACCTGGCTTCCAACACCTCCTCCTATTCCCTACCTCTGTCTAATCTCCAGATGTGGCTCTTGTGGTCCCAATATTATTTTTGGGTGGAGAAGCCCTTTAAGATCCACCTCTCCGTGGTTCCAACTGTGAGTTGCCGTCACTTCAGCTCAATCTGCATTCCTTACCTTAGTATTCTTGGAAGGGTAAGTGCCAGAGGAATTTTGAGGAGGAAGAGGATGAGGTAGTGTGGCTTTTGGGATTTGGTTTCGATGTGGTTGGTTTTAGGCTTATGAGAGTATTTTTCTGTCTGTTGATTTATCGTGTGTCATGAGTTTTACAGTTCCGTAAAAGGAACGTCATGGAGAGAAACTGCCAGCAGACTTAGCCACTGGAACCTGTTTTAAGGTCTGGGCTAGGGAGGGAGTTTCCTGTGGGAGTTTTCACAAGGCAGCTTTCTGAAATCCCTGTAATTCCTGCTCCATGGAAGCTTGGCTCTACCTCTGAAATTGAAGTTCATTATTAAATGCTACCAGACCTATGGAGCAGAGATTTGATACTAAATTGGAGCTGGTTCCCATTGAAGTCAATGGAGAGGCATTAATTGATTTCAGTGAGAATTGGATTGGGGCCCTAGATACTTGTGCCCCAAAAATGGTGAAGCGGGAAGATAATGGGGAGAAGCCTGAAATGAGTTTTCCAGTTGTGATTGTCCTGTGTGATACTTTAAGTGCTGATTTGGATGTCATTAAAAAAGCTTTCTGCTCGAATAGGTTAAGGCAAACTGCTTTACTTTGTAAGGTAGGGACTACCAGGAAACTGTGTGTATGAGAAGAAATTAATTGGTGTTATTGAAGGGAACTGTGACAGGGAAACGTTGCATTTTTGGAATTAATATCAGCAGGGCCGGGTCTAGGTTTTTTGCCACCCCAAGCAAAAAATGTTTTGGCTGCCTCCCACCCCAGCCCTGGGCTCTCCCCCCCACCCCACCCGCACCCCCACCCCCTGCCGCCCCAACCCTGGGCTCTCCCCCCCACCCCACCCGCACCCCCACCCCCTGCCATCCCAACCCTGGGCTCTCTCCCCCACCCGCACCCCCACCCCCTGCCATCCCAACCCTGGGCTCTCTCCCCCACCCGCACCCCCTGCCACCCCAACTCTGGGCTCTCCCCCCCACCCAATCCGCCCCGCCTGCTGCCCTAGCGCTGGGCTTCCCCCCACCAGCGCTGACTCCGCCCGCTCCCCCCTCGCCTCCAGCCGGTCCAGCGCTGGCAGGGTGGGGTAAGCAGCGGGGTTCCTGGGCCACGCCTCAGCCCAGGGTCCCTCCAGCCGGGGCTCCCGCCTCCAGGACCGGCCGGGACCGGGGAGGACAGAGCCGGGGGACCGCCCCGGCAGGGGGCTGAGGAACCAGGACAGGGCAGCCCCAGAGGGAGCGGAGCCCCGGAGAGCGGGATACGGGCCCTGCACGGCAGCGCCCCACCCTCTATGGCCCCGCTGCTGCTGCTGCTCCTGGCCGCCCTGCCGCAGTTCCTGGGCAGCTCAGGCTGCTTCGCCCAGCCCCGGCTGCGGTGCTGGGGGGCGGCCGCCCTGCGGCACCTGCAGGCGGCTCCGTGTGCCCCGAGAGGCGGCCCCCAGCCCAAGTGTCCCACGCTCGAAGCCCGCCTGGCCATAAGGTGCGGGCGCTGCTCCCTGACGCGAAACGCAGCGGCCCCAGGGCACCCCCGGTGCAGGACGCGCTGCTGCTGTCAGGGCCGGCTCCAGGCTTTTGCCGCCCAAGCACAAAAAAAAAAAAAAAGAGGCTGGCTGGAATGCTGCCCCTGAAAATGTGCCGGCCCAAGCACCTGCTTGGTTTGCTGGTGCCTGGAGCTGGCCCTGAATATCAGAATGTAAAAGTGATTGCCCACCTGCAGAGGTGAAAGTTTAACACCGACAAAGAAGGCCCTTGCACCTGTGTGGATGCCTATGGATTTCAGTGTGTAAGGATCCATCCCTGGATCAGGCTGCAGAATCGGGGCCTAAGTCTAGTGAGAGGACCATGGCTGAGGTACAGATGTCAGAAATATCTCGAAGGACCGGTGTGGTTTCTTTTTTACCATTAGGAAGTTAAGATTGGGTATTTCTTGAATGGAAGTTAAGNCCCTGTCTCCCAAGATCTGTGAGAGTGATGGATCGTCCTTAAACCATTCATTATCTAGATCATCATAGCGACATTGCCTGACATTTCTTGGCAAACTGGGGCACATGACGATGCATAAGCCTGAATTTATTTGTACATATTAGTGCTCATATTCTCGTTCTTTAGTCCTCAGTCCTGGAATTTAAGGCTCTCCTCATCTCCACCACCGACTACATCTCTGCTCCCATTTCTTATCACATTCCATTCCCCCCGCACCCTCCCACACACAGTGTTGCCAACCCCACCTTCATTTCCTTCTCTCATCTACGTCCCATTTCCATGCCACTCCTTATTCCCGAATGATTTCCCTATCCACCGGAGGTTGCATGGGATGGTGGATAGGGCACAGGACTAGTTTCTATTCCAACTCTACCACTGACTCACAGTGTGCCCTTGGGGAAATCATATGACCTACATGTTCCTCAGTTTTCCTATCTGTAAAAGGTGTATAATAATTCTTATCCAGCTTTGTAAAATGCTTTAGTATTATGGATGGGACATGCTTTGTAAGCTCTAACTATCATCACCCCAATGTGCTTGGATCCCATCCTGTCTTCATTTAAATCCCCCTTGAAAACCCACTTCTTCCATAAGACCTACAACTACTAATCCATGTCAATATAATGTCTTCATCACTACCATCTATGGAGTAACTCATCGAGTACTGAAATAAATCACTTTCCATTGGGATTACTGCCTAAAAGCCAAATGTAATCAGCAAAGTCTGGGGTTGGAAGGCTGTCACAGATAGAATTCATGTACTAATGAGTTGCAGCCTACTGTCCACATGGTAATGTCTGTGGTTTCAATGAAACATTACAGAGACCTTCTTTTTACCATTTGTTGCTTGTTAGCTCTTTAACAGATATGCTTTCCCACTTCCATAGAAATTCATTTTTCTTCTTCTGGTGAATACCAGCCAAACAATAGGGCTGTGAATATTGTGCTGCTCAGTAATGCTTTCTAAAATCAGATTTTTCAAAAGTATTTGCATATGCTGCCTCAGCTAGCACTCCAATAAAACTATTGCCTAGACACAGAAGGATGTTTCCTTTTGGAGTGATTTTATAAAATAATTTCCCCTGATACAACTGCCGAGAGAAAAATAAATGTGCTATCCATTTACAATTTTATCTGGAGAAAACTTGAATCATCGATAAGGATGGTTACTAAGCAACCAAATGCAGTCTACAACAGTGATAATAGCACTTTGAAAGTGAACCACTTAGTCTAGTACATGCAAAGCTCCATTCTCCAGTTAGTGCAGAATTCATATTGGCTCCTCTGTGCTACTGGTGTTATTTCTGGCAGACACATATTACCAATAAGCATCGTTCAAGTGAGTCTAAACCACTATTTAAAATGCTATAACAAAACTAACAATGAATTCAGAATCTAAAAGACTAATGATTTAAAAATGCATTTGTGGAAAAAGTCCTATAGTGTTTAATAGAAAACGATCACATTTCAATAGTTTCTTTACCCCTCTTATAGCATTTAATAGAGAATTCTATCCCTGCCATAGAATTCTGAAGGATGAGTCCAAAAACCTAGAGAAAGGACATTCTAAGTTCTATTGGATTTTAGAATAAATTCGATCTGACTTTTCTTATAAAAGGGTGGTATTTAATTAAATACAGTTAAAGCATCAGGTTTATGCCACGATGTAGCATTTTAATAAAGGAAACAAACTCTTTTTAAGAGAACTATATTACATGTTATTACCCTGCACCCTGGCTGAGAGCCTCTAGAGTGACCATGTTTCTCTCTCTCCAATAGCTCACTGAGACTTCTTTGGGTGGTCCTCGGTAGAGTGAGAACATACACACAAAGAGCGATGCTTTTAGCAGGAACTAGAGATCTCCCTTAACCCAGAAATCCATACCTTTATTAAGCTACCTGCTGCAACACATCCTGGTCCTATCTGGTAATGTGGAGGACCAGGAACTTTGTAACCTCTCCATGACTCCCTTACTTTATAATAAAAGGTTAAAACTTAAATTATAAACACACACACACCACAAGTCAAAATAAACTTCAGATTCCTTAAAATAAAAGATCTGCTCTAGGAATTATTTTCGGGAAGTTCTATGGGCTGTATTTTACAGGAGGTCAGAATAGATGGTCACAGTGGTCCATTTTGGCCTAGGAATCTATGAATCTGTAAAACTATTTACATTGCTATGTCCCCATATCAACTGTATTTAAATAACCCTGAGAAATAGTCTAAAAAACAAGTCTTTGAGGGGGTCTGATCAGTCTTCCATTCATGTTCTCACATCTGTTGAGTTTGTGTGTGTAGTTCCCTGTGAAGGGGACTCACTTCCTAACAGCATACTGTAGGTCCCAGATCCTCTCTTCATTGTGTTCGGAAATGTTGAAGATGAACCCGATTCCTCCAGATAAGTCCTTTTGGTGGCTCCACTAGATAGAATCTTGGAGTTTCTGACAAGTTCTGAACAATTCCAAATGTTTGGGAGCTTTTGAGCCAAACTGTGTGTGATACTGGTAGACCAGGTGCCAGATCATGCCAAGGTCCCCATGCATCAAGGGAACCCTGACAAATACATAGCTGGAATCAGTCTGGCTCACCTGTGTGTTAGTAGTGTTAAAATAGGTACAGTACTAGAGTTATAATAATGTGTTTAGTGTTTAGACTTTATTGAATGCTTGTGAGTTTCTGCATGCATTAATCTTACTTATAACATCTGTAGCCCATATTACAAGGTAATATTTGAGCAGTTGGATTGTGACTATGTAAGTTACCAGACAGGAGAGAGACATAAAATAGTGAAGTGCTGCGCTGCAACAGGAAAGGTCCATCGACACTAGAGGAACTATTGTGGGATGATAAAGAGGACAAAAGACATTTGTTGTTTTGCCCTCCCCCTGTGAAGATGAGTCATACAAGTGGATTCCTCTCATCAGCTGAGCTTGCAGCTCAGAGCACAAGGGAGGAGAGGGATAAAAAACCTCTGATAAGAAGGAACGGGATTTCTATGCTGCTTGGACACTGTGGGACAAGGTTTACTAGGCATAAGCAAGAAATTCTCAGTGCTTAGCCTGGGTTAGCCCTAGAGATCATATAGGGCTTCCTTATTATAAAAGCTTCTATTACTTTTGAAACTTATGATTGTAACTCATTTGTGTATATATGTTTACCTGCTTTAACCTTGTATATAACTCTTATTTCCTTTTCCTAGTTAATAAATATTTAGATAATTTATTATAGGATTCGCTGCAAGCTTTGTCTTTGATGTAAGATCTAAGGTGCAATTAATCTGGGGTAAGTGACTGGTCCTTTGTGACTGGGAGTGACCTGAATATTGCTGTGATTCTTGGTGTAAGGGACCATCTGTCACAAAGGTATGCTCACCTGGGTGGCAAGACAGATCAGAGTTTCCAAGGCGACTGTCTGTGACTCCATGTGAAGGCTATTATAGTTCCTGAGGATTTTATACTTGATGATTGGTTGGTGAAATCTAAGTATAGAATTCACAATTTGGGGGTTGTGCCCTGTTTCCTAACAGTCAGCCCTGAGGTTGGTAATGATGCACTCGAGTCACTGCCAGCAGCTTTACACTTTGTTCTCTGGTCTCAGTTCAGATAGTGCTTTTGTTCTGTGCCAAACACTTGAAGTCTTGTGGCTGCTGAATTTTTGTTTCAACATCCTATTCCCAAAATGGCTTCAGGTCAAGCCACTTAGGCTTAAGCTGTATTAGTGCCACAGGTAAAGGTGTCCTTATTCATCTTCTCATCTGAACTGCTGCTGAAGATAGGCCGATGCAGATTTTGACATCTGTCTCTAAAGACTTTTCTTCTTCTGTCGGTGGCCATTCAACTGGGGCTCTAGAGTGTCTGCTGCTCTGAGTGCTTTCCCTGGTATGTGTTCTATGTTGAAAGAGAATCGCATCGAAATCTTTGAATCCTAGGTGGAAAGTCATTCCGTGGTTTTGAACCCAATAACACCACTAGTGGCTTTTGGTCTGTTTCTGGGTTGAAATCCAAGCCAAACAGATATGCACTGAACTATTCACAGGCCCAAGTGACTAATAAAGCTTCCTTTTCCACTTGAGCATGGCACTGTTTGGTTTCTGTGAGGCTTCTTGATACAAATGCAGCAGGTCTCCGGTCTTCTTCTGGCTGCCTTTATGTGATGCATCCACTGCTACTATTGTTGGATAGCTTACCGAATATTGTGCCAAAACAGGTGGAGATGTCAGTAATTCTTTTATTTTATTAAATGTATTTTGTTGTGGTTACCCCAGATCTACATATTGTAATAATTCAGGGGATCTCTTGAGGGTTGTGTTGGATGAACTAAACTTGGTAAGAATTTCCCAAAATGATTTGTCATGCCTAGGAATCTTCTTATAGCAGAAACAACTTTGGGTTTAGGTAAGGCAAGTAATGTCTTCACTTTGTCTGAATCCAGCTGAATTCCCTGTTTGATAATTGTGTCCAACAAATTTTAGCTGCTCCTTTCCAAATTCACATTTCAGAGTGAAACCAATTTGTTGGAAGCATCTCAGAACTGCATGTAGTTGCTCATCATGTTCATTTTTATCACTGCCATAGACCAACACATCATCTGCATGGCATAGAATACCTGGCAAACCTGACACGAGGTGAGAGATTCTCTTTTGGAAGTCTTTTGGTGTAGAAGATATACTGAATAGAACACACACACAAAACCCCACAGTACTTTCCAAATTAGGTGACAGGCAGTTAATGGGATGGATTTTTAGCAAGGGGGATTTGCTAGAAGCTGGCTGTAGCATCTAACTTTGAGAAGACTTTGGCTTCTGATAACTGAGCTAACGTCTGGTCAACTGCAGGAATTGTGTGTCTTTCTCTGCATATGCTTTTATTAAGGCCCAAACAAATCTGGATTTTGCCATTGGACTTTGATACTACAACCATGCCTGCACACTAGTCAGTGGTTTCTTCTGTCTGGGAAATAGCCCCTATATCTTCCATTTCCTTTAATTCTTCTTTGACTTTTTCCTAGCAAGCATATAGGAATGTGGCATGAGGCTGTCAGAGCAAAGGAAGTACTGATAGCACCAATTCTCTTTTGTACTCTCCCTACAAAGCCCTGTGAAGACATGTGGACACATCTCCCGTATAGTTTGCTTTTTGCCATTTCAGTTTCTCTACTAGGTGTAGACCTTGTATGCTAGCAGCCCTAGTAGGAGAGTTGTCAGTCCTTGAATTACATATATTATTTGATGAAGAACATTCCATCCTTTCCCCAATTTCTCACGGAACTGGCCACAAACACCCAATGTAGTGTTACTAGCCCCACATAAAATTTTATTTGGTCTTTGCAGATCTCCATCTCAGGATCGATTATAATCTTTCATTGGAATTGAAATGCTGACTGCCCCAGTATCAGTTTTAAATTTAAGGTTTAAGGACATTTCAATTCATGCTTGTGTACCAAGGAGTTGTCTCTCCTATTGAGAACATAGTCCCTAGAAGTATGGCCTCATTGTCCTCTGATGATAACGCTCCCTCTTGGTTGTTTCTGCTACTCTTAGTGACCTGCGTGCTATTGCAAAATGTCCCATTTGTAGCATCTCCTACATTCTGCTCCTTTTACTGGACATTGTTGCCAGTTGTGGCTTGGTGTCTTGCCACATGTGCCACAGCTTTTTCAAGCTTCCCTCTTATTATGGTTCCTTGGTCTCTCCCTCTCTAATTGTGCATTGTTCTTGTGGTAAATTTGGTCTGACTGCTCCTGTCATATTTGTATTTGCTCTTCACTGCTGTTTCTTTAGGGTTCTTGCTTTCTCACTTTTTGCTATAGCTTTTGCTCGTGTGAGATCTGGGTCTAACTGAAGCTGTGCTGGTGAATTGGTGTCTCTTATGCCAACAACTATCCTGTCTCTTATTAGTTCTTCTTTTAACATTCCACATTTGCAATGTTTAGTAACACTAGGAACTGCAATAATAAAAGACTTCTCTGTTTCCCCTTGTTCCTGGCACCTCCTATTAAGATTAGTCCTTTCATATGTAATATTTTGTCTGCCTGTGAAATGGGCATCAAAAGCCTCTTTCTCTTTGAAGCATTCTTTCTTTTCCTCAGCAGAGAGGGGTAGGGCACACATCAGCTGCATCACCCATGGCAAATATCAGAGCATTTATCTGGTATTCTTGTGCTATCTTTGTTAAACCAGAAGCCATTTGGAATCACTCAAATCTACGGAGCCAGCAAGGCCAGCTGCCTGAGTTGCCAAAGTCAAACTTCTCTAGCACAGCCATTTGCACTATGAGCTCCCAGCTTTCCTCCCTGATTTTCCACTTTCTCCACTCACTCATTGCTCTGGCAGTCTGGGATGTCTCTTTTCTTTCCTTTACTCCTTCTTTATAGAGGGATTCACTCCTTTCTGACACCACATGCTGTGAGGACGTGAACAAAGAGCCCTGCTTTAAGCAGCAACTAGAGAACTCCCCAGCCAGGAAGTCCCTACCTTTATTAGGCTCCCAGCAGCAACATATTCTGGTCCTCTCTGGTAACAGTGGAGGAGTTGGACAAGGAACTCTGTAATCACACCACAGACCCTCACCTGGGCATCTGTCCCTCACAGCAGCGACAGTGGTAGCAGGTGGGTTTCTCTGCAGGGAAGACTGGTGACAAGCAAGACATCCTACTGTCCTGTGTGAGAATAGGTCTTCATTGGTTTTTGAGGTAGGGAGTTCTCCCTTGACTGCTGATGGTCTCCCTCAGCAGTTGGGTGTGGTGGAGCAGATTTCCCTTGATTGATGCATAAGGAACTGTGAGCTGGCAGACATGGGCAGGGAGAGAGGCAAGTTCCAGAGCCTAGCGGACTCTCATACAATGCAGCAGTAGTTTGGTCCTTTCTCCGCTCCTCCTTTTGGGCTGGTGGAGATGAGGGAGTTGCATAGACTTCATGGTGAGCATGACCTGTCTCCCTTGTAGATCTAAAAGCACTGGAGTAAGGAGTTCTGTTTGCAGCAGCTGCTGTGATTGCTGGAGTAGGTGAACTCAGGGAGGGACAAAAATTTTAACAAGCAGAGCTGGCCTGTCTGGCAGTCTTAGACACAGTAAGTCTGATGTGCAATGAAGGGAGAGTTAGCCTCTGAAAATGCACTAAAAAGCAAATGCATTCAGTCATCCTCCATAGACAAGTGAATTTAGGCAGCTGCTTATACAGCTAAAGGAAGAGTGCCATGGTATGCACCAGACCTAAATAAATTAGGAATGGGACAGGGACTCGGGAAATCTGAGAACTCAGAACTGAGTTCAATTCCAGTTTTGCCACAGACTTCCAATGTGACTTCTGGCAAGTCACTTAATCTCTGTGTCTCAGTTTCTCGTTTGTAAAATGAGGATAATAGCTCTGCCTTTCTCCCGTGCTTTGTCTGTCTTGCCTAATTAGATTGTAAG
The DNA here is from genome assembly GCA_003942145.1 of Platysternon megacephalum. NCBI lineage: Eukaryota > Metazoa > Chordata > Testudines > Platysternidae > Platysternon > Platysternon megacephalum. The sequence continues at coordinate 36,065,255 of QXTE01000002.1, read as the reverse complement.
CCCTTTGCAGGCAGGGGTTGTTTCTTACTATGTGTTTATACAGCATCTAGCACAATACTTTGGAGCAGGGACTTGACATTTGGCAAGAGTGTTGTCAGGAGATGGCCTTTGTGTCAGGGATGTACCTTTTGCTGTCTCTGTGAAAATACACCCAGATTTGGCTAAGTTATAACCTTTTGAAAAATCACAGTTTGCACATGCTCACTGAAGACTTGCTAGAGACTCATAGGTAAATTCCCCCAAGTTTTCATCTGCACTGAGCATGCTCCAGTCAAGGGCTGAACAGAACTTTTCCTGCAATTGGTCCATTTTAGGTTGGGGCCCAGGATAGGCACCAGAAGTGAGAGCAGGGAGACTGTTTTTCCTATGATCTCAATGCCCCTCTGCAACCGCTGGGAGAGTACATTTTAGAAGAAGCCCAGGGAGAGGAGGCTAGGTTTGGAGGCTGGCAGGTGAAGGGAAGAAGTGGAACTGGGAGTCGAGGTGGGAGGAAGACTGGGACTGGCTGGGGAAGGAGACTGGGATGGCAAAACAATGGGGTGGGAGGAGGGAGGCGTGGAGAAGAGACTGATTGGATGAGGATTGGATAAATGGGACTGGCTGGTCAAGGAGAAAGGTGGTAATACAGGCTTTCCTTTGCTAATGTACAAATAACAAAGGATGAGGGGCGATGATATGTCCTGGTGTATGTATACTCCTAAAAGCACTGTTGGCTGGCTTGCGGCATTTCACTCAGGGAATGTAATCTTGGTATCTTTATAGGTCACGTTGACAGGTACAGCAGGCAGGGGCTGAATGGAAGGTTTTCACTGAATGCTCTCACTTGTTTATTTCCTGCTAGAACATTTCTAAGTGGCCTGTGAAATGTTTCAGGAGGGGAGTTGTTTACTCATATCAGTCTAGTATCAGGGGAATGGAGAATTCAAATGAGCACATCAGATCACAAACCTAATGTGGAGTGAAACCTTCAGCCTAACTACAAGAAGGAGGCACTCATAAATGCTACTTTCCTATTGGTGAGCCTGCACATTGCTATTTATGGTTTAATATTATGGCTGTTTGTGGGTATGTGTGGTACCTAAAATAGCTATTACCGGATGGATTTGGGCTCTGAACCACTGCCTGTCCTGTAGGAGAGCTGTACAACAGTGGGTGTCCCTGGAGGTCTCAGACTTTGAGGCCAGAAGGAACAATCATGATCATCTAGTCTGACCTCCTGCACATTGCAGGCCACAGAATCTCACCCGCTCACTCCTATAGTAAGCCCATAGCCTCTGGCTGAGTTACTGCAGTCCTCACATCTTGATTTAGAGATTTCAAGTTACAGAGAATCCACCACTCCTTTTAATTCAAACCAGAAAATGCCCCATGCTACAGAGGAAGGCAACCTCAGCCCCGGGATTATTCCATGTGATGCAAACAGCATTCCTTTGGTGGCTCTGGGTTTTAAACCTATTTGTCATAATTTCAAATTTAATTTTAATCTATTTACATCACTTAGATTAAATTAAAAAAACCAAGCACTACATATTTGCTGCCAGGTTTTAAAGAAAGTCGAAGCACTGAACGGGTGGAAGTCATTGGCTAAGCACATGGAACCATAGTTTGTTGACGGGCTAAACCAGCTTTTGACAGCAGTAACCTCTTCTACAAGTGCAGAGAGACTGTTTTCATTTCATTCAGCTAGTTCAGTTCAATGACTAGTTCATTCAAAGTTGAGAAACCAACTGGAAGTTGAAAAAGCAAGGAAGCTTGTTTTCCTCTTCCTACCTATGAATTAAAATGAGGCGTGAGGAGGAAATGTGCTCGTTCTAAAATCTTGAAGTCATGGTGACCAGTGTCACACGGGGTCCACGCATTGCTAGGGTGCCTCCTACTGGCTGCACTGGGGATTAGCTCCTTCCAGGTCGAACAACCCCTTCTGTCACTTGTTCATGCACCTTGCCATCCTCCCTTTCTCTCTCTCTCTCTCATTGCAACTCAGGGTGCTCTCTGTCACGTGACCCTCTGGCCAGGTCACTGTGTGGTTTTCCCTTTCTGGGGGGTTATCAAAGTCTCTCCATCCAAAATGGCAGCGTTCTCCCATGCTGCACTGACTGTGTCACTTCTCCAGTGGCTAATAGGGGAAAACAGACCTGCCCTCTACTGTAGGTTCCAGCCCAGGGACCTTCTAATTAGCAGCTAAAATCTGCAATGTCCCACCTTGCTGCCATTTCCCTGAGCCTTTTCCTACTCCACCTCTCTCAGGCTTTTGCTCCACCACCCTTCTGGATAAACCCTTCCTTCAGTCCCTGGGGTTTCTATACTCCCCCTGGGTTTGTTTGCGTCTCTAACATCCAGAAAGTAGCCACAGGCTCCCTCGCTGCCGTTCCCTTCTGCTGCCAGCTTCCTGGCTTTATTCTAGTCCTGTCTGTTCCTTCTCAGCTGGCCTCCATCATCATTCAGGGGTTACTTAGGCCACCTAATTCCCCCCAGCTGTGGTAACTGGCCTCTTCTCAGCCTCACAAATCCTTTCTAGGCTAGTGTGGGGTGAACACCCTTTCACAGCCAGAAACTATCAGTTCAGTTCACTAATACAGATAATACTTGTTTAATTAATCAATTAGTTTTAATGCAGAAGATGTTATGAGGAACGTGGATTTTTTTTTCTTATGTATTGAGCACATTTAATATAGCTTTGTTTCATTTTTAGGAATTAAATGCTGTTTTTATGCATTTTTAATTTGATTTTAATTTCCAGCCAAACAGAGCTTTACACAAATCGTAAGTTTAAAAGTAATCATCTAGTAAATAAGAAATGCATCATTGACCATTTTTTTACATAATAAAAATTCAGTATCTGAATAAATGTAAGTTAAGCTAAGTGCCAAGTATCAGAGGGGTAGCCGTGTTAGTCTGTATCCACAAAAACAACGAGGAGTCCGGGGGCACCTTAAAGACTAACAGATTTATTTGGGCATAAGCTTTCGTGGGTAAAAAACCCACTTCTTCAGATGCGTGGAGTGAAAATTACAGATACAGGCATAAATATATATATATATAGTGGAGAACCAATGTTGAAGGCCAATTCAGTCAGGGTGGATGTGGTTTACTCCCAATAATTGATGAGGAGGTGTCAATACCAAGAGAGGAGAAATTGCTTTTGTAGTGAGCCAGCCACTCCCAGTCCCTAGTCAAGCCCAAATTGATGGTGTTAAGTTTGCAAATGAATTGTAGCTCTGCAATTTCTCTTTGAAGACTGTTTTTGAAGTTTTTGTTGTTGAAGAATGGCTACTTTAAAATCTGTTATTGAATGTCCAGGGAGATTGAAGTGTTCTCCTACTGGCTTTTGTATGTTACCATTCCTGATGTCTGATTTATGTCCATTTATTCTTTTACGTAGAGACTGTCCGGTTTGGCCAATGTACATGGTAGAGGGGCATTGCTGGCACATGATATCATATATCACATTAGTAGATGTGCAGGTGAATGAGCCCCTGATGGTGTGGCTGGTGTGGCTGGCTCACTACACCCTGACTGAATTGGCCTTCAACATTGGTTCTCCACTTGTAAGCTAACTCCTTTATCTTCATGTGCCAATATATATTTATGCTTGTATCTGTAATTTTAACTCCATGCATCTGAAGAAGTGGGTTTTTTACCCACAAAAGCTTATGCCCAAATAAATCTGTTAGTCTTTAAGGTGCGACCGGACTCCTCGTTGCTTTCAAGCTAAGTGGTTAAATAAATGTAGTGTGACCTCCTGGCTAGCATAAAGAAGCACCAAGCTTAGTGTAAAGGCTACGTTTAGTTGGTTTAATGGTTACCAATGAGAATTAACCTTTCTTTAGGAAAATGACTACAAAGTACAGATGCAAAACAAGATTAAAATGTATTATTTAAATCTAAGTTAATTGTTTGCCGTTTTAAATCATGGCTAAAATTTAAATCAGTCCAATCTGTTCTGGGAATGCACATCGGAGTAGAAAGTCCACCACACATCATTCACCCAGCAGCACTGGCCAATGCAGAGGGTGGACTGGTACCATGGCCCCTCCCTTAGTATACTGCTCCCTGATCCTAGCGTTAGCCTGGAGAAGTCCTAGCTCCACAGCTCAAGGACTGTGATTGTGCCCCTTCACAGAGCCCAGCCACAAAGAAAGGGGCAGAGAGCTCTCTGTGCCCCCTCCTTCACTTGTGCACTCACACACGGTCTGCCCCTAATAATGGTAATCATTACGTAAGTGTGGAAAAGATAAAGAACCGCACCCAAAAAGCATCCACTGGGCAGTCTTTGTGGTTGAAGTAAATGCAGAGTTAAACACTCTGACTGTCCTTCGCAGATGACCCACAATGGTTAGCAGATGCTTTCAGGCGTCTCAACGTTTAAAATTTCTCTGTCAGCTTCTCAGCTGTGAGGCACGTGTGTTGCATATGGAAACTAGAAATGTCTGCTGCCAAGTCGGATTTGCTGTGGCTTTAAACAGCCCTCTCCATTTACTATTAAGATGCAGCTTTTCCCATGAAAATGTTGTTTTACTGATGCAAAAATAGCTAGCAAAGAGACTGTCCTTGGGCTGCAGCCCTGATGTCAGTGGAGAGATGCTGCCAAATGCCAGACAGCCCAGGGCAGCAAAAATAGGGGATGGAAAGCCACATCCAGGGCAGATTGTCACTTTCTTATCAAAGGGATCAAAAGCTATTGATCAGGGGGTTCTGAATAGCTCATCAGATTAGGGAGGAGGCAGATAGTGTGTTTTGCTGTGGATCTGACTACCAAGCAGTAGCTATGAGAATTCACTGAATAACACCACAAATAAGTAGTGACCTCACTATCTCGAGCTAGCAGTGAGACCTGGCAGATGGATAGAGCTATGCAGCCACCAGTAAACAGAGTCATTGGAGTGTGGAATGGATCTGCAGGTATGTCCCCAAGCAGCACTGAGGAATCCCTCAGGTGGAGCAGTGTTCAGCGGATTGCCCAGGAATGATCTGGTTGTGCTGCCAACCAGGGGCCAATATCCACTGAAAATTTCAGGCTCCCCCCGAACATATTCTTCATCTCAGCTGGTTCCACCAACAAACTTTTCCTTCGTCCCTCCCAGCTCAGCAGCTCCCCTCTACTCTGATGATGGACCCCTCTCCAGCCCAGACAGGCAGGGACATTCCTCCAGCTCAAGCAGACCAGTTCCAGCCAGCCCCTAGGTGTCCTTTTCGTACACATCCTCGGGGTCAGACAGGGCTGGCCTCATCTCTGTGCTCTTTAGCTAGCTAGCATCACAAGACAATGTTATACACTTGTTTGCGTCTGCCAGCCTTGCCTCACTGCTCAACCTAGTGTTGGCTGGTCCACACTGTATACGACGTTTCTGAATATGTGCAGCCCCTAGTCTGCTCTGCTGCCTGCCGCCATCTCCCCATTCCCGAGGAGGGGGCGTCACTCATTGGTTACATGACTGATGTGGTGAGGCAGGCCACTCACATCCTAAACCCTTTCCTTTCCCCTCCTTTCTTGGCTCCTGCTGATTCCTCTGCTCTAGCAGGCAGCTGGCTGGCAGCAAGTGGGAAGTGGGAGCAGCACTGGGTGCCTCACCCAATCAGAGAGAAGAACCAGCAGGGTCTAGGTTCTCTTTTGCCTCCCCCACACCCGCCCCCGAAGCTCCTGCTGCCTCCAGGGAGCATGAGAAGCAGCTATATGTGTATATATATGTGTTCGTATAACACCGAAGTGATTCAAGATTGGATGTTTTTCCTAGAAGATGTGCTCTAGGAATTATCCTGGGGAAGGTCTATGGCTGTTACACAGGAGGTCAGACTAGATGATCACAATGGTCCCTTCTGACCTTGGAATACATGAAAGTGTGCTAGGGAAGGGAGGATGGTCTTTTGGCTAAGTGCTGGACTGAGACTCTCTGGAGATGTGGGCTCAGCCACAGACTTCCTAGGTCAGTGGTTTTCAAACTTTTTTTCTGGGGACCCAGCTGAAGAAAATTGTTGATGCCCGCAACCCAACAGAGCTGGGGATGAGGGGTTTGGGGTGTGGGAAGGGCTCTGGGTTTGGGGGTGGGCCTCAGGGCTGGGGCAGGGGGTTGGGGTGTGGGAGGGGGTCAGGGCTCTGGGCTGGGGGTGCAGGCTCTGGGCTGGGGCCGAGGATGAGGGGTTTGGTGTGCAGGAGGGGACTCTAGGCTGGGGGTTAGGGTGCAGGAGGGGGCTCTGGGCTGGGGGTGCAGGCTCCGAGGTGGGGCTGGGGATGAGGGGTTTGGGGTGCAGGAAGGGGTTCTGGGTGGGGGGGGCTCATGGCTGGGGCAGGGGATTGGGGCGCGGACTTACCTCCGGCGGCTCCCGGTCAGCAGCGCAGAGGGGGTGCTAAGGCAGGCTTCCCATCTGTCCTGGTCCTGCGGACCGCGCTGCGCCTGAAGCAGCCAGCAGCAGGTCTGGCTCCTAGGTGGAGGCGCACAAGCGGCTCTGCGCGGCTCTTGCCTAGAGGCACTGCCCCCCCCAGTTCCCATTGGCCAGGACCGGCCAATGGGAGTGCGGAGCCGGTGCTCGGGGCGGGGGCAGCATGCGGAGCCCCGTGCCCCCCCCCCTGCCTAAAAGCTGGACCTGCTGCTGGCCGCTTCCAGGGTGCAGCGCGGTGTTGGAACAGGAAGGCACTAGCCTGCCTTAGCTGGGCAGCACCACCGACAGGACTTTTAACGTCCCAGTCAGAGGTGCTGACCAGAGTGACCCAGTGCCTTACATGCTGCGACCCAGTACTGGGTCGTGACCAGAACTTTGAAAAATGCTGTCCTAGGTGACCTTGGGCAAGTCACTTACTCTGTCTCTTTCTCAGTCGCTCATCTCTAATAATACTCTCTTAACTTACACAGGAGTGCTGGGAGGACAAATTCCTTCATGATTGTGGGGTACCCAGATACTACAGTGACTGGAGCCATAGGATGGCAGGGATAGAAATAGAGGAGACAGGTTTTAAGCTATTTGAGGAAGGTAAGAGTCCAATGTTGAGCATCCATTGTTAACTGAGGGCACACAGCACCATGCAGAGTGAAGAACAGACACTGAGAAGGCTGAAAAGGCAGAAAAAATAGTGATTTTTGAGGGGTGGGGGGATTTTTCATGAATTTGTTGTTGACATTTCAAATTTTCAAAAAGATTCAACCACTCTCAAAGGTTTTAAAATTTTGAAAAATGTTTGCAAAAACTTGTAATGAAAAGTTTCTGACCAGCTCTGGTGGAAGGCTCTGAGAAGTCTGTGTTCTCGCTTTCTGACTACACCGAAATTCTTGTGGCAACAGTGGGCAGAGACAGGGAAGAAATATGTCAAGTTGGAACAGCTGGCAGCCCCAGAACAAAAGTAAATAAAGGAGTTAAAGCACCAGGAAGTGCCAATAAAAACGAATGGTAGGTCTGTTGTCAATTTTCAATTATAAGAGTACTGTTTCCAAATGCAATCTGATGTCTTGCTGTAAAATTCAGGTTAAGAACCTAGTCCAAGATGATTTTTGAACTGAAAAATTATCAAGTCCAGGGACTGTTGTGCTCATATGCTTTGGCAAATGAGATTGATTTTAATGGCATCAACACTGATTGTACAAACGGGACTAATTTACATGATGGTAGATTCCAAATAGGTGAAAAATTACAGCTAACAGATTTATGATTGCTGTGTTCATGCTGGTGGAGAGCTGGGTTGTTGCTACGTATAATTTAATATTCGTTCCACTTGGATAAATTTTCCTAGTGGTGTTTTTTTTTAAAGAATGTTTATAGTCAAAAGTTAAAAAAACCCTCAAATTGCTTGAGTTCATGGACATAGCTAAATTGTACTCAATGTCCAGTACATTTGTCCTGATAGATATTATCAGACGTGTTTGGTTGCTTATGAAATATGCAGATAAACTGCAGCTCACGCTCTACCAGATCCCTGCTGGCCGACACAGCCTTTCCAGGGCAGTGTGCCAACAGGAGATACTCAGACACTGGCTGCTGTGCTTTCCTCTCCTGGCTGTTGTATGGTGGGTGGAGGGGCAGCCAAGTGGGGCTGCTGACATGAAAGTGGTCACGAGTGCTCCCTTCTTCCCCAAAACACTTGGTCTGGAATTCCCTTGAGCCACCATCGTCTCCCCATGAAAGAATACGAGGAAAGGTCCAAATTGTGTGTAACACAACTCCTCCTTTCTGAGCCTGGCTTTGCCTGGGTGCAGTGTATACTGTGGGAAACATTCTCACATGTCTTGCCTGGAGTGCACTAGGCTATACAGAGAGCTTCCCCTTCCCCCCTTTCCTTTCCAAGCACAGGTCGCAAGTAGAGCATAATATGGATCTAGTGCTTTTGACTACTAGGCAGGGAATCCAGTGGTGCTCCATTGGGGTGTGGCCAACTGGTTTGGGGTGTGGCCAGGCTCCTGGCTCCCCTGCACTTATGGTGCCTTCAGCAAGAGGTGCTGGGGGAGAGGATGCATGCTGCGGCTATTTGAAGAAGTGGAAAGGAATGTTCTGGAGTGTGCTATACCTTGGCTCCCAGAGCCTTCCTGCCTTTGCAGACAGGGACCCTCTCAACAGCCATTCCCCACAGGATTTATCCCTGGCTGGTTAGGTGAAATGTATATAGGTCTGGGAACCTTACTAGAGGTGCTTTTCAAATATCAGTGAGTATTGTTCTGTTTGTTTTATATCCACAATGTTCAGCCATCAGTGCCTATGGGCTCTGATGTGAAGTCACAATTATGAAGCTGAGAACTACTTTTTAGGTTTATTAAAATAATAGAATAAAAACACATTTAAGGGAAATGCTTAAATAATAATCAACTGCAAGTAACCGGCTGTTGCTCAAACCAAATGGGTTCCCATTTCAGTGCTAAAAGCAAGCAGGCCTGCAGTTTCCCATTGTACTGTAAACAGCAGATAGCTCATTGCCCTTCTGAAGGCCGGATTTAATTCATACGTTCTAACTTTGAAACACCAGTGGGCTGGATTTCAATGAAGGATCATTTGTCCATGTAATTGCTGATTATGAACTGTTTTTCCTCTCCTAGATTTCTTTCTGTTCCATTAGTTCAATGTACCTAGACATTTAGTTAGAGATTCTCAGCATCCTACATGTGATCTCACCTAAAAACCTCGAAAAACTGGTGGTAATCATTTAAACATTGGTCCAAGTAAAACAAATGTAACACCCTCCACTGGTTTGTGTTCAGTGGTTCTTACATCAGCTCTGCTTTAAATGCCTTGCCAGGCTGACTAGCTGAAAGACATTTTGGAATTGTTTGCAAATGGAGCCCAAAGGGAAGGGGCTGTTGCACCTGGTGCTGCCTGCAGATCATGAAAAAGATGAAGATAGAAATGGCCAACCCCATCTTCCATATCATCTGGTGACACTTCATACAAGGGCACCTTCATGTCAGACTTTAGTTTGCAAAGCTCTGCATCGATTTCCATCGTTTGACTTGCTGAAGTGCCACAGCAGAGCACTTTAAATGCTCCCAGGTTTTGTGTCGAAGAGACTTTGCTGAAATAAAACCTGCATGCAAGCAACAGATGAGCCAGCTTCCACTTTGCCTCCATTTAGGTTGCAGCCAGACATGGAATCCTGCTAAACAAGCTGATCTGTACCTCAGACTGCACCCAACCCGGTAGCCGGAAGGAGGCAACGAGAGGATAAGAGCTCTTTCCTTCAGCCTCGAGGTATGATTTTCAAAAGCACCAAAAGCTCCAAACTGACTTAGGAGCCTAGGTCACATTTTCAAAAATGATTTAAAGCCAGATTAGAGGCACTTTTGAAAATGCCAGTCAGCACCTATCTGCATCTTTAAGCACCTAAATACCTTTAAACATCTGGCTTTTAGGCACTTCGGACCCTACGTGTCATTGAAAATCCCACTTCTTACTAGCTAAGTCTTTTTTGAAAATGGGGTTTAGGTTCCTAAGTCACTGAGGTGCTTTTTGAGCACCTTTACATAACATGGAGCTGTTGGGGGAGGATTGGTGGAGTCAAGGAATTTTGATGATCACTTGTTGGGCATATTCTTAAACTGATCAAATATACAGGGTGTTTTTATTTAGCTTGAAGGATCTGATAAATATAGAATGTAAAAAGCCTCTGTTGTTGAACAGTTCTTATCTTGGTATCTTTATTTACATATTTGAATAACACTGACGCAATCAAACTACCCAAGGAATGGCTTTCCCTCAGCCTAGGATCAGAAACAAATTAGATGTTAATAGTGTTGTGTGACAACTAGGGAAAATGTTATGCAAAACTGTGCAAAAATAATATTTGCATTTAGTTCCAGGTCATTTAGTGGGTAAGAAATGAGACTTTTCATGCCATGGCTTGGTTTTGTGTAACAGAGGGTACTGGCCCTTCAAGCATAAGGGGGGGCAGAAGACCCCCTTTCAAGGATGTTGGTGTCAGCACAGAGTCAGAAACCAGGTGAAGCTAGAAGAGAGGAGGTGGTCCCGGAGAGTTAGCAAATGGGATGGGAAGATCCCAGGATACTGTCACTTTAAGAGCCTGGGATCAGGAGCCCTGTGGTGTAGGGTGAGGCAGTGCTCCCCTCTCAATTGGGAGAAGCTTTCAGAAGGAGGATAGTATATATGCTGCCTTCAGCATGTGGACAGAGGAAGGAAGGCAGAGCTGAAAGGCGAGGCTTCTGCTGAGCAGAACAAGGTCTCCATGGATGAGAGGAGCTTTGGAGATGGCTTTGAACTATGGGGTCACTATGATGGACCTTGTGTTTGGGACACTGAGGACTAGTTTGAATTACTATGGGCTAATAACCCCGTTTCAGGGAAGGGCTGGTGATAGCCCTGAGAAAGACTATCCAGCACTCCCAAAAGTCCCTGAAGAGAAGGAGCAGAAGGGGAGGACCTGCGGAAACACCTCTAGCCATAGCAGGGCACCTGGCAAAAGGCAACTCGCTACCTTTTGCATAAGAACTTGGGACTTGCCAGATCAATCTTGCCATATCACCAGAACCAGATGCTTCAGAGGCAGGTGCAAGTAACCCCATAGTGGGCAATTATGCAATAAGCTGTTAATTGGGAAAAATTCTGCATAACCTCCTTTAGTTAAAGGTTAGCTTATCGCAAAGGCTGGGAGTTTATAACTTTTTTCTTAAAAAAAAAAAAAAAAAGTCTTCTTATCCTATCTAATATAATTATCGATGTTCTCATTATCTAATATAATGTGTATTCCTTTCTTGAGTCCCACCAGGTGCTTGACCTCAACAACACCTAGAGGCAATGAGGTCTACAGGCTGGCTACGTAATGTGTTTTAAAAAATTATTTTCTTTTATCACTTTTCATTTGCACTGACCCTGTTATGTTGTGCTTAAGTAGCCTTGTGTTCAGTCTAGAGATTTTAATTTCCTTACTTTTGCAGGGGTTTTTCAATTAGCTTCTTTTTTTTAAATTGCCCTTTCTGAAGCTTAGTGTCACAGTGCTAGATTTTCCCCCTGATGAGGTCAGGCTTAATTACCACATGTTGTGAGCACTATTACTGAGTGGGTCAGCTATAGTTACTTTTTGAACCATTACTTAGGAATAAGTTGAAAATAGTCTCTTCTCTTGTGTTCTCTATAACTAGCTGTTCCAAGAAGCAATCATGTAAGGTGGTGAGAAATTGTGTCTCTACACCTTGTTCCATAGTGCCATTGGACCAATTTATTACAGTTGTCCACTATAATAATTTTAANACCTTGATCCAATTTACATGGGCAATGCTTACTGTGATAATGGGCACTGTAGAAAACCTTAAGATAGAAAGACAGAAATAGAAAGATATTCTGGGTCAAATTCCACTCCCAAATGTGCACATGTGGCTCTCATTAACTTCAGCTGCTGGTAGAGCTTGCCTCATAGTGAAAGGTCATCCACAGGCATTTTGGTAACTCCTGAGTAGAATTTCATTTCAATCACAAATACACACCTCTTTATTTGTTTTTCATTATCATTTATGCAAAGCAATATTTTGTTTTTATGAGTATTATTGAGAAATGGCTTTGATTTGGGTAATCCCAAAACAAAATAAATTTAAATAACAAATTAATTTCACGTGAAAGCACATGTAATTTATAAATGTTGGGTCACCCAGTCAGGGTGCACAAACAGTGCCATGTGATGAATCACACAGTTTGAACATTGATCTCCGAACATCAAATAATCAAAGGAATATTCTCAGTGAACAGTTCATAAGGAGTCCGTAAGTCTGAAGTCTGTGTATACAAAACATTCATTGAACGAGTCTGGATATTCACATACTCACAGTATGCTTCTGCTACTAGTACATAGAGCTGTGTGGAGGACAAATTCTGTTCTGCAAAGGATTTTGAGATTGCTAACTTAGGCTTTGTTCTGAATCAGAACAAAACCTGAAAATGTCAAAATTCTTCATGAAGGAAAATTCCATATTTTGTTTGTTTGAGGTCAATTGAAAGATTTTGTTTCAATTTCAACTTTTTTTCAAAACAAAATGTTTCATTCAGAAAGTCAAAATGGGATTGTCAGAACTTCCCCCCCCTGGGTTTTCTTTCAGAATGAAATTTCAGTGAAAACAAACTGATTTTGCAAAGCATTTTGATGCTGATGGAACTGTGTGTTCGGACAGAATAGGGCTCCATTGAAATTTCTCCAACCAGCTCTGAGTTGTTTTCTACATTTTTTCCTTGAGCCTTTAATACGTTTCTATCCATTTATGCAGTACATATTTAACATTTTTATTAAATTTATAAATTATTATTAATGTTAAAAAATTATGTAGTACACATGTTAAGAAAGAGTGTCTGTACATCTGGGTATAGTGCTTAGATCAGTGGTGGACAACCTGCAGCCCGCAGGCCGCACGCAGCCCATCAGGGTAATTCACTGGCAGGCTGCGAGACAGTGTGTTTGCATTGACCGTCCGCAGGCACGGCCGCCCGCAGGTCCCTGTTCCTGGCCAATGGGAGCTGTGGGAAGCTCCCATTGGCCAGGAATGGCGAACCGCGGCCACTGGGAGCTGCGGGGCAGTCGTGCCTACAGACGGTCAATGTAAACACACTGTCTCTCAAGCTGTAGGTTGCCCACCACTGGCTTAGATTATCCACAAATACAAAGTCTGTTTTTAAAGTCATAAGATACATATACTATAGTGCAGAGATCGGCAACCTTTGGCCCGCGGCCCACCAGGGTAAGCACCCTAGCGGGCCGGGCCGGTTTGTTTACTTGCCGAGTCCACAGGTTCAGGCGATCGCGGCTCCCACTGATCGCGGTTTACCGCTCCAGGCCAATGGGGGCGGCGGGAAGTGGCGGCCAGCACATCCCTTGGCCCGCGCCGCTTCCTGCAGCCCCCATTGGCCTAAGATGGCGAACCGCGGCCAGTGGGAGCCGCGATCGGCCGAACCTGCAGATGCGGCAGGTAAACAAACCAGCCCGGCCCGCCAAGGTGCTTACCCTGGCGAGCCGCGTGCCAAAGGTTGCCAATCCCTGCTGTAGTGCATAATCAGCAGTAACACAAATTTAGGTGAATAAATTTAAGAATACAGTTTAGATATTAGCATCCAAGTATTCGGGTACATCACTCATGAAAAGTTATACAGAGAGTTGGTTGTGGAAAGCAAATATAGCTATGAGTGAAGATTGTCCCTCAGTAATTGAGAATTTAGGGTAGGTTGTCCATTTAGAAAATACAATCCAGGAGAAAAGTATTTCAGTTACTTTCCCCACTGCGCTTCTCATCGACACTCCAGCTCATCCCTCCTGGTATTGCTGATGTCCGGTGATGTGTTCTATGTAGATTTATTACATTCTACTCTTGTTCCTCTTTTGTGCCTACTCCACACTCTTTAAGCTCCATTTCCATAGTTCTATGCAGAGCTGGCTCAGGCATCAGTGGAGGAAGCACGTGCCTCGGGCGGCACATGCTAAGGGGCAGCATTCTGTCCATTCTTGGGGCAGCACAGTCCGAGCGGCTTTTTTTTTTTTTTTTTTGCTTGGGGCGGCAAAAATGATAGGACCAGGACCGGCTCTATCTTCTGTGTTGGTGACTTTTGGCACATGAAGTGGTGTTAACAAGGATCAGGTGTTGCCATTGTTTATGAAAGTGCTAGGGTTCGTTTTACTAGCTGTGGTATGTGCTGATAAAAAGCAGCGTGTACATTACAGTGAAGTTCTTATATTTAGCAGCTGAAAAGGCAATACTGTACCTGTAATGAGGCTTGCTCATGGAAAACCCCTTCAAGTTGTTTTTAGCAGGGCTGCATTAGTCATCGTTAAAATGCTGCCAACAGTTCTGTACTTCTGGCTTGAATCTCACAGTGTGTGAAGACTGTTTTGGAAGCTGTGCAGTGTTAAATAGCAACTCCCACTTTGCCTCAGGTGTTGAGGTTATTTTAGGAAAACATGAGCTAACATTCCAGACAACTTCTTGCTCTCAGTTTAAAGGACCTGTATCATTCTTTCTGTGTGCTGCAGTTTATTGGAAGACCAAAAGGCGGATGATGGCAATGCTTCACATTTGTCGACTGTGTTAAGACGTTGCATATATTTGGATTTCTGCCTAACTGGTTTTGAGAGAATGTGAGACGCACTAGGGGAAAGAGAAAGTAGACAAAAGGAATGAAAAGGAAATCTACTGTGGAGAAATAGCAGATGTTCAAAGATAGATGGCTAAAAAGCCAAGCGGCTGTGAGTGCGATCTAGTAGTAAACACAAAGTGCCTGATTCCTCCAGTACTATTTATACTGAGTAGTAACTTGCTATGCAAGTGGGCCATTTGATTTCAAGGAGACTACTTGTTTAGTGAGCTACTATTGCTCAGCATGAGTAAGGGAGGCAAATATGGACCTGCAAAAACAATCAAGGATAAGAAAGAGGCATTCACTGTATGAGACAGAGAATTCATAAAGAGGAGGCAGAAAAATGGGATCATAGGGTGAGGTTAAGGGAGCAAATGAAATAAAACTGCACAAAGATTAAGGCAAATTTGACCAAATACAAGTCCATAAGGAAAAAGTCAGTTTCACAGACTAGTAAGGGGGCTACAAGGACGCAGCCCCTAGTAATGGGTGCCACACTGCAGCATTGCCCCAGGGAAGCAATAATGGCTCAGGAGGACAGTAATCTGCTGCTGCTCTATGCTAGCAGCAAATTACTGCCTCCACCTTATGTCAGTTCAGCTGTGCTGGCTGGCACATTGGGAGGGCAGAACCAAAGCTCTGTCTGTTCTCTGTCCCTTTCCGCATGGGCAGTGGGTGAAACTTCCCCTGGGGGAGGCGAGCTCCTTGTCCTGCCTCTTCCGCCCACAGCCCTGCCCACATTCCACCCCGCTCTGCCCCAGGCCCCGCCCCCACCCACTGGTGACTCGCCACTCACCTCTTCACCACACCCGAGATCCCCTCCTCCGCTCACCTCTTCCTCTGCTCACCTCTTCCTCTGCTTGCCGCTCACCCACCTGCTGCTTGCCTCTTCACCCCACCAGACCCTTTCCCCGCCTGCCATGAGACACCCCCACCACCCCCGCTGTGCAGCTGGCTCGCCTCCTTACATAAGAACGGCCATACTGGGTCAGACCAAAGGTCCATCCAGCCCAGTATCCTGTNATGACACCCTCTCCCCTTTTCACCTTAAAGCACTAATAACATTCCCCAAGGGAACTGAGAAGGCAACAGGCATAGCTCAATTGTAAGGTAGATTCTCCTCTGCGCGGCAGGGAGTTCGGTGTATGCTGTATAGAGAGAGACGAGAAGCCAGGCTACCTGCGCCAACCTGAAGCCTAATCTCTCCTTTTGAAAAAGTGCTTGACATTGACATAAAGGCAGTAGTTTAATCACCTTTCTTACACAGAATTCCCTGCCAGACTCGTTTACTTAAACTGGGTTTGAATAAAACGACTAGATCAAGAAATAAACTCACTGGCTGTCAGCTCCTCCTTGAGCCTGGTTAGCAGTTACTTCTTCTGGCTCCTCATTCGGAAACTGTTTTAAACCCCAATAACACATTTTCCTACAAGGTAAAAACCAGCTGAATGTGGCCGAAGGCTTCCTGGGCGTTGGCAAATGCCTGTTAAATGGCTTCATTACCACTTTAATGGCTCTTTAACAGTTTCAGTGACCTCCGCTACTAGGTCTCTGGGAGGCTTTTTCACTGTGTAAAATTACTCAGGGATCCCCTCTGCTCGCCTCCTCACTCCCCCCCTCCCTCATCTGCCACTGACTCCCCACTTGCATTCTCTCTCTCTCACACACACCCCCACACCCCACCCTGTGGGGTGGGGGAGTTAGGAAAGATGTGGCCGGCAGCTGTGGGGATC
Source organism: Platysternon megacephalum (assembly GCA_003942145.1). Lineage (NCBI taxonomy): Eukaryota > Metazoa > Chordata > Testudines > Platysternidae > Platysternon > Platysternon megacephalum. Next base: position 36,048,987 of record QXTE01000002.1, on the reverse strand, counting down.
TCCGAGGGGGGTGGAGGAGAGGAGGAACATTCACCCCAGGCAGCAGCAGCAAGCCATGGGAGCCTCTGGGAAGGGTCAGAATAGGGAAGGGAAGAGGCGGGGGGGCAGGGGCACCATGGCCCAGGTGTCAGGCGGCAGAGACAGCTGTGCTAGGGGAAGCACCGCCTCCCCTTGCCTATTATACCCACTGCCCATGCCTTTCTGCTCACCCCGTGTATCTGTATCCACAGACTGTGTTTCCGGTGTTGGGGAGAAGGGGATACACAGTCTAGAGCACAATGTAGCATTCATGGAAATGGCAAGGGAAATTTAACAGTTGGAAGTGTAGCTGGATTGGCTGGTTATGTGGAGGGCAGGGAACCACTGCTGTACTGGGAGTCACAAGATGGGAGGAAGCTCAGTTATGCGAACTGAGCTGAAGTTAAAAAAGGTTGCAAGTTGCTTCAATTTATGGACTAGCTAAAGTTTGGGCAGGTTCTTTCTCAGATTTATTCACCCATCCCTGATTTCCAGAGAGGAAAGGCTTAAGATTTTGGCCATTGGTTCCACTGACCTCTGAATAAACAATTATTTTAAAATAATGTGTATATGTAGCATTTAGTATTACGGTAGCGTGACCATGTGATGAAAGAGCACATCAGGGGGCAGATTTAAGGCAGTGGTGTTGGAACAGTTTGTATAGCGGGGGTGCCGGGAGCCACTGAACAAAATTTCAAACCCTGTATATAATGGAAACCACTTCAAGCCAAGGTTTGCTACTGCACCCCTAGCAGCCCTACTTCCAGCACCCCTGATTTAAGGTGATTGTAAGAACCTTGAGCTTGCTAAATCTCTCTAGAGCTACCCCTAGTGGCACAGATGGGACTTCAGGGTGCCCAATGAGGGCAGCTGGGGATTCTCTGCCACAGGGGAATCCCCAAATGGCACACAGCCAGCATAGCTGCGTAAGCAGGAGTAGAGTGGTGCTTAGGCCGCACGCTGGCCCTCTGTACAGGGATGTAAGCACTTTGGGATTGCTTGGAGTGCAAGGCACAATGCAGTCGGACAATCCTCTCCTCGGTGTCCATGTTGTGGCTACTGCAGTAGTATTGCAAATGAACCTTCTAAACCTCCAAGTGGGGTTTTCAAATATAGCTGCTATGGTAATAGTCTAATGCTGCCTCCTCTGTGATGTGTTTAATGGACCCTCCCTTGCTTATAAAAGAAATGTAAGCCTCAATGAGTTTGTGAAGACCCTTGGTAAAATAGAAACATACCTTCCTGATGCTTTTCTTGATACGGAAATCACTGGGGCAGATCCAGTTGGAGCTATGACAATTTATACCAGTAGAGAATCTGCCCCATATTCTCTATATTTGTGAGGTCACCTGCTAGAAGGTATTAAAGTTACAAAAGGGATTGATAAAGGTTATAAAGGAATATTTTACACAGTGATACAGATTCCAGAATTAGGGGACTTAATTGAAAAGAAATAAGAAACTTCAAATAAATCAAAAATAATAGCAAACTTCAAATGGGGAAGGTGGGTAGAATTATTAATTCTACTTTTTACTTATATAGCATTTTTGTGATCTTTTCTATATAACTTTTAGACCAACCTGTAGAATTTGTAATAGAGAATTATATCCCTGCTATCGAATTCTGTCTGTTGGTTTAAAGTTTGATGGAAAATTTCTCATTCCCTATTCAGTTCTATAGAAGTTTTCCATATGGGAAACTGAGGCAATGACTTGACCAAAGCCACCATTAGAACTCAGCTGTTCCAGTCTCAAGCCGCTAGACTACACCTCTCTCTTTACAAGGGTTAATAAAGATAAGGAATACATTACTGGGAAATGGAAACAAAGTATAAATCAGTTTGATGTGTAGATCTGTTTCCGGAGAAGGAGGGGATTGAGAAGTGCAGTAAACAAAAGTGGTAAGGCAGATTAAGGGAGACCTGGAAAAATATGAAAGTTGAGCGAGATGCTGTTTCCCTGTTGCGGAAGCTTTGTATTTTTATATATATATATATATAAGAGTGCGAGTGTCCTCGT